>CM052801.1:63220544-63273499 GCA_028533885.1 Nasua narica | reverse complement strand
GCAGCCACTTTGGAAAACAGTCTGGAGATTCCTCAAGAAATTAAATATAGAGCTACCCTATGACCCTGCAATTGCACTACTCGGTGTTTACCCCAAAGAAGCAAATGCAGTACAAAGAAGGGCCACAAGTACCCCAATGTTCATAGCCGCAATGGCCACAATAGCCAAACTGTGGAAAGAACCAAAATGCCCTTCAACAGATGAGTGGATAAGGAAGATGTGGTACATCTATAAAATGGAATATTATAGCTCCATCAGAAAGGATGAATATCCAACTTTTGTATCAACACGGACGGGACTAGAAGAGATTATGCGGAGTGAAATAAGTCAAGCGGAGAGAGTCAATTAACTTATGGTCTCACTTATGTGTGGAGCATAAAGAAAATCATGGAGGGCATTGTGAGAAGGAAGGGAAGGGTGACTGGGGAGAAATCGGAGAGGGCGATGAACCAGGAGAGACTGTGGACTCTGAGCAACAAACTGAGGGGTTTGGAGGGTAGAGGGTGGGGGGTTGGGCGAGCCTGGTGGTGGGTGTTGAGAAGGGCACGTATTGCATGGAGCACTGGGTGTGGTGCATGAACAATCAACCTTGTAACACTGAAAAAATAAAATAAACATATTTGGGGGAAAAAAGAAGTAATAATAATAGTTAACATTCATCAAGTGATTATTATATACTAAGCACTGTTCTAAGTGCTTTACATATATGAATTCATATAATTCTTGTCATAACCCTGAAAGGAATATGCTTTTATTATTCCTATTTTATATATAAGGAAAGTAAGACACAGAGAGATTAAATAACTTGCCCAAGACCACATACCTAGAGTACAGCAGTCTAGATTTGAACCTAGGCAATCTAACTTCAGAATCTGCTCTCTTAACGACTATCCTATTAGGTCAAGTTTTTGTTCAAAGCTTTCAGACACTCAAACTTGAAAGAATGAAATAGAGAAAGTAGATTTACCCAATACCTATTTTTCTTCTATTTTCTCTGTATTAGAAAGTGATTATTCGTTGGTTTGGAAAGGGTAGAACAATTACTGGTATGAATATTATATCCAAAAATGAGTTAAGCAACTCTAAAGATAACACCTCAGCTATCTGTAAAAGTGAAATTCTAGGGCATTGTGCCTATAATTTACCCTTTGTCCCTCAACTTTACTCTGACCTTTCTACACTTTGCTCTGTACATTTACCAGGCTCTCTTGGCAACTTAGCTTGCTCTTAGGGTCACCAATATGAGGCACCAGCAGAAGACTGGAAGGCTGGTGGAAGAGAGATGCTTCCTGCTTTTGGCTCTGATTGGTGGCAGTTGCTGGCAGGACCTGTAGTGCCAGCAATAGTAGTTTCTATACTTGGATAAGGTGATTCCACTTTGGTATATCTATACCCGATTATAATAATGTCTCTAACAGTACAATAGTAGGTACAAGCTTTACCCCAGAAATATTCTGATCTCTGTATCACTTCTTCCTCCTTTTTCTTCCCCTCCTCCCTTTTGCTCTATTGTTCTTTTCAAAATCTTTGTAACTAATTCTTTTTATTAAATTTCGTGTTTGAAACACCCTTAATAATGTCTCTTTATCTGGCTGGACCCTAGAACTCCAAAGAACTTACAGATGAGACTATTGGATCCCTATCAATGATCTTTGAGAAAGTGACAATTACAGGGATGGCATCAGAAAACTAAAAGCAGTGAAACACTGTATTTTAAGAAACACCTTTTGTATTGTAAAGAATAACACATACAGAAAAATGAGCACACAGAGATATATAGCTCAATAGTTTGCCAAGAATCAGCCATGTAACCAGCACCCAGGTCATGAAACAGAACATTACTAATACCCCAGAATCCCCCTGCCAATCACTAAGTCCTCTTTCTTCCACAAAGGCAACCATTAACCTGACTTTTATGAAAATCATGTTATCTTTCTTTATAGCTTTACCACCTAAGCATTAGTTAGTCATCAAGTAATGCCTGAACAGTAATAGCTTAGTTTTTTTTGTTTTTGAACTGTTATATACACGTAATCAAACAATATGTATACTTCTGTCTGGCCTCTTTCACTCAACACTATTTTTGTTAGATTCATCCATTCAAATGCAAGGAACTGTAATTAATACATTTGATTACTCTATGATATTCTATTGTATGAACAAACATGGCTACCAAACAAGGTCTGACCTGAGGCTGAATTAATAAAGTAGGTACCATTTAGTAAAATATCAATGAACTAGATGGCATGCTGTGAAGGATGACCAAGCCAGTAAAGGTCTAGTTGTTTACACTGGTCTGGAAAAAGAGAAGGCTTAGAAGAAAAGGAGCCACAGTCATCTTAAAACTTTTAAAGAGCTACCATGTATAAATAGGAACTGAACTTATTCTCTGCACTTTCAGAGAGCAGAATTAGGACAAATGGGTAAATGGTATAAATGTTTCAGCCATCTTATCATTATTTTCTTGTCCTTATTATCCCATAAAGTTCTTGGAGGTAAATATGGATAAATTTAAATGATCTGTACGGCTAGTTGCCTGAGCACAGTTTTTTTTTTATAAAGATTTTATTTATTTATTTGACAGAGTGAGAGAGACAGTGAGAGAGGGAACACAAACAGGGGGAGTGGGGAGAGGGAGAAGCAGGCTTCTTGCTGAGCAGGGAGCCCGATGTGGGGCTTGATCCCAGGACCTTGGGATCAAGGCCTGAGCCGAAGGCAGATGCTTAATGACTGAGCCACCCAGGCACCGAGCACAGGGTTTTTAAATGCAATAAAATAGTTATGGAAATAATCTTCATCTCAGCATTTTGTGCAAGCTTTCTGTTGAGACTTTTCAGCTGGATCAAGCAGAGCCAAATCAATAGAAAAACTAGGCTAGAAACTGTGGTAGATACTAACCATACCAATTATGAGAACTAAATGATGTGAAGACTTCTGAATTAGAAAATTGCCATTTCAGTTTTATACTTATCTTTTTTTTCAGTTTTATACTAATCAATCAATCAATTAAAAATCAATTCCTACACTAGGTAATGTTGGGAACTTTCTAACAAAAAGGTAATTTCAAATATGTAAAGTTTGAGGAAAGCCAGCAGAAATTTCTTGGAGCTTCTGTGTGTATATATTTGTCTAACGCTACCTGCCTTACAGAGTTCTAAAGTTCAAACAAGATAAGGTAAATATAAGTACTTCATAAGCTCCAAGGTACATTAAACTAGAATATGGGCTTTAAAAAAACAAGGTTCCAGGGGTGCCTGAGTGGCTCAGTGGTAAAGCCTCTGCCTTTGGCTCAGGTCACGATCTCAGCGTCCTGGGGTCAAGCCCCACATCGGGCTCCCTGCTCAGCAGGGAGCCTGCTTCCCCCTCTCTCTCTGCCTGCCTCTCTGCCTACTTATGATCTCTCTCTCTGTCGAGTAAATGAATAAAAATCTTTAAAAAAAAAAAAGGTTCCAAAGAACTCTCAAAAGAATCAGTCTGAATTTCCAAACCAGGACTTAGTCTGGATGATTCTTTTTCAGAAATGGGGCTTCTAAAGATTTCCTGATAAGATTCTTAAATAGAATTAAAGACATAGTAAAAATTAACCACTACAGAAGGAGTTAATTTGAGAATAATGAATAAACGCAAAAGGCTATATACCATTAGACTTTGGAGCCTCATGTCGAAATTCTGCTAAGAAAAAGCCTCCTCTAGTCTACCACCTCCTTAAATATAGTACCAGAACTTTTTCTTTTATAAGCTGGCCAAGGTACTAACAGGGTTGCTTAAGTAGCTATTAAGTTGCTTAAGTGGCAGAGATAACTAATAACCAAGTGGTTTTTGCGAAAATTTATTCCCCTAATATAAGCATATTAAGAAAAAGGTATGGAATCTGATGTTATTAGTAAGTGGTAGGATGAAAAAGCTCTCTCAGAGCCTTCAAATTCTATCTTAAGATTTTTGGTGGAGAATTTCAGCCATCAATAATGAGTACAATGGGGGCACTTGGGTGGCTCAGTCGTTAAGCGTCTGTCTTCGGCTCAGGTCATGATCCCAGAGTCCTGGGATCAAGCCCCGCATCGGGCTCCCTGCCCCGCAGGAAGCCTGCTTCTCCCTCTCCCATTCCCTCTGCTTGTATTCCCTCTCTCGCTGTGTGTCTCTCTGTCAAATAAATAAAATCTTTAAAAAAAATAATGAGTACAATGATCTCAATTACACCTCTCTCAATTTATTTTTTCCCCTCAATTTAGTATTAGCCATAGTATGATACCTCAAGGTACTTCTGTGTATCCTGGGTGGAGGAAATGGAGATGGAGAAAGAATACAGAATTTAAGAAAAATTCATGTCTAACAGAAAAACCAAGTAAATGTGGTTTGGTGCTTTTTGTTTTCTTGAGATTAGCAAAAATGACAAGATGAAATAGATATAAAAGAATGTTATTTAAAAGTTACAGAAGACAGAAAATTTCAAAATATTGATGAAATTTTTAAAAATCCAAATAAATGGATTGGTATACTATGTTCATGGGTTAGAAAACTCATTATTTTAATATGTTAATTTTACCCTATTTGATATATAGATTCAATACAATCACCACGGATAAGAGAGCCTATGTGTAAGTCAAGGAGACCAATGGAGAAGTTCCAGCATATTGTTTAAGAAGAAAAAAAATCCAAGATTGAGCACAGTTGAGAGAGTAAGATGAACAATAGGACTTTACCTGCAACATCCCTCCCTAAAGGCAGTACAGGTTAGAGCCAGGAGAGCACCCCTCAGCTTGTGATTTCTCCCACAAGGAAAAACGAGAGCATGTAAGTGAGCACTGAGCTTCCCCAGCTGTGCAGAATATTGCTAAAGAGGCCCATTTCTCTCTTCCCCTATCCAGTGTACTGAGCCATGAACTGTACAGCTTGAGGTCAGTGAGTAGCTGGGAAAACAGCAGCCGGAGCTAAAAACAGAACATATCAAAGGGACTTGGATCCTAACAACTATGTCCCCAAACTACTAAGGACCACTTACCTGCAAATCACCCCAAATGGCAAATAGGCATCCCCATCGTTCCATGTATGCCACCCACATCTCTCCCTAACCCCTTAGCCAGCTCCCTGTGCAAACTCTTGATGACAATGAGATCAAGATTTTGCAGACAGCTAGTGAGCACATGCAGAAAGCCAGCCCAAATCACAGAAAGACAATTCAACAAAATCAGGAAAATACCATACAAACAAAATGTGAAGTTTAACAAAGAGATAGAAATCATAGTAAAGAACCAAATAAAAATTCAGGAGCTGAAAAATACAATGAATGGAATGAAAACTGCAATAGAGAATATTAACATTTGACTGGATCAAACGGAAGACTCTGTGATGTTGAAGAAAGGACCTTTGAAATTATCCAGTCACATGAGAAAAAAGAAAAAAGAATGAAAAAATCCTATTTGAACAGTGGGATATTACCAAAAGAAACAATCGATGAATTATTGGAGTCCTAGAAGGAAAAGAAAGGGAGAAGGGGGCATAAAGTTTATTTAAAGATCTGGGTAGACATTTGACTATCGAAGTTCACGAAGTACATAGGTCCTCAAACAAATTCAACTCAAAACGATCTTCTCCAAGACACATTATAATAAAACTGTCAAAAGTCAAAGACAAAGATAGAATCTTAAAAGCAGCAACAGAAAAGAATCTTGTCACTTATCAGGAAACCCCCATAACTCATTCAATCGATTTTTCAGCAGAGATCTTATAGGCCAGGAAAAAGGAGGATGATATATTCAAAGTGCTGGGGGAAACAAACAAACAAACATCAAAAAAAAAAAAAACAAAAAAAAAAACCCTGCAACTACGAATAAGTTATCTGGCAGTTATCCTGTAGAAATGAAGCATAGATAAGGATTTTCCTGAACAAACAAAATCTGAAGGAGTTCATCATCACTAGACCTGCATTATGGGCCATCAACTCTATGGTCAACTAATCTTCGAGAAATCAGGAAAAAATATCAAATTAAAAAAAGACAGTCTCTTCAATAAATGGTGCTGGGAAAATTGGACAGCTATAAACAGAATGACACTCGATGATTCTCTGACACCATACACAAAGATAAACTCTAAATGGATGAAAGACCTCAGTGTGAGTCAGGAATCCATCAAAATCCTAGAGGAGAACATAAGCAGTAACCTCTTCGACATCAGCCACAGCAACTTCTTTCAAGACGTCTTCAAAGTCAAGGTAAACAAAAGTGAAAATGAACTTTTAGGACTTCATGAAAATAAAAAGCTTCTGCACAGCAAAGGAAACAGTCAACAAAACAAACAGGCAACCCACAGAATGGGAGAAGACATTCACAAATGACACTACAGACAAAGGTCTGATATCTAAGATCTATAAAGAACTCAAATTCAACCCTCACAAAACAAATAATCCAGTGGAAAAATGGGCAGAAGACATGAACAGATACTTCTCCAAAGAAGACATACAAATGGCTAACAGATACATAAAAAAATGTTCATCATTGTTAGCCATCAGGGAAATTCAAATCAAAACCACATTGAGATACCACCTTATTCCAGTTAGAATGGCAAAATTTGGGGCATCTGGGTGGCTCAGTTGTTAAGCATCTGCCTTCAGCTCAGGTCATGATCCCAGGGTTCTGGGATTGAGCCCCGCATTGGGCTCCCTGCTTGGGGAGCATCAAGCTCCCTTTACCACTCTCCCTGCTTGTGTTCCCTCTCTCACTGTGTCTCTCTCTGTCAAATAAATAAATAAAATCTTAAAAAAAAAAAAAGGGCAAAAATCGACAAGGCAAGAAAGAACAAATGTTGGAGGGGTTGTGGAGAAAGGGGAACCCTCTTACACTGTTGGTGAGAATGCAAGTTGGTATAGCCACTCTGGAAAACAGTGTGGAGGTTCTTCAAAAAGTTAAAAATAGAGCTACCCTATGACCCAGCAATTGCACTACTGGGTATTTACCCCAAAGACACAGATGTAGTGAAAAGAAGGGCCACATACACTCCAATGTTCATAACAGCAATGTCCCCAATAGCCAAAATGTGGAAGGAGCCTAGATGTCCTTCAACAGATGAATGGATAAAGAAGATGTGGTCCATATATACAATGGAATATTATTCAGCCATCAGAAAGGATGAATACCCAACTTTTGTATCAACATGGATGGAACTGGAGGAGACTAGGCTAAGCGAAATAAGTCAAGCAGAGTAAGTTAATTATATGGTTTCACTTACTCATGGAACATAAGGAATAGCATGAAAGACATTAGGAGAAGGAAGGGAAAAATGAAGGAGGAGGTGAATTGGAGCTAGAGACGAACCATGAGAGACTAAGGACTCTGGGAAACAAACTGAGGGTTTCAGAAGGGAGGGGGCTGGGGGGATGGGTTAGCCCAGTGATGGGTATTAGGGAGGCATGTATTGCATGGAGCACTGGGTGTTATACACAAACAATGAATCATGGAACACTACATCAAAAACTAATGATGTAAAAAAATAATAATAATAAATAAAAATTTAAAAAATTTAAAAAACTAATGATGTACTGTATGGTGACTAACATAACATAATAAAAAAAAATAAGAAGTATGCGGGCACCTGGGTATCTCAGTCAGTTAAGCGTTTGCCTTCGGCTCAGGTTATGATCCCAGGGTCCTGGGACCCAGCCCCACGTCAGGCTCCCTGCCCGGTGGGGAGCCTGATTCTCCCTCTGTCTCTGCTCCTGCCCCCCTAGTTGTGCACACACTCTCTCTCTCAAATAAATAAAGAAAATCTTCAAAAAAATGTTGAATGGAGATCTTCAAGTTGAAATTAAAAGATACTAACAAGGAACACGAAAACATGAAAATATAAAACACGCTGGAATAGGCAAGTATATAGTCATATTCAGAATACTCTAATACTGTAATATGATGGTGTGTTAACCACTTAACTCTAGTAAAAAGGTTAAAGGTCAAAAGCATTAAAATAACTATAGCTATAATAATTTTTAAATAAATACACAATATAGAAAGGGGTAAAGTGTGACATCAAAAACAAACATAGAGGAAGGATTTTTTGCAGAAACACTAACTCAAAAAGATAACTGCACCCCCCCATGTTCGTAGCAGCATTATTTACAATAACCAAGACATTGGATAAGACTTAAGAGATAACCTAAGGGTTCATCAATGGATGAATGGAAAAATAAAGTTGTGATATATATATGTATATATATATATATATATATATATATTCATGAATATATGAGTATATATTCATGAAAAATGAGCAAATCTTAACATTTGTACCATTTGTTACCACCTGTAACAACATGGATGGACCTCAGAGGCATTATACTAAGTGAAATAAGTCAAACAGAGATGAGTAAAATAGGTGAAGGGGATTAAGAAGTCCAAACTTCCAATTATAAGTCACAGAGATAAAAAGCACAGAATAGGGAATAGAGTCAACAGTACTATAATAATGTATGGTGACAGATGGTGAATACGCTTATCATGGTGAGCACTGAGTGATGCATAAAACTGTTAAATCGCTATGTTGTACACCTGAAATTAATATAATACTGTATGTCAAGTATATTTCAATAATAAAAAAGGAGAAGACACAACAATCATAAATATATATGTACCCAACATTGGAGCATCTAAATACATTAAAGAAGTACTAACAGATCTGAAGGGAAAATAGACAACAGTACAATAATAGCAGAGGACTTTGGATAGATCATGCAGACAGAAAAACAATTAGAAAACTTTGTTTGAATTTGGACTATAATAAAGACCAAATGGACCTAAAATATAAATATAAATATAAATATAAATATAAATATAAATATAAATATAAATATAAATATAAATATAAATATAAATATAAATATATATATATATATATGGAACATTCTATCAAACAACAGCAGAATATACATTCTTCTTAAGTGCACAAGGAACATTTTCCAGCATAGATTACATTATAGGACCCCAAACAACTCTCAGCAAATTTAAGAAGGCTAAAATCATATGAAGTGTCTTTCCCAAATACAATGATATGAAACTACAATCCAATTGCAGAAGAAAAACTGGAAAATTTACAAATATGTGGAAATTAAACAACACACTCCTGAACAATCAATGGATCAAAGAAAAAATCAAAGGGGAAATTTTAAAAATCTTACAACAAATGAAAATAAAAGTACAATATATCAAAACTATGGGATGCAGCAAAAGTAGTTTTTAGGGGGAAGTAATAAATGCCTCCATTAAGGAAAGGAAATGAAAATAATGGCCTAATCTTACACCATGAAAAACTAGAAAAGGAAGAACAAACCAAGCCCAAAGGTAGCAGAAGGAAGGAAATAACACATCAGAGTAGAAACAAATGAAACAGAGACCAGAAAAAATAATAGAAAAGAGCAACAAAATTAAGAACTAGTTTTTTGAAAAGATAAACAAAATTGACAAATCTTTAGCTACACTAACCAAGAAAAAGAAAAGACACAAACAAAATCAGAAATGAAAGAAATGTGACAACTGATACCACAAAATATATAGGATCATAGAGACTACTAAAAACAATTACATACCAACAAATTGGATAACTTACAAGAAATGGGTAAATTCCTAGGAACATAAAACCTACCAAGGATGAATTTTGAAGAAATAGAAAATTCTGAACAGACCAACAATGAGTAAGGAGATTGAATCAGTAATCAAAACCCTCCCATCAAAGAAAAGCCCAGAACTAGAGGGCTTCACTGGTAAATTCTAAAAAATTTAAAGTATATAATTTAATAAATGATAAAATTAAAAATTATTAAATTCAATTAGTTTAAAGAGTTAATGCCAATATTTCACAAACTCTTCCAAAATATAGGAGAGAACATGTCTTAACTCATTCTATGAGGCCAGTATTACCACAATATCAAAACCAGACAAAGATATCATAAGAAAATTACAAACCAATAGCACTCATGAATATAGATGTTGTAAATCCTCAACAAAATACTATTAAGTTGAATCCAGCCACATAAAAAATGTATTCCATGACCAGACAAGATTTGACCCCAGGAATGTAATGTTGAGTAAACATACAAATATAACCAATGTAATTCATGGGATTAATAAAAAACAAAAACCAAACCATGTGATCATCTCAATAGAAGCAGAGAAACTATTTGACAAAATTCAACACCCTTTTATATAATAAAATAACTCGACAAAATAGAGCTACCCTATGACCCAGCAATTGCACTACTAGATATTTACCCCAAAGATACAAATGTAGTGATCCAAAGGGGCACGTGCACCCCAATGTTTGTAGCAGCAATGTCCACAATAGCCAAGCCATGGAAAGAGTCTAGATGTCTAGATGTCCATCAACAGATGAATGGATAAAGAAGATGTGAGAGATAGAGAGATAGAGAGATAGATAGATAGATAGATAGGGAGAGAGGAATATTACGCAGCCATCAAAAATGAAATCTTTCGGGGCGCCTGGGTGGCTCAGTGGGTTAAAGCCTCTGCCTTCAGCTCAGGTCATGATCTCAGGGTCCTGGGATCAAGCCCTGCATCAGGCTCTCTGCTCAGTGGGGAGCCTGCTTACCCCTCTCTCTTTGCCTGTCTCTCTGCCTACTTGTGATCTCTCTCTCTGTGTCAAATAAATAAATAAAATCTTTTTTTAAAAAAAGAAATCTTTGGGCACCTGGGTGGCTCAGTTGTTTGGGCAACTTCCTTCAGCTCAGGTCATGATCCCAGATCCCACATTGGGCTCCCAGCTCCATGGGGAGTCTGCTTCTCCCTCTGACCTTCTCCCCTCTCATTCTCTCTCTCAAATAAATAAAAAAAATCTTTCAAAAAAAAAAAAGAAATTTTCCATTTGCAATGATGTGGATGGAACTAGAGGGTATTATGCTAAGCAAAATAAGTCAGTCAGAGAAAGACAATTATGGTATGATCTCACTGATATGAAGAATTTGAGAAACAAGACAAAGGATTATATGGAAAGGGAGGGAAAAATGAAATAAGGTGAAACCAGAAAGGGAGACAAACCAGAAGAGACTCTTAATCTCAGGAAACAAACTGAGGGTTACTGGAGTGGAGGTGGGTGGGAAGGATGGGGTGGCTGGGTGATGGACATTGGGGACATATGTATTATGATGAGCATTGTGAATTGTGTAAGACTGATGAATCACAGACTTGTACCCCTGAAACAAATAATACATTATATGTTAATAAAATAAGATTTACCTGGGGCAGGTAAAAATATAAATGCCAGAAATTCTGGTTCAGTAGGTTTGGGATATGACCCCAGAATCTGTATTTTAACCACAACCCCAGGGAGCTCTGACAGAGTAGGCTTTAAGTCCTCCATTGTTCTTTGTAAAGCTTTTCCTGGATGATTTGAGTTTGCTCATATTTCAGGAACAGTAAAATGTTCAACAAATTAAAAAAAAATGTGTGCATTGTGGGGTACCTAGGTGGCACAGTGGGTTAAGTGTCCAACTCCTTGGTTTCGGATCAGGTCATAATCTCAGGGTCCTGGGATCAAGCCCCACATCCAGCTCTGTGCTGAGCTTGGAGTCTACTTGAGATTCTCTTCCCTTCCCTCTCCCTTCCCCTCTGCCCCTCTCCATTCCTCTCTCCCCCTCTCCCACTCACGCTCTTGCTCTCTAAAATAAATAAATAGGATCGAGTCCCATATCGGACTCCCGGCTCTGCGGGAAATCTGCTTCTCCCTCTGACCTTCTCCCCTCTCATTCTCACTCTCTCTCTAATAAAAAAAAAAAATCTTAAAATAAATAAATAAAATCTTTAATAACTGTGTGCATTGAAGGGCACTATCAAGAAAGTGTCAAGGTGGGGCGCCTAGGTGGCTCAGTCATAGGGTGTCTGCCTTCGGTTCAGGTCATGGTCCCAGGGTCCTGGGATCAAGCCCCACATTGAGCCCTGCATCGGGTTCCCTGCTCAGCGGGGAACCTGCTACTTCCTCTCCCACTCCCCCTGCTTGTATTCCCTCTCTCACTGCCTCTCTCTGTCAAATAAATAAATAAAAATCTTTTAAAAAAGTGTAAAAGCAACCAACTATTTTCAAATAATACATTTGATAAGCATTTTGTATTCAGAATATATAAAGAAGTCTTACAACTCTACAACAAAAAGACCAACAACCCAATTTTTAAAAATGGACAAAGGACTCAAATGAGCATTTCTTCAAAAGACACATAATGGCCAACAAGACACAAAAAGGTGCTCAACATCATCAGTCATTAGATAAATGAAAATCAAAGCCACAATGAGATAACACCTCACACCCACTAGCATGGTTATAATTTTTTAAAAATGAAAAAAACAAGTATTAGTGAGGACCTGGAAAAAATGAAACCCTCATACATTGCTGATAGGAATTCAAAATGGTGTAGACACTTTGGTAAACAGTTTGGCAGTTCCTCAATAAGTTAAATGTAGAATTACCATATGACCCTGTCATTCTCTTCCTAGGTATATACCCAAAAAGAACTAAAACACAGGTGTTCAAATAAAAATTTGAATGTCTACAGCCGCACTATTTGCAATAGCCAAAGGTGAAAACAACCTGAACGTCCATCAAATGATAAATGGATAATATGGATAAATCCATACAATGGAATATTATTCAGCCATAAAAAGGAATGAAGTACTGATACATGTTGCATAATGTTGAAATCATTGTGCTAAGTGAAAGAAACCAGACACAAACAGTCACATATTGTATGATTCCATTTATATGAAATATCCAGCATAGACAAAGACATAGAAAGAGACACAGACTGGTGGTTGCCTGGACCTGGAAGAAGAAGGCGGAATGAGGCGCAATGGTTTAATGGGTACATTTTGGGGAAAGTGATAAAAAGGTTCTGAAACTAGATATTGGTGATGGTTGTACAACATTGTAAATGTATTTTTTTTAAGATTCTACTTATTTATTTGACAGAAAGAGAGAGATTACAAGTAGGCAGAGAGGCAGGCAGAGAGAGGGGGAAGCAGGTTCCCTGGCGAGCAGAAAGCCCGATGTGGGGCTTGATCCCAGGACCCTGAGACCACGACCTGAGCTGAAGGCAGAGGCTTTAACTTACTGAGCCACCCAGGCACCCCAACACTGTAAATGCTTTTAATGCTACTGAATTGTACACTTCAAAATGATTAAAATTATAAATATTGTGTGTATTTTACCAGGATAAGAAAAAGTAGTAAAATGTAAAACAAAGATTAGCATACCAAAACTAGCCTTAAAAAGTGCTTAAAGAAACCTAATAATATAAAAGTACAAAATATAAAATGTTTAAGAAGTCGAAGTTAAACCTACTGGTGATAGAGTAAGACAAAGTGTTATAAAAAATATTTAGGGGTGCCTGGGTGGCTCAGTGGGTTAGGCCTCTGCCTTCGGCTCAGGTTATGATCTTGGGGTTCTGGGATAGAGCCCCGCATCGGGCTCTCTACTCACAGCAGGGAGCCTGCTTCCCCCCTGTCTCTCTGCCTGCCTCTCTGCCTACTTGTGATCTCTCTCTGAGTCAAATAAATAAATAAAATCTAAAAAAAAATATTTAATGCTCATTAAGGTCAAGGAAAAATCTGAGACCTAGGTTAAAAAGAGCTTATGTAATTATTAGCCAATATGTCTACTCTCATGTAAATGGTTGTTATGGTTAGAGGTTTTTAAGTGTACATATCAGTAAGATTTAATTATTGTCTGACCCTTTAGAACATAAGTCATAGGCCAAGAATCCTCAAGTTCTTGCCTTCAGCTCAATTCACTTCCAAATACAAGAGAAATGGCTCATTGAAGTTGGGAAAAGCAGAAAACCATAACTATCCTCTAGTTCCCCATTCAGCTCAATATACTAATTTTCCCTACTCTAGCTTTCTCTGTACTTGTAGAGGCTAAATTGCAGAGGTCAAATTCTTACTTCCTTGTAGCAGGATAAATGTCCAGCAGGGAGAGACGGTAAATTATCCTAGATTCTGCAACAATAACATGGAATCCTAAATATGACTAAGATTTTTTACACAGAGTATATTAGAAACTGAGTTAAGTTTTTGAAATAAGTCTGATTTTTATCATTATCACCTGAAATTAAATAAATTAATGTATATATTTTTAACAATGATCCACCTAAAAACATGAGAGCTTCCCAATTCTGTTTAAAAGATCATTCACGGGCGCCTGGGAGGCTCAGTTGGTTAAGCAACTGCCTTCGGCTCAGGTCATGATCCCGGAGTCCCGAGATGGAGTCCCACATCGGGCTTCCAGCTCCATGGGGAGTCCGCTTCTCACTCTGACCTTCTCCCTTCTCATGCTCTCTCTCACTCTCTCTCTTTCCTAATAAATAAATAAATAAAATCTTTAAAAGATCATTCACTATCCTCATTCAGGATAGAGGAAATTAAACTGTTTTTTAGAAATCTAGTTGTGTCTTATTTGTTTAAATATAGCCATTATAGCTATATTATATATTTTATTCTTGATAGAAAAATATGCCAGTGCCTCTATAATTCATCAAAAGCTTTTTAAAAGATTATTTATTTACTTGAGAGAAAGAGAGAAAATGAGTAGGGGGGAGAGGAAGAGGGAGAAGCAGATTCCCTGCTGAGTAGGGAGCCCGATGTGGGGCTCAATCCCAGGATCCTGAGATCATGACCTGAGCTAAAGGAAGCCACTCAACTGACTGAGCCAACTAGGTGCCTTAATCAAAAACTTTTTTTCATTTTTTTTAATATTTTATTTATTCATTTATTTGACACAGAGAGAAAGACAGCACAAGCAGGGGGAGCAACAGGCAGAGGGAGAGGGAGAAATAGACTCTCCGCTGAGCGAGGAACCCGATGTGGGGCTTGATCCCAAGACCCTTGAATCATGACTTGGGCCAAAGGCAGATACCCAACCAACTGAGCCACTCAGACACCCCCAAAGACTTTTTAAAGAGAAATAATACTACAATGATTTTTACCCACATATCATCTCATAACCTACTTCTACTTATTTATCTGTATTTTATTTTTTAAAAGATTTTATTTACTTGACAGAGAGAGACAGAGAGCACAAGTAGGGGGTAGGGCAGAGGAAGAAGCAGGTTCCCCATGGAGCAGGGAGCCCAAAGTGGGACTCGAAGCCAGGACCCTGGGATCATGACATGAGCTGAAGGCAGTCGCTTAACAGATAGGCCACCCAGGCGCCCTATCTATCTGTATTTTAGAAAATTATTTCAGCATTATCTGTTTTCCTTGTTGACCCTTTTAAAATTTCTCAAATAAATATGTAAATCTGAAATTTACCCCTCAAGATTCTTAAAAATACTTGATAGTTGCATAATTCTCACATATAACTGTTTGTATATTCTTAATTTCCTGAACTGGAAGAGGACAAGGTATAAGATAGAAGAGAAGCAAATAATTTCATGACTATAATTTTTCTAAATTTGTTATTATACAGTTAGGGTAATTATTATACAAACATGGTATGTTAAAGATTACTCATCTCATCCTTTTCCAAAACAGATTTGAAATATCCTTACAAATTTTTTAAACAACTTTGGTGGTATAAGTTAATAAGATAAAATTTATCCATTTAAAATTACATAAAATTAAGTAGTTTTTACTATATTTACAGAATTAAGAACAAACTTCCATCATCTTAAAAAGAAACCTCATAGCCCATTAGCAGTAACCCCCTGTCTTAGTCTATTGGGGCTGCTAGAAAAAAATACCATAGACTGGGTTGCATATAAACAACAACAACGGAAATTTATTTCTCACAATTCTGAAGGCTGGGAAGTCCAAAATCAAGTTGCTGGCAGATTCAGTGACTGGTAAGGGTCCACCTCTTGTTGTTCATAGACAGCCATCTTCTTGTTATAACCTTAGTGGATGAAAAAAGCAGGGGAGTCCTCTGGGGCTTCTTTTTATAAGGGCACTTATCCCACTCATAAGGGCACCACCCTCATCTAATCACCTCCTAAAAGCCCACCTCCAAATATCATCACATTGGAGATTTGGTTTCAGCATATGAACTTGGGAGGTGCAGGGACACATATGTTCAGTTTATAGTATTCTCCATTATCTGCTTCCCTTTCCCCATCAGCCCTATAGACAACCACTTTACTGTCTTTACAGATTTGCCTATCATCAACATTTTCACATACATAGAACCATACAATATGTGCTCTTTTGTGACTGTCTTGTTTCACTTCACCCAAGTTTTTGAAGTTTTTCCGCACTATAGTATGTATCACTTCTTCAATCCCCCCTTTTTTTGGCCAAATACTATTCCATTATATAGAAATAGCGTATTTTATTTATTCACTCATCAGTTGGACTTTGGGTTGATTCCTCTGTTTGGCTATTACAAATAATGCTATTTGATAGCATTATGCATATGAACATTTGTGCACAAATTTTTGTGAGGACTTGTTTTCATTTCTTTGGGTATATACTCAGAAGTGTAATTAGTCATACAGTATCTTTGTTTAAAATTTTGAGAAACTGCCAAATTGTATTTCAAAGTGGCTACACCATTTATAGTCCAGTCAGTAATGAATAAGTTTCAATTTCTCCACATCCACACTTGCTTATTTATTATAGCCATCCTAATGGTAAATGGTATCTCATTGTGGTTTTGATTTGGATTTACCTAATGACTAATGATGTTGAGCATCTTTTCATGTTATCCACAATTTCCCGATTTTCTGAGGAGAAATATCTATCTGGAACTTTTGCCCATTCTTTAATTGGGTTGTCTTTTTATTATTGAGTTCTAAGAGTTCTGTATATACTCTAGATACAAGACACTTCTCAGATATATGATTTGCAAATATTTCCTTCCATTCTGTCCATTTTCTGTTTACTTTCTTGGTGGTCTCATTTAAAGCACACTTTCTGATTTTGATGAAGTTCATGAATTTTTCTTTATTGTTTGTGCTTTTGTTATCATAGCTACAAAATCACTAACTCAAGGTCGCGAAGATTTAGTTTTTGTATGTTTTACACTTTTATTTTTGCATGCATGCACACATAAGAGAAAGAGAGTGCACACGGGGGGGGGGGGCAGAAAGAAAAGTAGACTCCAAAAAAAAAAAAAGAAAAGAAGACTCCCCACTAAGCAAGGAGCCTGATGCAGGACTCGATCCCAAGACCCTGCAATCTTGACCTGTGCCAAAGGCAGACGCTTAACCAACTGAGCCATCCAGGCGCCCTAGTTTTAGATGTTAAAGTTTTTGATTCATTTGAATTAATTTTTGTCCATGATGTGATATAGGGGTCCAACCAGATTCTTTTACATGGGGATATCCAGTTGTCTGGCACGACTTACTGAAAAGACTATTCTTTTCCCATTAACTGTCTCGGCATCCTTATTGGAAATCAAACTGACCTTACATGAATGGGTTTACTTCTGGACTCTGAATTCTATTCCAACGGTCTATGTGTATCCTTATGCTAGTACAACACTGTCTTGATTAGTGTAGCCTTGTAGCAAAGTCTGAAATAGAGAAATGTGAGGCCTCCAACTTTGATCTTTTTCAGTATTATTTTGTTCGTGGCTTATTTCCATTTGATTTTCAGAACCAGCTTGTCAATTTCTGCAAAAATGCCAGCTAGGGTTTTGATAGGGTTTACACTGAAACTGTAGATCAGTTTGGGGAGTATCGTTATCTTAACAATATTCAGTCTTCTGATCTATGTACATGGGGTGTCTTTGCATTTACTAGATGTATTTTTAAGTTGTTTTTTTTTTTTAATTTTGAGAAGGAGAGAGCACACAAGCAGCAGGGAGGGACAGAGGGAGGGAGAAGACTCCCTGCTGAGCAGGGAGTCCAGTGTGGGCCTTGATCCCATGACTGTGGGATCATGACCTGAGCCAAAGGCAGACTCTTAACCGACTAAGCCACACAGGCACCCCTAAATAGTTTTGATTCTAGGTACTACATTGATGTTAAACCAACCTTGCTTGCCTGAGATAGATCCCAGTTGGTCATGGAGTGTAATCCTTTTCATGTGGCTGGATTTGATTTGCTATATCCCCTTGAGCTTACTGAATGTGTAGATTGTTTTAATCAAATTTGGTGCATTATCAGCCATTATTTATTCAAATATTTTTTCTGTCCCTTTGTTTCCTCCTCTGGTATAACCATTATGATTGTGTTTGTGTGCTTAATGGTGTACCACTTTAAGGTTCTGTCCATTTTTCTTCACTCTTTTCAAGTCCAGAATTTTCATTTGGGGTGTGTGTGTATGCATTCTGTCCTTTACTCATAGTTTCTTTTTCATGTCATTATCATCACATAGTCTTTTAATTATTTAAACATTGCTGAAGTTCTTTAGATGTATTTATAAAAGCTGCTTTGAAGTTCTTGTCCACTAAGTTCAGCATCTGATGCCCTCAAAGGAAATTTCTTTTTTTCCTGTGTATGGGTCACATGTTCCTGTTTCTTTGCCTCTTATAACTGAACAGTTCAGACAATATATTGTAGCAACTCTGGATACTGACTGTCTCTGCTCCGGGGTTTATTGCTGTTGTTTAGTAACCTGGCTATACTAATTCTGTGAAGTCTGTTCCTCCACAGTATGCAGACTTTACTTTTCTTGTTTGGATTTTTTCTTGCTTTTAACTTTAAGCCTGGCATCCTAAGGATCATCCCTGGGTCATTATAGTTTAGCCATCAGTCACTGATTGATCCGAATTGCACTGAAGCCCCTGAGCCAGGAAGGTTTTCATTTTTTGCTGTGTGATCTGTGTGGCTTAGAGACTGCTTTCACATTACAGGGAGTTTACAAGTTTGTTGCACATTTAGCCAAGGACTAATAGCAAAGCAGTTTCCTCTTCAGTTGCTCCTAAGAGTGTGGCCTTAGGTAAGAGCAGATTATTCTATATCATCCGGCCTCCTTTGCTCTTTCTGATCTGCCTCTACTGGTATCATACTATGCTTTTGGCCCCCAGTAACTGTTGGCTGATTTTTATTTTGAACAATTCCTTGGAGGCATAAATTGCTCCACTATCCAAAAAAAAGTCAGGCCCCTCAGGCCAGGGCCAGCATGTTGCCATTCTTTGAGGTTTTCTCTGATCCCACCCTCACAGAAGCTCTGAATTATAGAACAGAATCTGGGACTGACTGGAGCTGCCACTTGGTTTCCAAGCCTCCTAGAATACCTCTCCTGAAACAGAGTTGGGTGAGAGAATGGGAGTAGCCTCTACTTGAGATGTTATACCCTACCACTATTATTACTGAATTCTGTATATTTTGAATAAATGGTCCTCAATTTGTTGTAAATTCTTTTATTATTCTCCAGAGACTTTGAATGATGAGTCTTACTAATTTTGACCAATTAGACAGATACTTCACTGGAGAGTTCCATTGAACTCTTCACATTGCCATCCAGAAAATCTTCCCATTTTAATTTTCAACTGACTGCAGAAACTGGTGAATTTAACCTATTTGCGAATTTAACCTATCTACAAAGCTGACTGTAAATAGAAAAATGATTCATTTCTAATTTTTTAAAGCTAAAAGTACTATCTAATTTCAAAAATTGTATACTATCTTCTTTCTCATTATCTCAAGTAACAGAAAATTGTTCACGGATAGATACAAGGGGAAAGTAAAACATATAAAAATTGCAGTCTTGTTCAATTTCATGTGATATTAATGGTGTTATTGTATCCAGGGCTGGAATACTCATAAATAACCAGGATGTCAAATTTTTGAATACTTATTCTTATTCATACATTCAGCACTTTTTCCAGAAAGGCTCAGGCAACTCTGTTCAATCAGAAAGTAAAGTATAGAAAAATGTGTATTACTTTAGTAAGCTACTACCTTCTGGGACAGTCTTCAATTACATTCTATTATTCTTTGAATTGATATACTTCAAAGGTAGGAAGAACTTTTATCTTTTTTCCCCTTTCTGGCTTTTCAGTGAAATTTCACAGATTTTCTATCATTTTATATATCAGACCTTTGAAAGACAGACACTAGAATCTAAATTTGACCAAAGAGGAAATCAAGAGACAAAGTACTTAAGTGACTTCCAAGGTCACACAATTCATTAATGATAAACCTAGAAGCAATGAAACTAGAAACTAGAACTAGAAGCAATGAAAGGACTCTTTAACATCCAGCCTTCAGCTCTGTGCACCAAATCTAGTTAGATAAGCTAATATTCTTCTTCGAAAGTTGAAAAAACTTGCTTTCCTGTTACATACTTCAAAATGGACTTTAATTCACAGGTACTTATTATGCTTCTTGGGAAGACTTCCTTTTCTGAGTATTATAAAAATAAAGCATTGATGATTCAGGTCAACAATATAGTCTGTTAAACATTGTTGGCCATTGTCTTAGATCAGGCAGCTATAACAAAATACCATACACTAAGTGGCTTAAAAAACAAATTTACTTCTCACAATTCTGGAGGCTGGAAGTCCAAAGATCAGGGTGCCAACAGGGACAGGTTCTGGTGAGAGCCCTCTTTCTAGCTTGTATACGGCTACCTTTTTGCTGTATTCTCACATGGTGGAGAAAAAGATAAGTATCTCTCTTGTCTCTTCCTATAAAGGTACTAATCCCACTGATGAGGGCTCCACCCTCATGACCTAATTACCTACCAAAGGCTCCACCTCCAAACACTATCACATTAGGGGTCAGGGCTTCAATGTCTGAATTTGGGAGAAATAAACATTCAGTCCATAGTAGCCATATTTATCAAAAATAGAATGTTTTTACATGACAAAAATAGTCTTTCTACATTTAAAAAAATAAATGAAATTAAAAGTTACATCAATTGAAAAGAAATTTTAAAAATACCAATTTTATTTTTTTAAATATTTATTTATGTGAGAGAGAGAGAGAGAGTGCAAGTGGGGACAGGGGTAGCGGGGCGGGGGGTGGGGGGGAGAGAAGAAGGATCACAGAGAGAGGGAGAAGGAGAGAAGCAGATTCTCTGCAGAGTGGGTAGCCTGAGGCTGGGCTCAATCTCACAACCCTGCGATCATGACGTAAGCCAAAATCAAGTCAGATGCTCAACTGACTGAGCCACCCAGGTGCCCCAATATAATACCAATTTTAGAGAATAACTTTTCTTATTTCTAGTAAACCACTGTATGATATAAAATGTATCTGATGTAAAGAGAGAATGTCTGCAAACAACAGAAATTTTATGTGAGACACCACAGACTTATCAACTTTTCTTTCTACATTGTCCT
Source organism: Nasua narica (assembly GCA_028533885.1). Classification (NCBI taxonomy): domain Eukaryota; kingdom Metazoa; phylum Chordata; class Mammalia; order Carnivora; family Procyonidae; genus Nasua; species Nasua narica. The sequence goes on along the minus strand of CM052801.1, from coordinate 63,252,289 downwards.
TAAGACCAAGAGGAAGAAGTTATGACAAAAAGAAAAATAAAATGTTGGAAATCTTTTTTTTAAAGATTTTATTTATTTATTTGAGAGAGGGAGAGAGTACAGAGGGAGAGTGAGAAGCAGACTCCCCGCTGAGCAGAGAGCCCAACTGGGGCTAGATCCCAGGACCCTGACTGAGATCACAACCCAAGTCAAAGGGAGCTGCTTAACAGACTGAGCCACCCAGGTGCCCCAAACTATTAGAAATCTAAGAGCAACTTAGTATTGAACATTAAGTCAATAGTTATAATGTCAACAATGTTCCATAAATACTAGGTAAAGAAAATATTCTTTCTGTACAATTGGGATAATGAATCAAATTTTCTCTTTTTCTTTTCTAGGTAACATTTGCTCTAAAGCAAAATAGCTTTTCTTATTTAAATCTTCTTTTCCTTTGTCATGAACAGTCTTCAAAAAAGAGTTTTCAAAAAAAAAAGTTTTCAAATAACTAGATTTGGCTTATGTGCATATCTAATCTTAAATGGGTTAAAAAACTGGATCAAGAGAAGAATATGAACAGAAAAGACACACAGGAAATGATTACTAAACAAAAAGACAAACGTAAGGGAAAACATATTTTTTTCCTGGAACAAAAACTTAGGTTTAGATATTTCCTCCATGACTGGAAGATTGTTGGGGATTAAATTTCATGAAAAATAATCAAATCCCTTCTCACTTGATCTTAACAACCAAAATATCATGTTCTGTATAACAATACGGAAAATTATTTGGACTGTAAACTTAAAAACAAAAGAGAACTCTCTAAGTAAGAAAGGTTATCTACTGGGGACACTATCGCATTTACTTCAAAGCAGCTAAAACTTTTTTACCTGGGTATATAGGCAACATTCTACACCAATAAACACTCTCTCTGTTGTTCAAAACACTTTTTTCACTTGGTTTTCAGCACAACCAGTCTCCTCACTTTTCTTCTAGCCAATGGTGGGTCTTTTGCTGGTTCTTCCTTTTTTCTCCTACTTCCTAATGTTGGGCTTACACCACAGGACTCAGTTCTTTGTTTTATCTACTTTTTTCTAGCTGCACTAAGTGATCTCATACAATGTCATGGCTATTCACTAATGATGCCCAAATTAATTTTGCCAGTCCCAACCTGTACCCTGAACTCGACCTGGATATCCACCTGCCTACTCAGCACCTCCAACCTAACATGGCCAAAACAGAGCTTCTGAGTCCACATCCCTCCCAATCTGTTCCTCCTCCAGGATGCCAGAATGTCAGAAACCTAGGAGTTACCCTTTACTCCTCTCTTTCCCTCTCTTCATATCCAAGCTAACAGCAGATCCTATCTTCTCCATGTTTAAAGTAGAACCTAAATCCACTATCTAACCACCTGCCCATCATCGACCACACTAGTCTAAGACTCTTGCCTGGAACTCTAATAACTTAACTGGTCTCTCTGCTTTAACCCTTAATCTTCTTCAGGCTAACCTTCAAACTACAGCTCCATACAGGTAAATCAAAGTATTATCACTCTGCCCTCAATCCTTCTAATGGCTCCCTATTATATATCCGTAACACATTATAAGGGCCTTCATGAACTACTCTCTGGTTTCTCTATTTCATTTCTTACCACTCTTCTCCTTTAATTACTATATTGTAACCTTACTGGCCTCTCTGCTATTCCTCAAATGTGCCAACTAAGTTAACATTTTTAAGCCTTTCACAACTTGCCTTTACCTCTGCCCAGAATGCTCTTTCCCCAAATTTTCACATGGCTCATACACTTATTTCATTAGGGCTTCTGCATAGGTCACCTCCTCAAACAGGCCTAAAGTAGCAACCCTCTCAATATTCTGCCCCTACTCCTTGCTTCTTCTTTATAGCACCTCATACTATATTTTGGCTTATATTTTTATTGTCTGCTTTTTCCAAAGGGATGTAGTAAATCTACAAAAGCAGTACTTTGTATTGGTCACAGCTATACAACCAGCACACAAAAGAATATCTGCCACACAGTAAGCTAGATAAATATGTATTGAATCAAAAAATGAATGGGATTCTAGTCTGAACACTACCTAATAATACAGTTTTGTTTTGCTTTGAAGGAAAAACAAAAATAACAAGAATGTGCCCTTAAAAACAAAAGTAAAATCAGCTTAATTTCTCTCAAATGATATGAATTTTACCAGAATGGGAAGTAACTCAGTAGTAGTGAGGCTGAATTTTCAGCAAAATATTCTAGCTACTATAAAAATTTTTTTAAAGCTTCAGAATTATCCCTGAAAATAAAGTATGTTTATTTGGGCCTGACCACTTAAAAAGGGTATATAACATATACATACACACACAAATTAGTATAGTTTTGTAAAATCAAACTGGAATAAATAGGAACATTTTAGATTATCCCACAATCCTCTCTACTTCCTTCTCTTATCAAATTGCTACTAGTGAAAGCCCAGGAAGCCACCAACTAGTTAGAGTTAGAAATATTATACCTGTTAACTTGATGCTGACACTGTTGTTCACAATAAGGAAAATGGCAATATCCTCAGAGGTTTCAGAGGCAGGGCATTTTGCATGGGCATGTCTGTGGCTTAACTGCCACTATATATCACCTCCTCTCTTCCATCAATGCAAATTACAGTCTACAAGAATGTGAAAAATCCTGTCACATAACAGATATATCTACGTATAATTTGGTAGAAGGTAGAGCCTGCTGATGAAGTCATTTTTTTTACTAGTGGGCTAAAGAATCTAGATCCTGAAAAATAAAGTTAGCCACACTGAGGCTCTCCTGGGGCACACATAGAAGGCCAGTCCAAGTGCTCCCTGAGGATGGCAGTCTGTCGATGAAAAGATTATGGAAACTCAAGTTGAACCACTTGGCCTCTCTAGCAACAAGGAAAAGAATTTAGTCCGGTATGGTCAGTTCATTTCAGTCAAAATTCACTTAATGTTGATGCTGTGGTTTATGCTCTCTGATCAGGGGACAGAAGAATGATGAATACTACTTCTTATGAAAAGTTTCAAGCCTTGTAACCCCTCTGAAAATAAATAGTCCAAATACCAGTTCCATTTCTTTCCCTGCAGGCACAAAAAAGGGAAAATTACTCATCAAATATTTACTCTGCTTATTCTCTACCTCCTCTTCTTTCCCTAGGAAAAGTTCCCAATGTCCTGAATCAGAGGGGCCAGGTTCCTCACTGGAACTCAGGCACTAAAGTGACATCCAAACCACAAAGTACCCCAACTTTAAGGGCTAAACATTCCTTTTATTATACTGGCAAAAAATTTTAGCTGTTAAACTGAACAATTACTATGAAATGGAAATGGGTCATCATCCCCAAGCCCTAGAAATTCAACATCTAAAATGGGTAACATGGGAGTAGACATTATTATATTACTGCCTACATTAAATATGTACACACAGCAGAGTTTCTATAATAATGAGACAACTGTGTTAGGTTTTGTTAAATCGCCCTCATTACAGTCACACTTTGAATACATGCAACTAACTGTACTATAAAATGAGACAATGCACAGATACAAGAGCAAGAGTCAAACTATGAATAGTTATATCTTAGAGAAGACTGTAGAGGATATGTGTCAATAAATTCACATAAAAGTCACTGGAAATAAAAAAAAAAAGTCAATGGAAATAATTCAGGAGGCAAATATTTCACCTTGACTTTGTGGAGGCAGCAGGCTTAAGACTGGGGAAAAGGAAAAGTATAAATTTTTTGATGAAATGAAGCTATAGTAAATGCCTGTACATGATGAAAATAAATTTATTTACCCGAATAGAGCTCACGTTTACTGTCCTTTCTTCTGGCCATTCCTTAAAAAACAAAAAGTGGGGAAATAGGAGATGAAAATGTTTGGTTACCAAAGATTACCAGAAAATTAAGATGGCTCTTCACTGTCCGATTCATTTGCTACATTTTATTCCTACTATCACTCCTGCATTCCTTTTGAGTAAACACTCACAATAACCTTCTACATTTCTCCCTACTAGCACAAACAGAAGGAAAATAAAATTACAGTGAATAAAGTGAGTACCATTTTGCTAATTTATGGCCTCAAATCTTTACTCAGCCACTGGAGTGAAGATAAAAGATGCTAGAGAAGGCATCTTCTGAGGTAAAGGATACCTGAACTGAGTTTTGAAGCATGAGGAAGATGTCTGGTGAGGCAGTCTGTGTATACAGTAGATTCTATAAAAACTGATTATGAAAACTCACACCAAGGTGATCCCATTTCGTATTTTTAATTATCACCCACTGTATTTCAATGAAAAGTCATCGATTCTATAACAAACATTTTTTTACATATTTCTAAGAAAAAACTAGGCCTATTAAGCTATGTATAACATAATGTGTTCTTAACACTTAGAATTTTTTTATTTTACTACGATTGAGTTTTAGATATAGGCAGATTTTGATCATACATCATTTTTATAAACATGAAGTGGTAAATATAAACAAAATTAAGTAGTGAAAGTATTTCTAAAATTTTACATTTGGAGTCCTACTCTTCTGAGTTACTTCTCTACTCAAGAGCTGTAGATAACTATGTATTTTCACACAATATCATCCTTACTGCCAGTGTTGGCAATGGAACATTTCTTAAAAGAACTAAAAGATACTAGTGTTGGGGTCCCAATCACATAAACCTAACCTACTTTTGGTTCCTACTTCAAGGAAAGTCCGTAACACGTATGATACACTGCTTCCCTCCCCTCTTCCTCTAAGACATTTGGTTTTGGAGGCTTAAAAGAGTGTTCCAATATTTCTCCAAGTTTTTTCCCCAACCTGCTGATGACCATCCTGCAAGGTCTGATTCTGGTAATCTGCCTGGGCACACTCAAAAATAGCAAATGACAACTATATTTTCATTGCTGCCTGGCTGACATCAATCTCGAGATGCATCCTGATCTCTGAGAAGTTAAAAAGTGAAAAGAACATGTGGTTTTACTGATTAAATATACTCCACGCATATGAATTCCATATTTATTTCTCTAGTTCCAACTTCTCTCCTGAACGCCAAGCCCAGCTTCAAACTGCCTATACTTCTACTTCTTGGATGTCTAACAGGCAACTCAAACTTAAGGTCAAAAGAGAACTTGAGTCTCAACTTGCCCTCCCCCCAAACCAAAATAACCTCTACTGTTCTCTCATTAGAACATGAAATTAAGGGGCACCTGGGTGGCTAAGTGGGTTAGGCCTCTGCCTTCGGCTCAGGTCATGGTCTCAGGGTCCTGGGATCGAGCCCCGCATTGGGCTCTCTGCTCAGCAGGGAGCCTGCTTCCCCCTCTCTCTCTGCCTGCCTCTCTGCCTACTTGTGATTTCTCTCTCTAATAAATAAATAACATCTTTAAAAAAAAACATGAAAGTAATACATGGAAACACCATCTACTCAGTTGTTCAATTAAAAAAACTCAAAAGTCCTTTTCTTCATTCCTATTTTTTTATTAGTTTCAGAGGTAGAATTTAGTGATTTATCAGTCGCATATAACACCCAGTGCTCATTACATCAAGGGCCCTCCTTAATGCCCGTCACCCAGTTTCCTCAAGTTCAGCGTCTCTTATGGTTTGCCTTCTACTTCTAATGAAGCCATTTATTAAGTCCTCTCTGTCCTACTTCTGCAATATATCTCAAATCAGTCCACTTCCATCCATTCCTACTACCACCACATTTATACAAATCTCTACCAGTATCTCTTGTCTAGACTCTACCAACAGCCTAAATGGTGCCTCTGCAGCCACCTGGGCCTCTTATAACTCTATCCTCCACAGAAAAGCCAAATTGATCTCTATTAAACATAAACTCATAACATAACATGACTTTGCTTTAAAAATTTTCAACTGTTTCCCATGGCACTCCCAACAGATCTGTAAGAGAGGGGCCCCTAAATCTCTGCCACCTTTTTTCATTCCATTCTCATTCTTGTTCCTTAAGCTATAAGCCATACTGGCCTTCCTTTTTTCCTTGAACCCCTTGAGCCACTGTACCATTCCCACCGCCTGGAATGCTCTTATTCTGGCCATTCCTAGGCTGGCTTATTCTCATCTTTTAGAAGAAATCTTAGACCAAATGCCACCTCCTCAAAATGCCTTTCTTGAACACCGATTCCTGACAACTCCTCAGTCACTCCTTCTCTTACCCTACCCTGTTTATATCCTTCATAGTATTTCTCAAAATTCAAAATTACCATGTTTACTTATTTCATTACTTGTTTACTGTTTGTTTTTATTTGAATGTAAACTCCATTTGGGCAGAGATGGTATCTGTCTTCTTAGGTACTATATTCCCAGTGTGAGAAGCATAGTGAATACAAAATAAATAAATATTTGTTGAATGAATAAAGAAACAACTACTGATTCAAAGGTAATTATGATAATAAAATCTAAAACTTCGGAATTTCCTGAAATATTGGCTCTACAAATGTTCAAAGTATTTTTTTTTTACTCATTAACTGAGTGGAGCTCTTTGATACCAAGAATGGATAGGCCAAATTAAATTTACTAAATTATCTCTAAAAAGATGATTAGTTTGAAATATTTACAATGTTAAAATTCCATAAAATAAAAATGTCAGCATTAAATCACATTGCCATGGTATCAGAGGTTATTTTTACCATCTTGAAGGTAAGATATTTAGCGAGCAGTTAGTTGGTGACAAGGGTTCAAAAGGCACTCTTCTAAAACACAGCTTGACATTTAAAATCTAGCATTTTCAGAACCACAGAGAAACATCATCGGTTACAAAAATGGCAGTTTCACATTTTGCCAAATGTGCTCTCTGCTACTAGAATTTAAACCTTCCAGTCAGAACCAACCTTCCTTAAACATTTTAAAAACTGTTTTCTGATTTAAAAGAATAAATCAATCAATTCCTGATCCTTCAAAACGAGCTTGCTTACCTGTGTTCAAGTTGATAATATTTACTACTTTAGATACTGAGTCTTCTAACATAATCTATAAGAAAAAATTATTTCACTTATGAAAATCAATCCTACTCTATCTGTAATTCATTATAGGCTTTACCAAATAAGAACTAGATGCAATCACGTTGACAGGGTATGGAGAAACCAACAAATCAGTCATTGTTAGCAGTAATGTAAATTCGAATAACTTCTACTAAAAGCTAAAATTTGGGTTTTTTAAAAGATTTTTATTTATTTGAGAGAGAGAAGGAAAGGGAAAGAGCATGAGCAGGGGGAGGGGCACAGGGAGAGGGAGAAGCAGACTCCCAGTGAGCAGGGAGTCCAACATGGGTCTCGATCCCAGGACCCCGGGATCATAACCCAAGCTGAATGCAGACACTTAACCGACTGAGCCACCTAGGTGCCCCTAAAAGCTAATATTCAATGACACCCAACAAAATAAAAAAGATACACACTTTGAAAATAATTCCACTTAGAGTAATTTTATCCAGACACTTATATATGTATGAAATGATGTATATGGTTTAAAAATATTCATTAGAGTACAATTTCATAAAAGAACTAGAAACAAATGTTCAACTTACATGCTTAACATAGATTCGTAAGACAGAATACTATGGAGACATCAAAAAGAATGAGGCAGCCCTTTACATACAAAAATGAAACAAAAGCCTAGACATTAAGTCAAAAAAATTCAAGAGGTAGAAAAGTAAATATGGTATATAGTGTTATAAAAGATCATTTACACAGAAATATGCTATATGCCTCCAGAATGATATTCAAGAAACTGTATGTGGTTGCTTTATGATAAAAAGTGTCCACATAGAGTTCTACTTTCAAGATGAGATCATGAGTTCTGTGGACCCACTCCCCAGAAAATGAGAAAATTTGGCAAAGACTGTTTTTAAAAACCCAGCATTTAAAGTCTCTGAAGGATGATCTCAATTCAACAATCTAACCTACAGCCTTAAGAAACTAGAAACAGGAAAGCAAACTAAACCCAAAGTAAGAAGAAGCTACAGGTTGGGGCGCCTGGGTGGCTCAGTCGTTAAGCGTCTGCCTTCAGCTCAGGTCATGGTCCCAGGGTCCTGGGATCGAGCCCCACATTGGGGTTCCTGCTCAGCGGGAAGCCTGCTTCTCTCTCTCCCATTCCCTCTGCTTGTGTTCCCTCTATCACTATGTTTCTCTCTATCAAATAAATAAAATCTAAAAAAAAAAAAAAAAAGGTACAGGTGACCCTTGGATTACGTGCGATTAGGGGTGCTAACCCTGGTGCAGTCAAAAATCTGTGTATAACTTTGGCTTCCCAAAAACTTTACTGACAGCCTATTGACCAGAAGCCTGGCCAATAACATAAATAATCGATGAGCACATATTTTATATGCATTATATACTGTATTCTTACAATAGTAAGCTAGAGAAAAGAAAACGTTACCACCTTACACCAATTAGAATGGCTAAAATTAACAAGACAGGAAACAACAAATGTTGGAGTGGTTGTGGAGAAAGGGGAACCCTTACACTGTTGTTGGGAATGCAAGGATGTGCAGCCACTCTGGAAAACAGTACAGAGGTTCCTCAGGATGATAAAAATAGAGCTACCCTACAACCCAGCAATTGCACTAATGGGTATTTACCCCAAAGATACAGATGTAGTGAAAAGAAGGAGCACGTGATGTGATGAGCACTGGGTGCTATACGCAACTGATGAATTATTGAACACTACATCTGAAACTAATGATGTACTATATGTTGGCTAACTGAATTTAAATTTTAAAAATATTATTATAAAAATCAGAAGGAAAATACATTTATAGCACTATACTGTATTTATTAAAAAAATCTGCATGAAGTGGACTCATGCAGTTCAAACCTGTGTTGTACAAGGGTCAATCATAAATAATAATAATTAGAGCAAGAAATAAATGAAATAAAGAAATAAGAATAATTAGAGCAAGAAATAAATGAAATAAAGAATAGAAAAACAGGGGCACCTGGGTGGCTCAGTTGGTTAAGCATCAGCCTTCAGCTCAAGTCATGACCCTGGGGTCCTGGGATCGAGCCACATGTCAGGCTCCCTACTCAGCAGTCTGCTTCTCCCTCTCCTCCCCCCACTCATTCTCTCTCTCATTTTCTCTCTCAAACAAATAAATAAAATCTTAAAAAAAAAAAAGAATATCAAAACAAAGAGTCTCACACTTCCTGATTTCAAAACTTACCATAAAGTTACAGTAATTAAAACAATGCAGTACGAGGGGTGTCTGGGTGGCTCAGTGGGTTAAAGCCTGTCCCTTCAGCTCAGGTCATGATCTCAGGGTCCTGGGATCGAGCCCAGCATCGGGCTCTCTGCTCAGCAGGGAGCCTGCTTCCCCCTCTCTCTCTGCCTGCCTCTCTGCCTACTTGTGATCTCTCTCTCTCTCTCTCTCTGTCAAATAAATAAATAAATAAATGAAATCTTTTATAAAAAAAAAAACAACAGTCCAGTATTGGCATGAAGACAGACCTACAGATCAGTGGAACAGAAAAGAGAGCTGACAAATAAACTCTCGTGTAGTATATGGTCAAAAGACCTTTGACAAAGGTGTCAAGACCACTTAGAGAGGAAAGAACAGTCTCCAACAAACAGTGCTGAGGAAACTGGATATCCACAAACAGAAGAATGAAGTTGTCCACTTTATACCACAGACAAGAATTAATGCAAAATGAATTAAAAACCTAAACATAATACTTAAAACTATAAAATCCCTAGAAGAAAACATAGGAGAAAAGCTTTATGACATTGGACTGTACAATGATTTCTTGGATATAACACCAAAAGCAGAGGAAACAAAAGCAAAAATAAAAAGACAACAAAACTAACTTAAAAAATGTGCAAAGGAAAAAAAAAATGGGCAAAGGACTTGAATAGACATTCCTCCAAAGATATTCACATGACCAATGAGCACATGAAAAGATGCTCTACATCACAAATCATTAGGGAAATGAGACTCAAAACCACAATTTGATACCACCTCACATCTATAGGATGGCTATTTAAAAAAAAAAAAAAAAAACAGAAAATAAGGAGTGCTGGTGAGGACATGGACAAATTGGAACCCCTGTGCCCTGGGGGTATGAATATAAACTCAGTATAGAAACACTTATGGAAAACATTACGGTGTTTCTTCAAAAAAAGTATAAATAGAATTACCATATGATCTAGCAATTCCACTCCTGGGTATATACCCAAAAGAACTGAAAGCAAGGACTTGAACAAATAATTCTATTCCATATTCATAGCAGCATTATTTTCAAGAGCCAAAAACAAGAAGTATTCCAAGTGTCCATCAAAAGATAAAACAGACATGGGTGGACTTCGAGGGTATTATGCTAAATAAAATAAATCAGACAGAGAAAAATACCATATGATTTCACTCATGTGGTATCTAAAAAACCAAACAAATGACTAAACAAACAAAAAGCAGAATTAGACCTATAAATACAGAGAACTGATGGCCGCCAGAGGGAAGGGGGTTAAGACAGATAAGCAAAATGAGTGGTGGAGAGTGAGATATACAGGCTTCCAGTTATGAAATGAATGAATAACAGAAATAAAAGTTACAGTATAGGGAATATAATCAATGGTATTATAATAATGCTGTATGGTGCCATATGGTAGCTACACCTGTGATGTATAGAGAAGTTGAATCACTATGTTGAACAACTGAAATTAATGTAACATTGTGTATCAACTATATTAAAATGAAAAAAAAATTAAATAAAGAAGGATTGAGCTTTTAAAAAAAGGATGAACAGATAAACAGAAACTGGTAAAAACCTACAGTGGAATATTATTCAGCCTTTAAAAAGGAAGGATATTTGTATGCATGCTATATTAGGGATGAACCTTGAAGACATGCTAAGTGAAGTAAGCTATTACAAAAGAACAAATACTGTGTGATTCCACTTATATGAGGTACCTAGAGTAGATTCAAACTCAGACTAAAAATAGGATAAAGGCTACAAAGGGCTGTGGGGAGGAGGGAATAGGGAGCTACTGTTTAATAGGTAAGAGTTTCACTTTTACAACATCAAAGAGTTCTGTGGATGGACAGTGGTAACGGTAGCACAACAATGTAAATTTAATTTGTTTGTTTATTTTTAATACTTTATTTATTTATTTGAGACACACAGAGAGAGAGAGAGAGAGAGATAACAAGTAGGCAGAGAGGCAGGCAGAGAGAGAGAGGGGGAAGCAGGCTCCCCGCTGAGGAGAGAGACTGATGCAGGGCTCGATCCCAGGACCCTGAGATCATGACCTGAGCCGAAGGCAGAGGCTTTAACCCACTGAGCCACCCAGGAACCCCAATGTAAATGTATTAATGTCACTAAATTATATACTTAAAAATGGTTAAGATGGTAAGTTTTATGTTATGTTTATTTAATTACAATTAAAATTTTAAAAAATTTAAGTAGAGAAAAAGCAACGAAACTAAACTGGTTCTTTGAAAAGGTCAGCAATATCGACAAACTAGCTAAGCTAAACACACAAAAAAAGAAAATTCAAATCACTAAAATCAGGAATGAAAGGGCAAAATCACTACCAACTTTACAGAAATAAAAGGTATCATAAGGTCTATGAATAAATTAGGATAAACTATATAAAATGGACAAATTCTAGATAAACAACTAAATGCTGAGCATGACTCAAGAAGAAATAGAACAGCTGAATAGAACTATAACAAGAGGTTGAATAGTAATTTAAAATCTTTCCACTAATAAAAGCCCATGACCAGATGGCTTCATTGGTAAAATCTACCAGATATTTAAAGAAGAATTAACACCAAACCTTCGCAAACTTTTCCAAAGAGTAGGAGAAAGAATACTTCCTAACTTATTCTATGAGGCCAGAATTAACGTGAAACCAAAACCAGACAAAGATATCCAAGGAAAAATCAATATCCCTTCTCATCCACAAGCTACTGAGAAACCAAATCTGGCAACATCTAAAAGGGATTATTCTCCATGACCAAGTGAGATTTATCCCAGGAATGCATGGTTGGCTAAATATCTGAATATTTAACAGATTAATATTATCAGCAGAAGGGCAGGAACCACATGATCACATTTGTAGATACAGAAAAGAGCGTTTCACAAAATACAACAGTTTCATGATAAAAACACTCAATGAACTAAAAATATGCAGTTCCTCAAGCTGATAAGGGGCATCCATGGAAATTCCTAATATCACACTGCAGAAAAATGAAATTATTTCCTCAATAATCAAGAAAAAAAACTTGTCCATTCTTGCCACTTTTCTTCAACATTAATTGTACCTGAGGTTCCAGGAAATGCAATTAGTTAGGTAAAAAAAAAAAAAAAGATCCAGATTTTAAAGGAGGAAATAAGATCATCTGTTTGCAGAAAACATAATCTTGTGTATAGAAAATCCTAAGGGATCTACTGAAAAGCTGTAAAACTTAAAAAATGAGTTTAACAAAAAAAATGAGTTCAACAAGATTTCAGGATATAAGATCAATATAAGATCAATATGCATTTCTATACAGATCAATATGCATTTCTATACAGTATTAACGAGCAAAATAAACATGAAATTAAGAAAACAATTCTAAAACAATGTCTTTGAGTGACATCTTGGACCAGATGGATATACACAAAATATTCTAGCCAAAAACAACAGAATATACATTCTTTTCTAGTGCACACGGAACATTCTAAAGGGCAGATCACATATTAAGCCACAAAACAAGCCTCAATAAATTTAAGACTGAAATCATATCATGCTCCTTTTCCAATCACAGTGGTATGAAACTAGAAAAAGAAATCACAAAAGAAAAAAAACTGGAGAAGACACAAACACATGGAGACAAAATAACATGATATTAAACAACCAATGGGTCAATGAAGCAATCAAAGAAGAAATAAAAAAATACATGGAGACAAATGAAAATGAAAACACAACAGTCCAAAATCTTTGTGACACAGCAAAAGTACTTCTATGAGGGAAATGTATAGCCATGCAAGCCCACTTGAAGAATAAAAAGCTCAAAAAAAACAATCTAACCTTACACGTACAAAAACTAGAAAAAGAAGAACAAAAAATTCCCAGGTGAGTAAAGGAAAGGAAATAATAGAGATGAAAGCAGAAATAAATGACACAGAGACTAAAAAAGGAAAAAAAAAATTCAATGAAACTAAGAGTTAGGGGCGCCTGGGTGGCTCAGTTGGTTGAGCAACTGCCTTCGGCTCAGGTCATGATCCTTGAGTTCCGGGATCGAGTCCCACATCGGGCTCCCAGCTCCACGGGGAGTCTGCTTCTTCCTCTAACCTTCTCTCCTCTCATGCTCTCTCTCTTTCTCTGTCTCTCAAATAAATAAATAAAATCTTTAAAAAAAAAAAAAAAGAAACTAAGAGTTGGCTCTTTGAAAAGATAAACAAAATTGATAAACCCTTACCAGTTTCAACAAGAAAAAGAGAAAGGACCCTAACAAATAAAATCGGAAATGAGAGAAAGTAATAACTAATACCACATAAATACAAAGGATTATAAGGGAATAACTATGAAAATTTAGATGCCAACAAAGTGGACAACCTAGAATAAATGGATAAATACCTAAAAACATACAATTTTCCAAAACTGAACCAGGAAGAAATAGAAAATCTCAACAGACGAATTATAAGTAACAAAACTGAACTGGTAAAAAAAAAAAAAAAAAGAAAGAAAAGAAAAACCTACCAAAAAATAAAAGTCCAGGACCAAATGGATTCACAGGTGAATTCTACCAAACTTGCTTTTTTTAAAGATTTATTTATGGGGCGCCTGGGTGGCTCAGTCAGTTAAGCATTTGCCTTCAGCTCAGACCATGATCCTGGAGTCCTGGGATCCAGCCCTGTGTAGGACTCATGGCTCAGTGGGAAGCCTGCTTCTCCCTCTCCCTTTCCCTCTGCCTGCTTGTGTTCTCTCTCTCGCTCTCTCTCTCTCTCTCCCTGTCAAATAAATAAATAAAATCTTTAAAAAAATAAAAAATAAAGATTTATTTATTTACTTGATAGACTGAGAGAGCACACAGGGGGAGCAGCAGAGAGAGAGAAAATTCTAAGCAGACTCCATGCTGAGCAGAGCCAATCTCACAAGATCATGACCTGAGCCAAAAGCAAGAGTTGGACACTTAACTGACTGGGCTACCCAGGCACCCCAAATACTACCAAACTTTTATTTATTTTTTTAAAAAGATTATTTATTTATTTATTTATTTGACAGAGAGAGAGAGATCACAAGTAGGCAGAGAGGCGGGGGGGGGGGGGAGCAAGCCCCCTGCTGAGCAGAGAGCCAGATGTGGGGCTTGATCCCAGCACCCGGAGATCATGACCTGAGCCGAAGGCAGAGGCTCAACCCACTGAGCCACCCAGGCGCCCCTCTACCAAACTTTTAAAGAAGACTTAATACCTATTCTCTTCAAACTATTCCAAAACTATAAGAGCAAAGAAAGCTTCCAAATACTTTCTGCAAGGCCAGCATTACCCTGATACAAAACCCACACAAAGATGTCACAAAAAAAGAAAAGAAAACGCCAGACCAATATCCCTAATGTACACAGATGGCAATAAATTTATTCCATGACAAGCTCTAAATAGGGGCCAGTAAACCATAGCCCATGGCTCACATCCAACTCAATACCTGTTTCTGTAAATAAACTTTCATTAGCACACAACTCTGTCCATTTGTTTATCCACTGTCTACGGTTACTTTCACAGTCCTGACAGAGACAACATGGCCTACAAAACCTACAATATTTACCATCTAGCCCTGTAACAGAAAAAAATCTGTTTCCTGCTCTATCTTTGCATTTTTCTTCAAATACTGCTCCTGTCTTGACAAGATCATGCTCATCATTCAAGCATCATTTCTCTAAAGTCTGACTTGGGTGAGCACCCCTGTACATTTTTTCATCATCCTCTGCACTTTCCCTGTATTATTCATCAGTATTTATTCTACAATGTCTATTTAATGACTACGTCCCCAACTAGACTGTAAGCTCTGTGAGGATAACATCCAGATGTGTCTTGTTCACCAAAGTGCCTGGTTCATTGCATGTATACATTAAGCAATTATTCAATGAATATCTCCCCCATTCTGTACATTTCTTTTTCATTTTGTTTGATTCCTCAGTGTTCCAATCTGTTAAGGGAATTCTGAATCTAGACTCTATCGGTGTATTTGTAATCCCATCCTGTTTTGTCATCCACATGTTTGATATGCACACCATCTGAATTCCTCAAGTCACTGATAAAAGAATGAAGTAACAAAGATCTAACACTATAGTAAGGAATGAAAATGGCAGAGCTGATGATAAAGTTCTGAGAAGACCACACTCTCTCTCTTCCAGCATATTGATATCCATTAAATCAGTAGTCTTTGGGAAAGACTCCAACTCTAATTATAATATTATCTAGCCTACATTTTCTGTCTTGTCTAGAAGGATTTTATGAGAGCTTCCACTTCTCCACAGCCTTTTCTTACCTGGTACCATCTCAACCCAAGCAGAACTGAACTAATAATCACTCCCCCAGCTTTCTCACAACTGTACCTTTCTCATTTCACCTCTCTGTATTATAATAACATTTACAAGTTTGTCTCTGCCACAAGCCCAAGCTCTTGGGAGGGCAGAAACTTAAATTAACTTTGAATCTCCAGAACCTAGCACAATGCCCCAAATGTGGCTAACACTTAAAAAGGAATGACTAATCATGTCCTACGATTCAGACAACTAAATTTATGGCATTTCCTATTTCTGCTATTATAGTATTCCTATATAAAATCTAAAAATCCTTCAAATGTCCTTACCTGTAGCAGAAAGGAAACAGCATAACTCAATAGAGCAGGGTGATGAACTACATTTAAACTGTTTTTATATTCTGCTATTCCAGCTTTTTCTAAGACTTCAGGGTCAATATATAATCCTTTCTGGAAAGGTTTGGATGTCCACAGGCAACCAACCATGGCTGTCAAATAGTGATTAAATTCTTGATAGGTCTTGCTGCTAAAATTGAACTCTGATTTTGTCTATTAGGAAAGAAAAAAAATATTCTCATTATTACCCAGTCTCCCTTTCCTTCTTATTCCCAGATTGTATATATCCAAAACTCAATTTTTAAACACTGGTGATTTAACATAGAGCTTTATCATCCATACCTTTTGTACCAACTCATTTTTCTTGGCAGCTGTCAAATTGTTACGATACCTAAAAGGGAGAATAGAATGAAATTTTGAACATTAAATGCTTTTGAAATGTAAACATAAACAAAAGTACATTTTAAATGTAAATATATGCAGATGTACACATACACAAATACCCAGCTGTCTAGTTAAAGATTTTATTCTTCTGTGCTACACTCTTCTCAAAGAATAAAAATTAATAGAGACTCAAACATTGAGTTATACATTTAAGATATGCACTTGACTGTACATAAATTATACCTGAATAAAAAATAAAAAGCAATGAAGAAAATGCTTTTAATGCTTCATTATAAAAAAAATAATAGAAGCAAAAAAAAAAAATAATAGAGGCTCATGAGCAGAAACTAGGCACCTGGGTGGCTTAATAGATTAAGCAACTGACTTCAGCTCAGGTCATGATCTCAGGGTACTAGAATTGAGCCCTGCGTAGGGCTCCCCACTCAAGGTGGAGTCAGCTTCTCCCTCTCCCTCTCTCCCTCCCCATCCTCCTATCCATGCTTTCTCTGTCTTTCTCTCTCTCAAATAAATATTTTTTTAAAAAAAGAGCAGTCACTGATTTAAAACATGTTTTCTTAATGTAAAAAAAAGGTACAATAGATAGGATAAAGGAGAAACTTAAACTTTTTTTTTTTCTTGCTTGGGAACTATTACTTAATTAGTTTACAAACATTCTAACCTATGTATGTATATGTATGTATGTATACATACATATAACCTATGTATGTATATGTATATTAACCTATGTATGTATAATCCTACAAGTTTTGCCAAAAGGGTCTACAACACTTGTGGATTAAAAAGAGTAATTTCAGCCCATAAATGAGAGAATTAGAGGGGATTAGAAATAAAATTTAGTTTTATATAATTGGCAATAAAATAGCTCTCCTAATCTCTCAGAAAATGTTCTTTTTCTCAGAGAAGCTACATAGACCCAAATCAGTTGTCAGCAAATGACTAATTTTTCTTTAAGACACAGCAATGAGAATGAACAATGCTGAGTGTACCAGTACCACTGCACAAAAAATTCTTTAACTATGAATATTTAATTTTTAAGAATGAGTGGAGCTGATATGCAATGTTACATTAGTTTCAAGTGTACAACACAGTGATTTGACAAGTCTATACATTATGCTATGCTCACCACTCACTGTAGCTATCACCTGTTAACATACAATGCTATTCTATCGCTGACTATATTCCCTATGCTGTGTGCCTTTTATTCCCATTAACTATGAATTTTTAAAATCCATATCCCCCACAGTGACATCTCAAAAACACAGTTAAAATAGCCCCATATTGGAAGGTCATTACCAAAAGAAAGACATGTTTCCTATTGCCATAGGTTCTGGCAGAAAATGGAAATAGCTTTACTGTATTTAATATTTTATTATATTTTATCCAATAAGTTTATTATAGTGTATTTATAAATTATAATTTGTTGTACAGTTGAAAAACAAAGCTAGAAGTATGTGTTCATTTATAAAACAACAGAAATGCTCTGTACCTGTGCATGATATAACATAGTTGGTTCAGGATACTGGAATCTAGGCTGAGGAGAGCAGAATAGAAGATCCCCGGAGGAAACAGCACCACTAATGGAAGGTTGTAATTTATATATATGTCACACACCTTTTGGGAAGAATGATAACATCAGTATATATATTATTCCTCAGAACTCCTCAACCAAGTTCACCCAAAGAATTAGCAATAGAGAATAAGCAATAATAGAACATAAGATTTGGGCCTGCCTGATTCATAAATAAAATAGGGAGCCATAAGCCTGCTTAAAAATGTACCTCACTAAGCATCACACTTGCCATAGAGGATTATTTCTACAAGGTCACTAAAATATTCCATTTCTTTCTGGGACGAGATCTTCGAGTTGGGGAGAAAGGAAAAGGGAGCACTTCTTTCACCTTAAGACCCATTAATACTGATTTATCATATTAGTTAGCTGTCAACCTGGAAAACAAAGGAGCATGCTTCTACACAAATATATAATACAAGACAATTAGTGCAGGGAGAAAGCCAGGAAAACTGAGATTAGTGGATACTTCTAGGATAATAGTTCTGTCTATATCAAGTGCTATAAAAAATTGAAGAAGGGCGCCTGAGTGGCTCAGTGGGTTGAAGCCTCTGCCTTTGGCTCAGGTCATAATCTCAGGGTCCCGGGATCAAGCCCTGCATCGGGCTCTCTGCGCTCTCTGCTCAGCAGGGATGCATCTCATCTCCCTCTGCCTGCCTCTCTGCCTACTTGTAATCTCTCTCTCTCTCTCTCTCTGTCAAATAAATAAATAAAATCTTTAAAAATAATAAAAAAATTTTAAAAATATCAAAGAAGACTAGAATTATAGGTACTATGAGAAATAAGGCAGTTGAAAGGTGGAAGTGGAGAGCTGAAGAAACAACAGGGTATTTTTCGTTTTTTGCCAGGGGTCTGGAATGTACAATGAATGAGCAAAAAGTGATGCTAGAGACAGACTTCTGTCTAGGATCTGCATTCTTCTGGGGAATGTCTATTAAAGCAGTACCTGAACTCTTCACAAAAAGCACTTGTTTCTCTACTTTATGAAAGTCAGTTATTCACATGAGAATATGATCATTAACTTCAAAATAAGCTTATTTTAACTATGCTAATAAGGTCAAAACCCATCTAAGAGTTGTACATAAAATTTAAATAATAGAGCAGTAAAGCAGACCACCATCACAAAAATCATTTTTAAATAGAACAAAATGGGGGGAACTTGGGTGGCTCAGTGGGTTAAAAGCCTCTGCCTTGACTCAGGTCATGATCTCAAGGTCCTGGGATCGAGCCCCGCATTGAGCTCCCTGCTCAGCAGGAAGCCTGCTTCCCTCTCTCTCTCTCTGCCTCTCTGCCTACTTGTGATCTCTCTATATATCATATAAATAAATAAAATCTTTAAAAAAATAAAATAAAATAAAAATTAAAAAATAAATAGAACAAAATGGGATGTGTACTACCTTCTCATAGAAATCCAAAATAAAGTGCAGTAAGAAAGTACTGTTGTTTTCCAAGCGCATTGCAGTAATGGACAGCCGCCCCACGTAGTGAATCAGTTCAGATACAGAGTTCATGGATCCACCTAAAGTTGTCTCTCTGAAATAAGAAATCATGACATTCAGATCCACATTAGCAAATGTTTTCACAATTTCCAAGCTAGAGGTAAATAACACATAGCAAAAAGTTGTTAAGGATTTCAGAAAACAGTCAGTGCTCCAATGTATAATTGACTTTTTTTTTTTTAAAACCACAATGATTAACCATAAAACTACACAGCTCTCCAGGAAATTATTAAGATCAACTCACAGAACATCCTCAGCAACCATTCTGCTAAATACCAGAGAAATAAAGGATTAAGCTCCAGAAAGACTTTTGATAATATTCCCAATGTCCAGGAACCACAGCATTTAGCAAATTAGTTTCTAAGTATACAGATCAACACCCGGTTTTACCTGAATTCCTGGGCTGAAATGCTATTAAAAATATTTTCACTTTAACTGGAATTCAATTCAATCCTAAAACTGAATTAGAAAAATTTGGGGCGGGGCACCTGGGTAGCTCAGTTGGTTGCACGACTGCCTTCGGCTCAGGTCATGATCCTGGAGTTCTGGGATCGAGTCCCGCATGGGGCTCCCAGCTCCATGGGGAGTCTGTTTCTCCCTCTGACCTGCTCTCTCTCTCTCAGATAAATAAATAAATAAATAAAATATTTAAAAAAAAAAAAGAGGGGCGCCTGGGTGCCGCAGTTGGTTGAGCGGCTGCCTTCGGCTCGGGTCATGATCCCGGAGTCCCGGGATCGAGTCCCACATCGGGCTCCCGGCTCCATGGGGAATCCGCGTCTCACTCTGACCTTCTCCCTTCTCATGCTCTCTCTCACTCCCTCTCTTTCCTAATAAATAAATAAATAAAATCTTTAAAAAAAATAAAAAAAGAAAAATTTGGGGCATCTTTCTATCTTCCACTAAAAACCAAATGTAGAAAATTCATATTCTTCCCAAATCAATGAACTGTGTCTCTTTAAAGATTTTTACTTATTTGAGCGAGAGAGGGTGAGAGAGAACATGAGAGGGGAGAAGGTCAGAGGGAGAAGCAGACTCCCCACAGAGCTGGGAGCCCAATGCGGTACTCGATCCCGGGACTCCGGGATCATGAGCTGAACCAAAGGCAGTCACCCAACCAACTGAGCCACCCAGGCGCCCTGAACTGTGTCTCTTTAAATTACACCTGGGTATAACTGGTTCAATTCATCCATCTACTCACCCCTGTCCTTCAATCCACTGTTGAGTGGATTAGGAAAAGACCTAGAAATGTGCTTTCATAGCTTTATCCTCTGATCTAGGTAGCCAACAACGGTTACGCACAAGAAATAAAGAACAGGGGCGCCTGGGTGGCTAGTTGGTTAAGCAACTGCCTTCGGCTCAGGTCATGGTCCCAGAGTCCTGGGATCAAGTCCCACATCGGGCTCCCAGCTCCACAGGGAGTCTGCCTCTCCCTCTGACTTTCTCCCTCTCATGCTCTCTCTCTCACTGTCTCTATCTCAAATAAATAAATAAAATCTTAAAAAAAAAAAAAGAAATAAAGAACAGCATATAGTCTTAGAACCAGAAAAATGATGATGACTCTACCACTACCCACCACTGTGATGGCTCAGTGCCAGAGTGAGCAGGGAAAGATTAGATCATTCACATAGGTGAGCATCCATATAGTCAGCTGGCTATTTGAAAACTATACGTTAACTATGATTTTTGGCAGCACCTGGCAAATGTGTCTGAAATAACTTGAACAATGATGACTGCTCAGAACAGCATCCTTTGAAGTCTCTCTCCACAGGACACCAGAGGCATTTTGGATGAAACAATTCCTTATTCAGGATTGCCTCCTACTCTCCCCACCCACAATAATACGTTTACCATCCTTGGCTCCCACCTACTAAATACTGGTAGCACACTCTTCCCATTCACTGTACCAAAAATGCCCAATGAAGAACCACTTCTGAAAATGGTTTCCTACCCTTCTCTCCTTGTGATCTACAACTACAATTTACTCCCTCTTTGACAGTCATGTGGCATTGGTCATATGAGAGGGACATGGCATTACATCAGTATCTTCAAAATAAAAGGAGTTACTGAGAACCTAAGAACTGTATTATAGATAGTAGCTCTTTCTGCCCACTGGTCTAGTTCCCGTGCTTTAATAAA
The DNA here is from genome assembly GCA_028533885.1 of Nasua narica. Taxonomy (NCBI): domain Eukaryota; kingdom Metazoa; phylum Chordata; class Mammalia; order Carnivora; family Procyonidae; genus Nasua; species Nasua narica. Next base: position 63,230,888 of record CM052801.1, on the reverse strand, counting down.
ACCACCATTTTGTACCCCAAAAAACCTCTGTATTATATAATGCCAAATGGTATTATGACATTAAAGTTATCTACATTTATGTCCATTTAAGAATTTTAGAAAACAAGGCTCCTTTTATTTTTTTAAAGATTTTTTAAAATTTATTTATTTGAGAGAGAGAGAGAGAAAGCATGAGCAGGGTGAGGGGCAGAGGGAGAAGGAGACTCCCTGCTGAGCGGGGAGACCAATGCAGGACTTGATCCCAGGACCCCTGGATCATAACCCAAGCCGAGCTGAAGGCAGACGCTCAATCGACTGAACCACCCAAGCTTCTAACAAAGCTCCTTTTAAAATGCCCTCCCAGGGGCACCTGGGTGGCTCAGTGGGTTAAGCCTCTGCCTTCAGCTCAGGTCATGATCTCAGGGTCCTGGGATCGAGCCCCACATCGGGCTTTCTGCTCAGCAGGGAGCCTGCTTCCCCACCTCTCTCTGCCTGCCTCTATGCCTACTTGTCATCTCTGTCAAATAAATAAAATCTTTAAAAATAAATAAATAAAATAAAAGAAAATAAAAGAAAATGCCCTCCCATGATGTAATGAGCATTGGGTATTATATAAGGCTGATGAAGCACTGAACTCTACCTCTGAAACTAATTAACACACTATATGTTGACTGAATTTAAATAAAAATAAATAAATAAATGCCCTCCCAAAATTTATGACACTAATTTAAAAAGGCTGCTAGGAATTTTGGAAATAAAGAAATTATAAAGCTCCTATATCAGGGTGCCTTAAGACTTACGTTATAAATCGCTCAAAGATTATAAACTCAAACATACTATCCTTAATAGAATTGAGATGTTTGAAGAGGCTAAACATTTAATTTATGATCATGGTTCTCAAACTTTAGCTAGCACCAAAATCATGGTTATTAAAACATAGATTACTAGGTCCCAGGGCACCTGGGTGGCTCAGTGGGTTAAGCCTCTGCCTTTGGCTCAGGTCACAAATCCCAGGGTGCTGGGATCGAGCCCCACATCGGGCTCTCTGCTCAGCAGGGAGCCTGCTTCCCCCTCTCCCTCTGCCTGCCTCTCTGCCTATTGTGATCTCTTTCTCTCTGTCAAATAAATAAATAAAATCTTAAAAAAAAAGAAAAAGATTACTAGGTCCTACCTCCAGAGTTTACTTCCGCAGGTCTAGGTTAAGGCCTGAGACTTTGTATCTCTAACAAGTTCCCAGTGATGCTGATGCTACTGGTCCAGGGGTTGGACTTTGAGAAGCACAGCCTTACAAGATGCTTTCACTACTCATAACGCTCCATTTCCTTCTTTTTTTTTAAAAGATAGATAGATAGATAGATAGATTTATTTATTTATTTAGAAAGAGAGAGAGAGAGAGAGAGAGAGAGAGAGAGAGTGAGAGAGAGTATGAGAAGGGAGAAGGTCAGAGTGAGAAGCAGACTCCCCGTGGAGCTGAGAACCCAATGTGGGACTCGATCTCGGGACTCCGGGCTCATGACCTGAGCCGAAGGCAGTTGCTTGACCAGCTGAGCCACCGAGGCGCCGGCTCCATTTCCTTCTAAAAGTAACCAGACATACATGGTATACGGACACACTGCAATAATGAATATGAAGAATTAAAAACCATTTCCAGGCAACTCCCAAGGAGCTTCTATTCACTATGCTCATCTCAAAGTAAAAGATCACTATAGGGATAAGAACACATAGAAAAGTTAACCAAGCTAACCACTAACTACATGCAACTGAAGCTGAGGGATCCTTATATTTTGTATAAGGAAGATTATGTATAAATAAGATTAAGTAAGATTATGACTGATAATATAGGGAATTTGAATATTGATTAGATATTTAAAGATATTAAGAACTATCTGTGTTTTATACATCAGAGAAAAACAAATACCATATGTCACTTTTATGTGGAAAAACAAAACAAATGAATAAAAAAACAAAAAAACAGAAACAGACTCATAAGTACAGAGAACAAACTGATAGCTGCCAGAAGAGATGGAAGTGGTGAGGTGGGGGGGGTGGGGAGGCAAAACAGGTGAAGTAGATTAAGAGGTATAATAACTTCTAGTTATAAAATAAGTCACAGGGTTGAAAAGTACAGCATAGGGAATATAGTCAATAATATAGCAATAACTTCAATGAGAGATGGTAACTACACTTATCATGGTTAGTACTGTGTAATATATAGGATTGTCAAATCACTATGATGTACGCTAATACAATATTGCATGTCAACTGTATTTCTTTTTTTTTAATTTTTAATTATTTATTTACTTATTTATTTGACAGAGAGAGAGATCACAAGTAGGCAGAGAGGCAGGCAGAGAAAGGGAGAAGCAGGCTCCCCGAGGAGCAGAGCCCGACGTGGGGCTCGATCCCAGGACTCTGAGATCATGACCTGAGCCGAAGGCAGAGGTTCTAACCCAATGAGCCACCCAGGCACCCCATCAACTGTATTTCTCATTAAAAATGTTTTTAGGGCACCTGGGTGGCTCACTTGGTTAAGTGTCTGCCTTCAACTCGGGTCATGATCCTAGGGTCCTGGGATCAAGTCCCATATCGGGCTCCCTGCTTGGTGGGGAGTCTACTTCTCCCTCTCCCTCTGCTCCTCCCCCTGCTTGTGCTCTTCCTCATTCTCTCTCTCTCAAATAAATAAATAAATATTTTGAAAAAATAAAAATGTTAAAAAAATGTTTTTAAATGATGATAAAGCTATTAATTCTTTTGATATTATACTGGTAATCATTTTTCAACAGCTGAAATGATGTCTGGGTTTTGCTTTTTGCTTAAGAAAATCTAGAACAATGAATCTTGGAACACTACATCAAAAACTAATGATGTATTGTATGGTGACTAACATAATACAATTAAAAAAAAAGATACATTGCAAAAAAAAAAAAGAAAATCTAGAACAGAGGAAGAAGAAAGTGAGGAATGTTAGAGATTTAAAAAATTTAGGGGTGCCTGGGTGGCTCAGTCAATTAAGAATCTGAGTTCAGCTCAGGTCATAATCTTGGGGTCCTGGGATCAGGCCCTGCGTCAGGCTCCCTGCTCAGCAGAGAGTCTGCTTGTTCCTCTCCCTCTGGCCCTCCCCCAGCTTGTGTGTGTGTGCATTCTCTCTTTCTCTCTCTCTCTCTCTCAAATAAATAAATAAAATCTTTAAAAAAAATTAATCATGACCTGGTAACTGTTGAAGTTAGGTGATGCAAATATAGGGCTAACACTGTATCATTTTCTATATTTATTTTAAAAAGATTTTATTTGGGGGCGCTTGGGTGGCTCAGTCGTCAGACGTCTGCCTTCAGCTCAGGTCATGATCCCAGGGTCCGGGGATCAAGGCCCACATCGGGCTTCCTGTTTGGTAAGGAACCTGCTTCTCCCTGTCCCATTCCCTCTGCTTGTGTTCCCTTTCTTACTGTGTTTCTCTCTGCCAAATAAATAAAATCTTAACAAAAAAAAACAAGATTTTATTTGGGGTGCCTGGGTGGCTCAGTTGGCTAAGCGTCTACCTTCCAGTCAGGTCATGATCCCAGGGTCCTGGGATCAAGTCCCACATTGGGCTCCCTCCTTGGCAGGAAGTCTGCTTCTCCCTCTTACCAGTCCCCTCCACCCGCTCACTCTCTCTCACTCTCATAAACAAAATCTTTTTAAAAATAAAATAAAAGATGTATTTATTTTAGAAAAGGGGGAGGGGAAGAGGGAGGAAGAGCAGAGAGGGATAGAGGCAGAGAGGGAGAGAATCCCCCTATTTTCTATACTTTTAATTATGTTTGCAATTTTCTACAACAGAGCATTTTTAAAAATTAATGTTAAAGATTAATGTGGCTGATAATATAGGGGAAACCAAAGATTTTAGTAGAAAGAGTCAAAGCACACCTTTAATAATAATCGACATAATGGAAATCTGGGGCTCTTTATTCCAAAGTGAAAATAATATATATAATCAATTAACTGACTAATGTATATAATCAAAAGACACCAAAGAAATAAAAAAACCCAAAACTGTACAGCAAAATTACAGATTTTCCTAGCCAATATCAGACTGACTTTACAAATAAGTAAGAACATGTTTTCTAAAGTGAGCTAAACTGAATGGAAGCCAAAGATGTAAGTTCTAATGTCACCTATCCAATATTTTGCTAATGTAACTCTTGCAAGTCACTTAGAGGCTTAGGGGTTGCTTTCTGATTTACAGAATTGAACTTGAGGAATTACCCTTCCTCACAGGATTGTAGGGAAGAAGAGTGAAAAGTTACAAAAAAATTTTTCAGAAAACTATGACTAAGCATTTATAATGAGGTCTCATGCCACACTACTAAACTCTATGTGCAAAGGTTTTTGTACAGATCATCTCTTGTGGCGTGTTGTAAGATAACTCACAGAGGACTGTTCATCACGGGTTTCATGCGGATGTCTGCAGAAAGCCACAACAGCCAATTCTGCAGTAGTTCTTTCAGACTCTGGAGAACACTACACTGAGAAGGCAAAAGAAAACAAACAAAAAAATCATTCATAAAATCATTCAGACACAATTTAGTGTTGAGAACTAACAAATTAAACCAGAGACTTAGAGATGGAAGGGACCGTGGAGATGATTGCATCCAGCTATTGCGTTCTGCATCAGAGCCCAATAGCTGCTACTCCAGCCTGATCAGTCTCCAAGAGACAGATGAATGCGAGTACAAGTTTATTTTGCCGTTTTCTCTACAAGACTGCCCCCAGCTTATCAGCCCAGGAACAGACTCTTGTTACTCTAAATTACATTCATTTATAACACATATTACATCTTCAAATACAGTATCACCCACTCCTTACTCTCTCCCCTCGGAGATCCTTTGAAGTTGCTATGGAAATGAGTTGCCTATCCTTTTCACCTTGTGCCACAACTATAATTTACTCCCTTTTTGACAGTAAAAAAATTTACCTTACCTTCTATAACTGGAAAACAAACAATTCTAGTCTTTCCTTTCTCAGGCTTTGCCTTGATGTCTCAGGGCCTCATTTACATACAAACACAGTCTTGACCGAGATGTGCCCAGAGAATTCATGAGGATAAATCTATAAATTTGAAAGCTCTCCACACCATCCCAAAACCTAATACAGGAAACCTTTATTACATATCCTTGACAAATAATGACCTAGATGCTATTTGAGTATCTCCAGTGATAGGATGCTCACATCATAGAACAGTTCAATTTATACTTTTTAAAGAAACTGACACTTTGAATTCAATTCATCAATTATTTGAAAGGACCCACAAAATCTTAGTCATTTTTCCTCTAGGCAAAATATCCCTGCTTCCTTTGCTATACCAAGCTAGAAATCATAAAGTCATCTTGCGTCCTTCCTGCTTTTCTTCATCACCAAATGCTATAATTTTTTTCTTTTCAAAATGTCCAACTTTTCCATCTCCTTCTAATCCCACTGTAACTACCCTAGCCCCAGCCTTCACATCTCTGAGATTACTTTATCCTCCAAGTCAGTCTTCTTTACTCTAGTCTCATCTTCCAAATCCCAATTCTTTCTCCATGGCTTCCAGACCCTTGTTATTTAAGTACTCTACCCATTATATCCATCTGCCCTCAAAGAACTGTGTATGGCAAAGGAATACCAGCATGTAACAGGGTCATGAAAAAAATTCACTCTTTCCTTTCATCCAGTAACTTCATTCCTGGAAATGTACGCCAAGAGAATAAAGAAATCTGGAGGCGCCTGGGTGGCTCAGTGGGTTAAGCCTCTGCCTTCAGCTCAGGTTATGATCGCAGGGTCCTGGGATCGAGCCCCACATCGGGCTCTCTGCTCAGAAGGGAACCTGCTTCCCGCCCCCCTCTGCCTGCCTCTCTGCCTACTTGTGTTCTCTCTGTCAAATAAATAAATAAAATCTTAAAAAAAATAATCTGTATTATAAAGACGATCGAATAGTTATCTACTCCTACAGAGAAACAAATTAGAAATAATAACAGAAAAAATTAACTGTGGTATAATATCTACGGACTATGACTAGATATTTGACGAATCTTGTATTCTGGTCTTTAAATTTGTTTTTTTTTTTTTCAACATTTTATTTATTTGTTATTTGTGAGAAAGAGACAGAGAAAGAGAGAGAGAGAGAGAGAGAGAGAGAGAGAGAGAGAGAGAGAAAGCATAAGCAGGAGGAGTGGCAGGCAGTGAGAGGCAGACCTCCTGCTGAGCAAGAAGTCCAACACAGGACTCGATCCTAGGACCCCGAGATCATGACCTGAGCCAAAGGCAGACGTTGAACCGACTGAGCCACCCAGGGATCCCTGGTTTTTAAATTTATGTCCACTCTCTTTGTAATTATACAGGAAACATAAATCAATGTGGGCAGAAATTAGAAAATAAACACGCCACAATGAAAATAGCACTGTTACAGATTTGTAGAATTTTCTCATTCATAATTCTTCAGTGAGAAAAGTTGTTTGCTGATAGACACAACCGGCTAGGCACAAACAAAAGCACTGAAAATGTGAAAATATTTTAATAGACATTTTAAAATATTATTTATTACATTAAGCTGGATAATCAAGTTGTACAATAGCTAAAATAATAAGTTATTAAAAAGCCTCATAAACTATACTCTGGTTCCTCTTCAGATCATATAAATCTTTTGCCTTTTAAGATCCTCATAAACTGGGCCACCTGGGTGGCTCATTCAGTTGAGCATCTGACTCCTGATTTCAGCTCAGGTCATGATCTCAGGGTCATGAGATAGAGTCTCACATTGGGCTCTGCGCACAGTGTGGAGTCTGCTAAGATTCTCTCTCTCCCCTTCTTCTTCTGCTCCTCCCCCATATCAATTTAAAACAATAATAATAATTTAAAAAAACAGTAATAATAATAATAAAAGCCTCAAACTAACTGAATTCCCAGCTAATTCTACTACCATGTCACATTGCTGTTATCCTTAGCCACCTACCAAAATGAAAGCCCCTTTGGTCACTTATCCTTTCTTATACTCTGTACTTCTCTGTGCTTCTTTCCCTCTTTCATCAATCTCATCCTTCCCAAATCTCTCAATTATAGTTTCCAGAACTTCTATTCCATGGTAATCTAAATCTATACCTTCAATATTCTTCAAAGTATGCTTTCTATCTTATTATAGTCATATCCTGGCTCTCCCTCAATACCCAAGGACACTGTTTCCTCTGAATACATTTCCATATTCCGCTTCAACATCTGGAGGTAAGCACTGCCCTTGCTTCCCATTGCTAACGTGGTATGTACTGTCACATGAATGATATTATTGGTCAGGTAGTAAGTACAATTAATATAAATAAACCTCAAATCCAAGTTACTGTAACAGGTAATTAATAAAGTGCCTTTTGGGTGGCTCAGAGGGTTAAAGCCTCTGCCTTCAGCTCAGGTCATGATCCCAAGGTCCTGGGATTGAGCCCCATCTCAGGCTGTCTGCTCAGCAGGGAGCCTGCTTCCCCTTCTCTCTCTGCCTGCCTCTCTGCCCACTTGTGAGCTCTCTGACAAATAAATAAGTAAAAAATCTTTAAAAAAAATAAAAACAAAAAAATAAAGTGCCATTTGAGCGTGACAAACACTAACCAGGACAAAACATTTTCCTATAAATGTGGCCAACAGTTAAGTGATTTAAGGTGAAAACAATGTTACAAAAGAAACATTGCTTTTATTGTCATTCTTCTGGAATAGGAATAACCATTCTATACAAAGTGGTTCTCAAACTCACTTGGAAAAACTCTTGGAAGCCATCATGGTCTTTTTGGGGAATACCCCAAAATGGTAACACATTTTAATTTTATCATATAAGGTTGGAACAATGTTATTAGCAGAAAATGAGTATGTAATAAATATACAATATGAATGTCACAGGGGTTTTGTTTGCTCTGGCCATTACTGTATTCCCAGTGTCAAGAACTGCATCTAGTACATGCAGGTTCTCAATAAATATTTGTAAAATAAGTCTATCTATAAAAATACCAACCACAATAATCAAACTAAGTACAATTAAGCATTTCCCACTTTGTTTTTATTAACACTAATTTGCCACCTGTTCATTCACTTTGTCATCTGCTACAAATGGAAGCAGTCCAGGAAAATTATATGCAACAAAACCTTTAAAACAGAAAATTCTACGCATTAACTTTGATCTGAGTAAGGCATCACCTCAAGTCCAGGTCCAAGGGAATCCTGCTGAAAAACCACCACTTCAGTATGGGTTTGGAATCACATACCACTGGCCATAAAATGATACTTCCTATTTAATCTAAACAAGACAGTTTTTTTTTTACCTTGAAATAAATGCTTGATGTAAAGAAGAGCTGTGCTAGATGGTCAAAAAGAAGTGGTTTCATCTCTAGGAATTAAAAAAAAAAGATTATTCAAGATTCTTTTAATAATATTACACTGAGTTAAAAGACCCCAAATTTTCATGATACATACCAGAGAAGCTACTAAAAGGAATCCAGGTCACAAGTTGGAGGAACTGCGATCGACAACAGAAGCCATCCCAGAGAGGAAGGCTCTTGTACAGGAATGTTTCACAGGAATAAAACCCCTCCTATAACAAAAGTCAATAGTAAAAACTCATATGAAACTCCTTGGTCCATAACTACTCTCTAAACAACCAATTTATTCTGTGCTATACTTGTTTTACTCTTAGACTAAATTTTTAAGCATCCAGCTCTTGATTTCAGCTCAGATCATGATCTCAGGGTCATGGAATCAAGCCCCCATGTCGGGCTCTTCACTCTGTGCGAAGTCTGCTTGTCCCTCCAGCTCTGCTCCTCCCCCCTGCTCACTCGCTCTCTCAAATAAATAAATAAAATCCTTTAAAAAAAAGTATATGATATTACAACAGGGCTATAATTTCTCTTTTTTTTTAAAGATTTTATTTATTTGACAGAGAGAAACACAGCGAGAGAGGGAACACAAGCAGAGAGAATGGGAGAGGGAGAAGCTGGCTTCCTGCCAAGCAGGGAGCCCGATGTGGGGCTCGTTCCCAGGACCCTGGGATAGTGACCGGAGCCGAAGGCAGACGCTCAACAACTGAGCCACCCAGGCACGCCAGGGCTATAATTTCTTTAGAGGCCATAGACCAAATCCAAACTCTGGCCAGCTCCATCTGAAGAAACACTTGAGTGTGTAGACTGCTCATGGTTCCACCAAAGATACAGGGCTTTCCTTTTTTTTCCCCTGTGTTGCCCCGAGCCTTAAATAATGGCATGCACCAGGACTCCATCCTAGACTTTCTTCTCATGACATGAATTCTCTGGACAATCTCATCTATAACATAGCTAAAACCAACACCTATATCATGAGGAGTCCTAAAGCTATATATCTAGCTCGAATCTCATTCCTCAGCTCCAGACTCATTATCTAACTACCTACTGGATATGACCTTTTACATATCCCACAGGCATCTTTTAAGTCAAATTTCTGAGGTGCCTGGTGGCTCAGTCAGTTAAGCATCTGATTTCAGCTCACCTCATGAACCCAAGGTCCTAGGATCAAGTCTATAATGGGTTCCCCACTCAGCGGGGAGTCTGCTTGTCCCCTACCCCTCCCTCTGCTCATGCTCTCTCTCTCAAATAAATAAATAAAATCTTCAAAAAAACAAGTCAAAATTCTTTCTTTCCAAGCCTGTTCCTACTACATCCCCTTTCTTTACCGAATGCCAAGCAGGAAACCTAAAAGTCAACCTAAATGTATCCCTTTATCCTCACTACCACAATCCACATCCAACTTCCAATGCAATGGTTTCACATCAAATCCTTAAGATTTAGTCAACACATTTATTGTGCACCTCTTTTGTACCAGGTACCAAGCTGAACACTTGTACATGAAGAAAAGTTAGACATAGTTCCCACCGGCTGGGAGCTCATAATATGTCGAAAAACAGATGTTGAAAGTGCCATGATACAGGTAAGCACAGTGAACTAAGGAAACACATAAAATAAATATCTAAACCAGACTAGGGCAATGAGTATAGGCTTCTTGATGGTGCTGATAACTGAGTTGCAGCTTAAAGTACAATTAGGGTTACTTATGTATGCTAAATAATTAATTGGCTAGAACATTAACAAATATTTGCTGATTATGAGAACACAATTATTAAGCCTATGAGATCTATGTTACCAGCTAATTCAATTAGTTGAATGCATTCAATTACATCTTCAGTTTTTTCTCTTAAATTATAGGCCTTTCTACTTAATTTTTTTTAAGATTTTATTTATTGGGGCACCTGGGTGGCTCAGTGGGTTAAAGCCTCTGCCTTCGGCTGGGGTCGTGATCTCAGGGTCCTGGGATCGAGCCCCACGTCGGGCTCTCTGCTTGGCGGGGAGCCTGCTT
>CM052801.1:63114074-63220444 GCA_028533885.1 Nasua narica | reverse complement strand
GATCCCAGGACCCTGAGATCATGACCTGAGCTAAAGGCAGAGGCTTTAACCCACTGAGCCACCCTGGTGCCCCTAGGCCTTTCTTATTTACATAAATTAACAAACTATTTCCTCAAACCCAACAGTACAGAGATAAACATCAATTCAACTCAACTCTATTTATAATGAGCTTTGAATTGAGCAAATACTGTTTACAAATGATGCCACGTACCAAAAAAGGGTATTCAATGGGTATCTAAATAAATTTTAGTAAGAAGTGGTGGAGTGTATATGAAGAAAGTGGAATCTTACTTGTAAGAAGCACTGTGCCCTGATGATAGTGTCCAGGAAGTTGGTAAATTGTTTTCCATGTTCATAATTATTCATCTTGTACCAAATACACTCTGGAACAGAAATATTAAACATAGGTATCTGGGTGCATGACAATAAAAACTATACAAAACATAATTACCACTACTCAAAAGTGACGTGACAAATATAAACAAGTAATCAGTCTTATACACCCTAACCAACTTGTACTGCAGACTGTAACAGGTAGGTGGAAGTGATAGTGAGATGTTTCTCAAGAACTTAATGATATAGGGAAAGGTTACAGTGAAAAAATAAACTAGTAAAATTGACATATAATAAATGTGATTAGCTTGTCACACAGTAGTCTAAGAGACTACACATGTATGAATTTTAGTAAGTGATAATCTAATTATATCATATCCTATCTAAAAAAAATGAGCAGGAAAAGGAGAGTTAGCCTGGAACTAACTAAAACCAACATTAAATACTTCAAGAGCCAGGAGTTGCTTACCCAAGAAAGAAACAATCTGGTCAACAGAAATACCATCTCTAGAGAAACTGACCCCCTTAGAGGAATGCAATAATCAGGCTTTATTTACTAGGGCCTGGATAAAAAACTCCCTTATTGCTCTTTCCTTCGCTTCTGTAATTAAGAAATCTTCTAATGACTAATTTGGCTCCCATCTATACTGATAGCAAAGAGGAGATACTATTGTTGGCAGACATCAACATTTTGGTCACCAAAAAGAATTACTTCGATCATAAAACAGTTTGATATTCTGACTTATATATTAGTCTTCTCTGAGTGTGGTTAGCATTAATCTGATGATTCTGGGGCCTGAACAGTAAGTTTCTAGACATATATAGATGAAGAGGCTTTGGATTGTGATGGTCATCAAAATGGAGCCACGCAGTGAGTTTAGGTGGCCATCCAGCAATGTTTCCTTAACACACCTCCTTTCTTACTGTCTCCTAAAATTACAAGGGAAGCATACCAGCTCTAAATATATGATTATAAGAGAAATAGTTACGGCATATGAAGGTTCCTCCTATTTAGAATTTGTCACCCTTATAAAAGATATGAACTATCTTGTTCCTTCCTCATTCATCTAATGCTTTTAAGTAACAATTTTTACCTTCTTGTAATGTTTGACTCAACCAGTGATAGAGCCTCAGTAAGATAGACTCATCTTTGACACAGTTAAGATAGTGAAGCAACAGAGAGTTGTTCAACACTGCACCCATCTGAGAAGGCAGCTGCAAAGAGAGAACAATCAGTTAACTCTAAGTATATGAAAAGTAGGTTATAGCAATGAGGAAATCATCAGAAAGCAAATATATAACAAAAATAAAGGGTATGAAGGTCAAATGGAAAATGCAGATAAGCACATGGTCCAGTCACATACCTCTAAGCAGTGGATATTCTGTAAGAGTTGAGGGAAGCTTTTAAGCTGTTCTAGTGGAAACGATTCATTGGTACTGAGATAATCAGAAAGAGTCATCTCTTTTTTCCCACATTCTTTACTGCAGCTACTAGAATTTAGCACTGGTATAACTGAGTAAGAATTCCATTTCTAAAGAAGAAAGACAATAAAACAATCTAAGAGTGGACTAAAAAGACTACAAACTAAGTGTAAAAGCAATTATTGAGGTGGTTCAATTAATGAAGCCTGAATGTGGTTTGCATAGAATCTTGGGCAATTAAAATGTATTTAAATATCTATAATCTCTTCAAACATCTAAATGGTTATTGTTTGGATTTAAGAAAAGAAAGCTGCACAAATCATCTGGGGTATTAGATACTTACTCTTTTGACAGGACGAACCTGACCTGGACCTAACATCAATTTTAGAGGTTCAGGAGGGGGTCCCTGATTCCTTTGCCTCACAGCAAATAGAGCTGCCTTCCACAGATTCTCTGAATTCTTAAAATAGATCTATAAAAAATTGGATTAAAGTACATGAGTAGATACCCATAACCCAAAGCAAAATCCCAAACTCTTCATTAACTGAAAGTACATTAATTATGAAACATTTTGCAGCTATGCAAACCCATTTAGGTTTTCTTCTGATCAAGAATCTATTAAATAGGGGCGCCTGGGTGGCTCAGTGGGTTAAAGCCTCTGCCTTCGGCTCAGGTCATGATCTCAGGGTCCTGGGATCGAGCCCCGCATCGGACTCTCTGCTCAGCAGGGAGCCTGCTTCCCCCCTCCTCTCTGCCTGTCTCTCTGCCTACTTGTGATCACTCTCTGTCAAATAAATGAATAAAATCTTTAAAAAAATCTATTAAATACATCAAATAGAATCAAAACAAAGTGTCAATCCCTAAAAAAACTTTCCAGAAACAGTGCCGCATACTAGATCTTTTTTTTAAAGATTTTATTTATTTGTCAGAGAGATAGAACACAAGCAGGGGGAGTGGCAGGCAGAGGGAGAAGCAGGCTCCCCACCGAGCAGGGAGCCCGACACGGGACTCGATCCCAGGACCCTGGGATCATGACCTGAGCCAAAGGCAGACACTTAACCGACTGAGCCACCCAGGCATCCCCGCAATACTAGATCTTAAAACAGTATGCTGTAAACATTTCAGTTCAAATCTGCAAATTAACTTAATCAAAAATAACATATTTCAATGTCAATATGACTTACCACTCCTTAATCTCTTACCTTCTTCCTTGGAGGCAAAGATACAGAAATCAAAGTAGGAGCAAAGAACTTATACAGCGACAACAAAGCCTGGAGATAAGGCTGCATTCCCTGAAATGGAATAGGAGTTTTCAATTTTTAATCCTAAGGCATAAGGAATATAAAAGTAATGATTAACAGATTAACTGCATATTCAAAGTCTTTTTTTTTTTTAAAGATTTTATTTATTTATTTGAGAGACAGAGAAAGTGAGAGAGAGCATGAGAGGAGAGAAGGTTAGAGGAAGAAGCAGACTCCCCATAGAGCTGAGAGTCCGATGTGGGACTCGATCCCGGAACTCAAGGATCATGACCCGAGCCGAAGGCAGTCACTCAACCAACTGAGCCACCCAGGTGCCCTTAACTGCATATTCAGACCCTAATTTTACTACATGATATGGTTATAGGAAGATGCTATAGAAAATCAAAGGATAGGGGTGCCTGGGTGGCTCAGTCGTTAAGCATCTGCCTTCGGCTCAGGTCATGATCCCAGAGTTCTAGGATCAAGCCCTGCATCCCGCTCCCTGCTCAGCGGGAAGCCCGCTTCTCCCTCTCCCACTTTCCCTGCTTGTGTCTTCTCTCTTGTGGTGTCTCTCTCTGTCAAATAAAATAAATAAAATCTTTTTTTAAAAAAAGTAAAGAACAATCAGACATTTAAATTAACGGTCATAAACTACCCTCGCCAGCCTGTGAACTTCTCTTTTATGACCTTTTCTCCTACTTCACTTCTTATATTTTCTCTCTTCTTCTCTGTCCATGCCTTAGGTCTACCACTCATACCTGTTAGCATGGCTTACTTTCACTGGTAGCATACTCAGGACTCAAAGTTGATTCATTCTTGATTTAGACAGAAAGATGGGAAGACAAAAAGGGAAACCAAGAAAACAGGGCAAAGGAAATATTAAAACCTTATTATCATAATTCCTGGAAAGTTAACTAGGAAATCCAACAACCGGTATGCAGTAGTCAAGCAGCTTGATAGAACTAAAACAAGTCTTTTTTTTTTCAAGATTTTATTTATTTATTTGACAGAGAGAGAGAGAGAGATCACAAGTAGGCAGAGAGGCAGGCAGAGAGAGAGAGGAGGAAGCAGGCTCCCTGCTAAGCAGAGAGCCCGATGTGGGGCTCGATCCCAGGACCCTGAGATCATGACCTGAGCCGAAGGCAGAGGCTTTAACCCATTGAGCCACCCAGGCACCCCATAACTAAAACAAGTCTTAATAAAAACATTGTAATGACAGAAGTCATTACTGCTGGATACCTGTGTTAGATATATCTGGCAATTCAGAGAAAGCATACCACTAAAATGAATTCCAAGAAAATAACCAAACTGTTTTATTATATTACAATTTTATTGAATCAAATAGTGTACAAAATAGGAAGGCAGAAAATGGAGCTTAGAAATACAATATTACTATTTTTATAACAGCTTCTTGAAATTAAATTTGTTATAACAAAACCAAAATAATCTAGTTTATCTATGATGAAATACCTTCCAATCTCTGTACTCATTGTCAATTAGTATCAGTGTTTGTTTTGAGTTGGAATGTTTTTTGATAGAGCAAATATTTAGTAGAGGAGAGACCTTTAGAATTTATTGTCTAGTTAACTGAACATATCTTAGTTGTTAAAAAGTTAACATTCTCTTCTTTTTAAAAAAAGAATTCCAGTTAAACATGACATATTGAACATAGGGATTTAACTCTGGGTCCTCCCAAAGCCCCAGTGAAAACCAAGGGAATGAAAAAGGCATAAAGCACAAGTTCAAAGAGAACAAGAGAGGACACAACAGCAAATGAGAGATACCAAAAAGATTTTGGAGCCTAAAATGAAAAGAAAATGGACAAAGAGTAACCAACTTAGAAAAACAGAGAAAACGAAACCTAAGGTAGCAACAGAAAAAGGCTCAAAAGCAGCAGATTCAGGTTTGAGAACTCTCAAAAAGGCTCAGGAATTTGAGGGACCAGATACCTCTCAAAAGTGGAGATAGCAGAAATGCAAGAGGGGCAGAAAACAGGATTGGCTGAAAACCTAAGTAAGAAGTAGAGCCCCAAATTCCTTCACCACACTAACAAACATCAAGGTTTTACTCTCTGAAGATGAAACTGAGTTTAGACAACAGGTACAGCTGAGGAAGGGTACCAGGACCCTTCCTCACCCCCTTTCACTGCTTACATCCCAGAGTTCTAGTAGCCGAGTTTATAACCTATGATGGTTAATTTTATATGTCAACTTGGCTGGGCCCCAGAGTGCCCAGATATTTAGTCAAACATTATTTTGGGTGCTTCTGTGAGAGTATTTTAGATGAGATTAACACTTAAATTGACGGACTTTGAGTAAACTGCCCTTCATAATGTGGGTGGCCCTCATTCAATCAGTTGAAAGCCCTTATAGAACAAAAAGACCAGCCTCCCCCAAGCAAGAAAGAATTCTCCAGCAGCCTACTTACAAGACTATCTGTAACACCAGCTCTTTCTGGTTCTACAGCAGACTGCCTTTGGACTCAAACTGAAACATCAGCTCTCCAGGGTCTCCAGCCTGCTGGCCCCCCTGCAGATTATGGACTTGCTAGCTTCATGATCATGCACAAGCCAATTTCTTATAAAAAATATCCTTCTACATATCTATACATGCATCCTATTGGTTCTGTTTCTCTAGAGAAGCCCAATACAACCCCTAGGCAGGAAACAAGAGCATTCCTCTCTGGCCAAAAGTGACACGGCCATCTGTGGGGCTCCCCAGTGAAACATAAAATCCTACAATGAACAAGTCCTGCTCACATGCAAAAGCTTCCAATCACCTTTTTAGTTCTTTACTATTAATTATGGACAAACAAGGTTTGCCAGGCATTTGAGAAAGGCCTCTACTGTGAAAGACCAAACGAACTAAAGAAAGGAATTCTGAGGAAGCAGAGACAAAGCTGAAAATAGGAAAAAAAAAAAAAATCACAGCCCAAGTCACATAGGCTCATGCCGGGCCGAGAGGAGAATCCTAGAAGTCATCCTTACCAACCCTCAGGAAGAGAGCTAACTTCCCACCTCTGTTCCAAAGATTGGTCTCAAAAGCGCCTCTTGTATGTATGATAACAACATGCTTGCTCCACTTCCCACCATTCATGCTTGCCTCCAGAAAGACAATTTCTGTATTTTGTTTCCTTCATGGATTGGGAATTATAGGGTATGAATGGGTATAAAGGGGATACATGCCTTTGCAGGTGTCAGAAATTCACATATTCAATTTATTTGTTCTAACATAAAGATTATGCTGGTAACCACTATACATGTTGGGTTACATGTGAGCACACTATGCCTTCTTGGTTTGATATTGTTGGACTTAACCAAATTCACCAAAATTCAGCTAATTAAAATAATTATAAATGCATCTTTATAGGGGTGCCTGGGTGGCTCAGTTGGTTAAACATCTGCCTATGGTGCAGGTCATGACCGCAGGGTCCTGGGACGGAGCCCCACGTCGGGCTCCCTGCTCAGTAGGGAGTCTGCTTCTCTGCTCCCTCTGATCCTCCTCCTTGCTCGTGCTCTCACTCTCTCTCTCTCAAATGAATAAAAAATCTTTTAAAAAATGCATCTTTATAAATGGGCATTGATAGTGGAATAATTTAATAATGTACTATATAAAATGTTATTGAAGTCATACATTTAATGTCTGGGTTTAAAATTTTTACACAATCATGTACTAATTCATTTTCTGAACTTGAACATATGCTGTTGTTTCAGTTAATACAAATTGATAAGATCTTATTTATGCTAAGAATTTTCAGTAGTACTCTGAAATACTTTGCTGTTCACATGGAAAAATGTACAACTTCTTCATCATTCATATTACTGTAAACAAGAATGATCATTGAATTATACTAACAGGAAAGCATGTTATATGCACTGGAGAAGCATGAATGTGCACATGTGTTTGTGCCTTTCATTAAATGTGAATGCCTTCAAGTAGGTCATGAAGGCTCCAGCAGTTAGGATAGACACTACAACTTCCTACTGTTTCACACTCAAAGCTTCATAGACTTCTGTTACCTGACAGTACGTATAGTAGAAATAATAATGTAAGAGAGCTGTAAGGACAAGAGATAACAGTCAGGGAATATACCAGAGTTTATGTGTCCAGAAAGGAATGCTATCCTAGATCATATCCACAAAAACTTAACCAAACAAACCAGCCATTTTACTTTAATAGAGGGGTAATTTTTGACTACTCCCTAACACTTGTTTTCCAGACATAGCAACCCAGTTCCCTAAACAGTTTTGCTGTTTGCCATCTATGTGTCTTTGCTTATGCTGTTCCCTCTGCCCTTCTCTTCCTTCTTGGCCTAGTTAAATCATATTAATTCCTTAAAATTTCTCTCAAGCATCACCACTCCTCCATGAATCCAGTCTTACTCTGGTTTTTTAATTCCATTGACTAAGCTCCCCAGACAGTAAGTTCCTTGAAGATCATAACTCATTCAATTTTATATCCTCAAAGCCCAGTAACACAGAGTACAGTGGCCAATTTTAGGGCTTTTGGGTACTTACCATTTTGGCCTGAAGATCAAGCAGTTTTCTCACCCGAAATGGTTTGACTAGAAAAGTTAAAGAAAAGTACAATGCATGGGGTTCAGAATAAAAACAAACCATGTGGCTCATACATCATTTTACAACACATCAAAAATATAAACACCCTGTTCATTTAAACCAGTAAGCAGATGCTCTAAGATAAAAGTACTAAAAAACAATTGCCACAAAATCTCTGCAAAGAACTAATGCTACTAGTTAACTTTATAAAAGGCCAATACAAATGCTAATTCCACAGACTAAATGTAATACAACTGGAATGAAAATACTCACCATTCTCTTTTCTGGTAAGTAAATATAACAAATGGCAGACATAAGGGCACTGTTAAAATATAAAAAATTTAAAAAGAGAAATGACAATATATCTTGAACAGAGTGGCAACACATTTTCCTCAAATGTCAATCTTCTACTGATTAAGTAATAAGGCTTCAGGATTTTGTTGAACAATAGTTCTAAAAGCTTCCCTTTTTCATACTAAAATGTAGTGGTAAAAGTCAATAGTGTCCATTGGTATCTCATTATACCATTTTTTTAAAGATTTTATTATTTGACAGAGAGAGAGAGAGATCACAAGTCGGCAGAAGGGCAGGCAGAGAGTGAGGGGAAGCAGGCTCCCTGCTGAGCAGAGAGCCCAATGTGGGCTCGATTCCCAAGACCCTGAGATCATGACCTGAGCCAAAGGCAGAGGCTTAACCCACTGAGCCAACCAGGCGCCCCATCATTATACCATTTTAAAGTTACTTTTGGAATATAGAAACACTGCAGACAATTTGAAAAACAAAAAGATCCTCCTATCTAACAAAAATTCATGTATTCCTCCTCCCAGTAGTCCATATTTATTATGATACCAACTTAAAACTTTTATCTTGATTCCCCACTTAAAAGCATTTTTTTGGGACGCCCGGGTGGCTTAGTCGATTAAGTGTCTGCCTTTGGCTCAGGTCATGATCCCAGGGTCCTGGGATAGAGCCCTGCATCAGGCTCCCTGATCAGCAGGGAATCTGCTTCTCCCTCTCCCTCTGCTCTTCCTCCCTGCTTGTTCTCTGTCAGATAAATAAAATCTTAAAAAAAAAAAAAGCATTTTCCCAAGTTGTTTGGTCTTCAAATGATCATTTTCAATGATGTTAGTATTCTAAGGAGTGGATATACCATAATTTAATTAACCATTTAGCTCTGTTTGGCAAATAACCTACATGCAATAAATCTGTTACTGAGGGGGTACCTGGGTGGCTCAGGGGGTTAAAGCCTCTGCCTTTGGCCCAGGTCATGATCTCAGGGTCCTGGGATCGAGCCCCACATCGGACTCTCTGCTCAGCAGGGAGCCTGCTTCCCCCTCTCTCTGCCTGCCTCTCTGCCTACTTGTGATCTCTCTCTCTCTCTGTCAAATAAATAAATAAAATCCTTAAAAAAAATCTGTTACTTAGGTTACTGAATGATTGGTTCCTTTGTACCATTTCATTTTGAGGGTCCACTTGTTTAGGTTTTATTCTAGACCATGGGTCAGCAAAGTACAGTTCACATGTTTTAGTGAATCAAGTTTTACTGGAACATAGCCACACCCATTCATTTATGAATTACCGTAACTGCTTTCTGACAATAACAGGAGAGCTGAGTAGTTGTGACAGAGACTCTATGGTCCACAAAGCCTAAAATATTTACTATCTTGCCCTTTACAGGAAAAGTTTACCACTACCCGTTCTAGAAGAAAACATAAGAGAAGGGGTGCCTGGGTGGCTCAGTGGGTTAAAGCCTCTGCCTTTGGCTCAGGTCATGATCTCAGGGTCCTGGGATTGAGCCCCACATCGGGCTCTCTGCTCAGCAGGGAGCCTGCTTCCCCCCTCTCTCTGCCTGCCTCTCTGCCTCTTGTGATCTCTCTCTCTCTCTCTGTCAAATAAATAAATAAAACTTAAAAAAAAATTTCTTTAAAAGAAAAAGAAAACACAAGAGAAAATCTTTATGACCAGAGGGTGGCAGTTTTTCTCTTTTGAAAAAGAAAATGGGGGCCCCTGGGTGGCGCAGTTGGTTGAGCGACTGCCTTCGGCTCAGGTCATGATCCCGGAGTCCCGGGATCGAGTCCCACATCGGGCTCCCGGCTCCATGGGGAGTCCACTTCTCACTCTGACCTTCTCTCTCTCACTCTCTTTCCTAATAAATAAATAAATAAAAATCTTAAAAATATATATATAAAAAAAAAAAAGAAAGAAAATGACAGCCACGAAATAAAACGTAAAAGAAAAAGCCTCCATAAATTAGAGATTGTTAAATTAAGAACACCTGTTTATCAGACAAGGAACTAATCTATCGCAGGGGTGAGTAAACAACAACCTGCAGGTCAAATCCAGCCCAGCACTGGTTATTATAAATAAAGTTTTATTGGAACACTGTCTCAGTTGTTTATGTATTGTCTATAGCTGCTTCCACACAACACCAGTGGAATAAGTAGTTGTGAGAGACAGTATGTCCTTTACACCTGAATATTTACTACCTGGCACTTTAAGAAAAAATTTGCCAACACTTGCCTTAGATGTTAGGAAATCAAAAAAGTAAACTATGTAA
Source organism: Nasua narica (assembly GCA_028533885.1). Classification (NCBI taxonomy): domain Eukaryota; kingdom Metazoa; phylum Chordata; class Mammalia; order Carnivora; family Procyonidae; genus Nasua; species Nasua narica. Next base: position 63,210,336 of record CM052801.1, on the reverse strand, counting down.
TGGAACTAGAGAAGACAATAAAAGCAAAGACTTTCTTTAAACAAATTTGTATCATGAATCTAAACTTTAAAGTCCAAAGTACAGCATTCTATATTGCCTATCCTCAACTTAGAAATGGTTTCAGATTCTAGACATACTTGTAAGAAGCATAAATTTAGATAAAGGATTTTTTTTTAAGAGAAGAACATATACTATGACCAAGTTTGATATATCCTACACAAAATACAGTTAACTTTCAGTAAAAACCTCACAACCTTACATCCCTAGGATATAAACCATTAGCACACAATTTGTCATGCTGGGTATGAAATGAGTGTCACACAATCACTTGCTCTAGGCTCCAGCATTACAGTAAGTCTGACGTTCTCTTTTAATCACATCATATACACTAGGACTTTACAATTGCTTTTCTGACAAATAGTAACCACTGCCTCTGAGTCACTAGAGTCAGGCTCCCACCAAATTACATGAAAATGACTTTCAGAAGTAACACTTTCAAAAGTTAGGTTCCCTATTTCTTTACTGGGGTGATACACAAACGTATTCAGTTTATGAAAATTAATTGAGCTGATCAGTTATGATACAAGCTATTTTCTCTACATATATTATACTTCAATAAATATTTTTAAGAGACAGAAAAAGGGAAAAGGAAAAAAAAGTAGGTCCCCTTCCCTCTTGCCAAGCTGAGCAAGAAACTCATCAACATCATGAAAACTATTCAAGTATACTGCAATTGATTTGACATTTATGAGTATCTTCATTCATTCATGAAACAAATATTTATTGTGCAGTGACTAAAACAGACAAAAAGGCCTGCTCTTACGAAGTTTACATTCTATGTAATTCTTGGGTTATAAAAGGCTCAGTCCCTGCCTAAAAGAACTCAGTCTCAGTCTATTGAGCTACTACAAGAAAGGGGAAAGCATGCTTTAGTATTTCTCACTCTTTACAAAGTATGCTAAAACACAGAATTCATTTGTTCTGCAATTTGGCTAGTTTATCAATAAAAATAATATGAGGGGCCCCTCCCTCTGCTCTTGTTCTCTCTCTTCCTCAATTAAATAAATAAATAAAATCTTAGAGATGCCTAGGTGGCTCAGATGGTTAGGCGTCTGTCTGCCTTTGTCTCAGGTCATGATCTCTGGGTCCTGGGATCAAGCCCCACATCGGGCTCCAGGATCAGTGGGGAGTCTGCTTCTCCCTCTTCCTCTGCCTCTCCCTCTCTCTCTCAAATGAATAAAATTTTAAAAATAAATAAATGATCTTAAAAGGAAAACATGAGGTTAAGAGAGATGTCAAAGGTAAGGAGGAGTCAATCACATACTACTCATCATTCCTCCACTCCTGTGTACCACAGGGTAAGCAGAAGAGATGAGCATTCTTACTTTCTCTTGTTACTTCAAGGTACTACACATTCATTCTTATATACAGAGACTTCCTTGACACTTAGTCCACCTAACCTCACTTCCTCCAACCAACCTACACCCTATCTATTCACTACTCTTCGTAAATTGCAAAATTTCAGAGAACTGAGGCATCTGATGCAGTCTTCCACTCTAATCCTAATGCCAATAACATGCCAGAAGATTTTAATATCTATATCAACAAATCACCTTGGCCTTAGAGCTTATTGACCTTTTCAATTCTAATGACTTGATTACCATTTGTAAAAATAACGTATATTAGATAACCCCAATGACCCTGCCTGCTTTCTTGCCAACTCAGCAATTTTTTTTTTTACCTTGTATCCAGCTGTTTAAGTACATTTCTGAGCCAGTACAAAAGCAAAGAAACTGCAGCTCCCACAAAGAAAGTTTAAGAGAAAACACTGAATACTGAATAAGCTCTCTCCCCAAAATTTCTGCCAAACCTTAAAAATCTTGAACTTAGAGGGGTGCCTGGGCGGCTCAGTGGGTTAAAGCCTCTGCCTTCAGCTCAGGTCGTGATCTCAGGGTCCTGGGATCGAGCCCCGCATCGGGTTCTCTGCTCGGCGGGGAACCTGCTTCCTTCCCCCTCTCTCTCTCTGCCTGCCTCTCTGCCTACTTGTGATCTCTCTGTCAAATAAATAAATAAAAACTTTTAAAAAAAATCTTGAACTTATAGCTTTAATAGCTACAAAAGGAGGTAGGAGCAGGGTAGCTGATGGTAAAGCTTAGGGCCTACCCTGGGAACAGTGTCACCTGGGTGGCTCAATCTGTTAAGTGACTGCCTTCACCTCAGGGCATGATCCCAGGGTCCTGGGACCAAGCCCTGCATCGGGCTCCCTATTCAGTGAGAAGTCTGGTTCTCCCTCTCCCTCTTCCTCTCCGCACCATTGTGCTCTCTCTTGCTATTTCTCTCTCTCAAATGAATAAATGAAATTAAAAAAAAAAGATTTTATTTATTTGACAGAAACACAGCGAGAGAGGGAACACAAGCAGAGAGAATGGGAGAGGGAGAAGCAGGCTTCCCGCCAAGCAGGGAGCCTGATGCGGGGCTCGATCCCAGGACCCTTGGATCATGACCCAAGCCGAAGGCAGACGCCTAATGATTGAGCCACTCAGGTGCCCTAAATAAATAAAATCTTAAAAAAACTGGAACTTCAAGAGCTACACCTTAAGTATATGGGTGTGAAATAAAAACAAACCCCACTGTGCTGAAGAGGACAGCAAGGAAACTTGCCTGTCTTGGCTTTGGGTTTGGGTGAAAGGAAAATAAAGCCTCTCCAAAGAATATGCAACCACAGACCAGTCCTATATAGGCCTGCAGTTTGAACACTAGTGGTATGACTTGGAAAACCTGAAGTGAAGAATTTAAAGTGGTTCCAGCTTAGTTGTATTTCCCAGAAAAACCATGAATCTGATAAGGGATCTGTACCTCAAATACAGAAAGAACACTTAAAACCCATTAATAGGGCGCCTGGGTGGCGCAGTTGGTTAAGCAACTGCCTTCAGCTCAGGTCATGATCCCGGAGTCCTGGGATCGAGTCCCACATCGGGCTCCCAGCTCCATGGGGAGTCCGCTTCTCACTCTGACCTTCTCCCTTCTCAGGCTCTCTCTCACTCTCTCTCTTTCCTAAGAAATAAATAAATAAATAAATAAATAAAATCTTTAAAACCCATTAATAAAAAGACAACCCAATTAGAAAAATAGGCAAAGGAACCGAATAGACATTTCTCTAAAAAAGATATATAAATGACCAATAACCACATGAAAAGATGTTCAACATCACTAATCATTAGAGAAATGCAAGCCAAAACCACAATGAAATACCACTTTACATCCAGTAGGATGGCTGTAGTCAAAAAGCCAGAGAAATAACATGTGTTCATGAGGATGGGATGAAATTGGAACCCTCATACACTGCTAGTGGGAATGTAAAATGGTCCAAACTGTGAAAAAGTTTGGTGATTCCTCAAAGTTCTAAACACAGAATTAACATACAATACAGCAACTCCACTCCTAGGTATATATCCAAAAGAACTGAAAGCAGGGACTTGGGACAGTTACTTGTATGAACATTCACTGTAGCATTATACATGTTAGCTAAAAGGTGGAAACAACCCAAGAGTTCATCAACGAGTGAACAGATAAATAAAATGTGGTATATACATACAATGGAACATTATTTGGTCATAAAAATAAATGAAAAGGGCGCCTGGGTGGCTCAGTTGTTAAGCATCTGCCTTTGGCTCAGGTCATGATCCCAGGGTCCTGGAATCGAGTCCAGCATCGGGCTCCCTGCTCAGCAGGAGGCCTGCTTCTCCCTCTCTCACTTCCCATGCTTGTATTCCCTCTCTCGATGTCTCTCTCTGTCAAATAAATAAATAAAATCTTTAAAAATAAAAATAAATGAAAATCTGAACCATGCTATAAGTTGGATGAAACTTGAAGACATTATGCTAAGTGAAAGAAGCCAGACACAATAATTGTATGATTCTGCTTATATGAGCTACCTAAGAAAAGCAAATTCACAGGGACAGAAAGTAGACTGGCAGTTACGAGGGGCTGGAGGGAGGAAGAATGTGTAGTTACTGCTTAATGAGTAGAGTTTCTGTTTAGAGTAATGAAAAAATTTTGGAGACAGTAGTGATGCAATTAATGCCAACAAACTGTACACTTAAAAATAGTTCAAGTGGTAAATTTTAAGTTATGAAAAAATATAACAGGTTAAAAAATGAAGCACTGATACATGCTACAACATGGATGAACCTTGAAAACATTATGCTAAGAAGCCAGTCATAAACGACTACATATGATTTCATTTACATGAAATGTCCACAGTAGGCAAATTTCTGAGACAGAAAATAGATTAAAAATAGACAAATCTTCAGGGCACCTGGGTGGCTCAGTGGGTTAAAGCCTCTGCCTTTGGCTCAGGTCATGATCTCAGGGTCCTGGGATTGAACGCCGCATCGGGCTCTCCACTCTGCAGGGAGCCTGCTCCCCTCTCTCTCTCTGCCTACTTGTGATCACTTTCTGTCAAATAAATAAAATCTTTTTTAAAAAAATAGGCAAATCTTTAAAGACAGAAAAAAGATTAGCAGTTATTTAGGAACCCCTGAATAGGAAGATGGGGGATGATAAAGGGTTTGGGGTTTTTAAGGTGATGAAAATGTCCTAAAATTGACTATTCTCATGGTTGCACTTATCTGTGAACATACTGAAAATCAGTTGAACTGTATACCTTAAGAGGTAGATTGTGTCATATGTGAATTATATTTCAATAAAGCTGTTCTTAAAAAGTGTTCAGAGAGAAAAGAAATGACAGATTACAATTAGACTGACTCAACAACAGTGGAAAGGAGCCAGTGGAATAATATTGTCAATGTCCTGAGAGAATTTAACTGTTACCCTAGAGTTCTACACACAGCAAAAACAACTTTATAGAACAAGGACATTGTAAAGACATTTTCAGACAAAGACAATTTACTAGCAAAAGATTCTCACTAAGAGAATATTCTAAAGTATATATTTCTACACAAGAAAATGATCTCAGATTGAAGGTTTAAGATACAAAAATAAATGGTGAGCAAAGATGTTGGTAAATATGTAGGCAAATAAAAAAAACCACCACAAACTGTGAAGATAATAATGATGTCTACTTTACCTGGATATGGAGAAGGATGGAGAAGAACGAGCTAGAAGTAAAACCAGACAATAGCATGTAATCTGGGAGGGCTGTGATCAGCCTTTAGCTTAGAAAGCTAAAGCATTCTAAGGTCCTTGCCTCATTTAAGATGAAGGTAAAGATACTGGCTACCTTTAGACTCTAAGAAAAACCATATTAGAAATTAAAACTGAGAAAAATTTAAATGTTTAATAATCCATTAAAAATAATATGCCCATGACATGCTAGTATGACATATTCTATGAAAAATAACTATATCTGCCAAAAGAAAAATAGTAAGAAGAGTGACATTGCTGTACATTTTTACATTAAATATTTAGCATGTTAAAATAGGTACAATAACACCTAAAAGAACACATACAGAATGTACAGCTTACTTCCAAACTAGAAAAGGGGGAATCATTCCAAAGAGAGAAAGAAGGGAAAAAGCAGGAAAAAAGCAGATCATTTAGAAAGCTCAAAATAAGATATTTAAATTTATTCCTATTATATCAATAATCACTATATAGGTAAATAAACTAATTCTCCAGGTTAAAGAAAAATCCTCAAACATGATTTAAAAATAAAATCTAGTTATATGCTATTTAAAAGAGGCATCTAAGACATGAGGACGAAAAAAAATTAAATAAAACCCTAAACGATGGAAATATACCAAGCAGCTACCAGCCAAAATAAAGCCAGAGTAGCAATGTCAATCCCATACAAAACAGTCTAAAACAAAAAGCATTTTTTTAAGACTTTATTTATTTAACAGAGAGAGACACAGCGAGAGAAGGAACACAACCAGGGGGAGTGGGAGAGGGAGAAGCAGGCTTCCTGCTGAGCAGGAAGCCCAATGCTGGGCTCAATCCCAGGACCCTGGAATCATGACCTGAGCTGAAGGCAGACGCTTAACGCCTGAGCGACCCAGGCATCCCACGAATAGCATTTCTTTTGTTTTTTTTTTAAAGAATTTATTTATTTACTTGACAGAGAGAAAGAGATCACAAGTAGGCAGAGAGGCAAGCAGAGGGAGAGGGGGAAGCAGGCTCCCCACTGAGCAGAGAGCCCAACTTGGGGCTTGATGCCAGGACCCTGAAATCATGGCTTAAGCCAAAGGCAGAGGCTTAACCCACTGAGCCACCCAGGCGCCCCACAAAAAGCATTCCTAACAACAAAGAGTTACTCCATGATCACAGGTTTGATTCATCAGAACGGTAAGAAACTATAATTGTGTACACACCTAATAACAGATTCAAAATATATAAAGCAAAAATTGATAAAACTTTCAAGAAAAACTGACAAATATGCCTTCTCAGTGGGAGATTTTCAACATTTTTATTCAGTAATTGGTAGATGGGCAGCAACAACAACAAATCCATAAGGAAACAAATTTTTAGTTCCAATAACCTTCATTTCCTCACTCTACTTCAACAACTCTCACCCCATGGTCACTCTGAATCTTGTCATCACACTGAACCATCCCCTTCTGAAATCTTAAACTTCAATCCTACAATTTTCTGTTAGTCCAGCTTTTCATCCCACTACATATCTTGACTATCACCAAGGCATCCCAAACCTCAGCTATATGTGTATGTTCCCAATCTGCCGTCTTCTGTCTTCACCTTCTTCCCTTTTCGGTCTCAACTCCCTGGTCCATCAGCTCAATCACTCTCATGCATCCTAGTCCAACCCTAGAGGAACTGCCTGTCCTTGTATGTTAGTAACATCACATATCCATGTTCTCTAACTCCATCTGGGCCTTCAAAACTTGTCTTTAATCATCTCTTATTCCCCTTTCCATCAGAAGCTATTTCAAAATTTACACTGTCTCCTCAAATATAATATTTTATATTCCCCTCCTCACTGTTAGCAGAAGACTTTGCTTCCTACTTGAATGAAAAATTGAAAAAAAAATCACCAAGACCACTGGGCAGGAACTCCCTCAATTTTGTCTCTTACTAACCCACCCATTTATTACCATCAACACCCATCCTTTTTGCTTGTCAGGAGAGGTATCTCTCTTCCCATAGAAAGCAAATTCCTATAATTTTTTTTCAAATTCCTGTAATTTTAACTCTGATTCCTAATCTTATTTTGCTACTTCTCCTCTATACCGTCACAAAACCCTGTGCATTCTATTATAGGATTTATCACACTGCAGTTATCTTCTCCTCTACTACATTTAAAAGATCTTCCAGGTTAGGGATGCCTGGGTGGCTCAGTCAGTCAGGCGTTTCCCTTCGGCTGGGGTCATAATTCCTGGGTCCTGGAATCGAGTCCCACATTGGGCTCCCTGCTTGACAGGGAGCCCGCTTCTCCCTCTGTCTGCTGCTCCCCCTCCCTGTGCTCTCTTTCTCTCTCTCTCTGACAAATAATTTTTTTAAAGATTTTTATTTATTTATTTATTTGACAAAGAGAGAGATCACAATTAGGCAGAGAGGCAGGCAGAGAGAGAGGAGGAAGCAGGCTCCCTGCTCAGTAGAGAGGCTGATGCAGGGCTTGATCCCAGGACCCTGGGATCATGACCTGAGCCGAGGGCAAAGGCTTAACCCTCTGAGCCACCCAGGTCCCCTGACAAATAAATTTTTTTAAAAATTAAAAAAAAAAAATCTTCCAGATTAAGTTTCTTACTAGGTAGCCTCAGCAGCTACTTAGCTTTTTCATGCCTTAGGTGTCTCTTCTCTAAAATGGGAATGATATAATTTATCATAAATGCTAGCTCTAGTCATGTGACCCTAGGTAATTATTTGACTTCTCTATGCTTCGAGACTCCTCATCTCTAAAATAGGGATAAAAATGGGGTGCCTGGATGGCTCAGTTGGTTAAGCATCTGCCTTTGGCTCAGGTCATGATCCCGGGGTCCTGGGACTGGGCACCACATCAGGTTCCCTGCTGAGCATAAAGCCTGGTTCCCCTCTCCCTCTGCCTGCCTGCCATTCCCCTTGCTTGTGCTCTCTCTCTGTCAAATAAATAAATAAAATATTTTAAAATAAAATAAAATAAAATAGGCATAGAAGTGTATATTTCGTAAGGTTGCCAAGTGGTTTAAATGGGGTAAAACTACATTTTATCAGGTATGTATTTTATACTTACAGTGAATGTCAGTTTGGCCCAGCCATATTTCCATTGTTCACTAGTCACATGAAATTAATGGCTACCATACTGGACAACACAAGTACAGAAATTAGCAGGTGCTCAATAAGTATTTTTTAAAAAAGTAAGCTCTACGTGGACTTAAACCCACGACCCCAAGATCAAAAGTCGCATGTTCTACTGACTGAGCCAGCCAGGAGAACCTCAATAAATAATTTTTAAGGAATACTGATGTCAGAACACAAAGAACTTTTAGAACCCCAGGACCAGAAAAAAAAATACTTTACATAGTCTAACATTTTTTTAACATTTTAACATCTTTGAAAACAAGAATAATCTTATAATCGATGTCCTCTGAGAGTTTTAATGACAGTACTATTTTGTAGTGGTTCATAAGAAAAAGATGCATCTTACAACTGATGGCATCTTAGAATTGATAAAATAAATGTTTATATAAAGCACCTAGTACCTAGCATATAGGCCTCACATAAATTAATTATTATGGCTTACTCATATTTGTATTCCCAATACCAAATTCAATGTCTGGCATAAGTATACAGTTAATAAATGTTCATTAAGGGACTCCTGGATGGCTCAGTGGGTTAACACCTCTGCCTTTGGCTCAGATCATTATCTCAGAGTCCTGGGATAGAGTCCTGCACTGGGCTCTCTGCTCAGCAGAGAGCCTGCTTCCCCCTCTCTCTCTGCTGGCCTCTCTGCCTACTTGTGATCTCTCTGTCAAATAAATAAATAAAATCTTTTTTAAAAAATAAATAAATAAATGTTCATTAAGTGAGCTTCTACAGGATGCCCTATAACCTTTGTACATCTAAATCCAAATATATTATATGTCTTCCAAAACTACCTTCTTCTCACAAACTTCCTTTTATGGTCAAAGATACCATCATTCAGGGCCATACTGACTTAAAAACCTCAGATCTTTTTCTCCTAACCCTTCCCCTTAATCCAGTTTAGGGATCAGATCCTGTCAATTCTTCCTTTATAATCCCCCCCCAATTTGCCCTTTCAATTTTTCATTCCCACTGCCACCTCCTTAGACTACGGCAATAATCCTCAAACTTTTTGGTCTCAGGACTCTTTACATTCTTAAAATTAGAGGAACCCAGGCACCTGGGTGGCTCAGTTGGTTGGGCAACTGCCTTCGGCTCAGGTCATGATCCCGGAGTTCCAGGATCGAGTCCCACATCGGGCTCCCAGCTCCACGGGGAGTCTGCTTCTTCCTCTGACCTTCTCCCTTCTCATGCTCTCTCTCAAATAAATAAATAAAATCTTTAAAAAAAAATTAGAGGAACCCACAGAGCTATTGTTCATCTGGATTATATCTATTGATATAATAGATATATCTATCTATTGATAGATATATCAAAATCTATTGATATCAATATATATATATCAAATCTATAATCAAATATATCAAATATATTATATCAAATATAAATATCAAAATCTATTGATAGATATATCTATTGTACCAACATAGATATCAACACATATCTATTGATATTCAACATATTAGAAATTAAAGCCGAGAAACTTAAAAACATTTATTAATCCATTAAAAAATAATAAATCCATTACATGTTAACATAAATGACATATTTGATGAAAAACTATATTTTCTTTTTTTTTTTTGAAAAACTATATTTTCAAAAAAAATGACTAGAGTAACAGTTTTACATTTCTAAATTCTATTTAATGTTTTTGACTTAATAGAACACAGCTGGATTCTCTGCTTTAGCACTAAACCTGTTATGTTGTTATAATTAAAGTACATGAAGAAAATCCAACCTCACAGATATGTGTAGTTGGAAAAGAAAGCAATATTTTAGTATATTAGTCTTTTTTTTTTTAGTATATTAGTCTTGATAAATGGTAGTCTCTTAAGAGTTAGCTGCAATGTGGAATCTGAAACCTCACCAATGAACTGTCTTTGTATAGTTCCACTACAATTTATTGCTATATAAAATTAAAGTCTATTGAAAAATGTTAAATAAATACACACATATATACATAAAATTCCTTGATATATCATGCATTGTGAATGGATCTTCTACCCATGCATAATTTTACAATATCATATTTGGTCATCTGGAAAATATTGGTTATACCCACCTTCCAAATACTGACACATTTCATTATACAATATCTAAAAATCACATTCATTAATACTGTTACCAATTTCATTAGAAAAGTTTAAGTATTGGGAAGTTGTCAAGTTCACAGTGGTAGATACAAATTTTCCAAACTCATAATTTTCACTTGAAAGCTCAAATCTTATCACTGGCAACTAATACTGTGAGTTCTTTTCTTTGAAATGACAGGCTGGCTTTTCGTTTTTAAAAAAAACATCTTCCAAATACCCATGTCTGGATAATCATAGTTTATGTCAGTCATTCTTTCAAGTAAAAATGATATTCCATGAAGAAAGCAACTAGTTTAGCCCACACCTCAATGACACAAGTGCTTTTCCCGAGGACAACTGCAGTTTAGAATACAGAAGGGATTTATCTGTACTTCCCACTTCATCACACAGACTATTAAAGGCATGTCTCAAAGGCTGAATTTAATAAAATTAATGAATTTTTACTGCTTCATTTTGGGACATTGACAGAAACTAGCATAGCATTTTTTTTTACTATAGTGAAGAATAAAATGACCATTAATACAGTTTGGCCCCATTGTCCTGATTCTTGCTAAGGCATCAACAGTTTTATTCATCATTACTTTAGCACTATCATTACAAATGTCAACTCAATGAAAATACCAGTTAATATCCTGATATTGCTATGAAAATAATTTTGACCTCTCAGAATTCCTATATCAGGGAGCCTCAAGGGGTCCATAGATCAAATTTGAGAATTGCTAGTCTAGGACTTCATCATGCTATACCTGGATTATCATGTAAGTGTCCTATTTTTCCCAACACTAGCCTCTCTCCTTATTCATAGTGTTTGGCATTACTAAACACAATTTCCTACAATCCTGCTTTCAACATGTTCTGCCCAAAAATTATGTGATTTCCCCTTTGGATGGAGGATAAAGTTCAAATCACCTAGCATCACCTTCAAAGACCTCTACAATCTTTCCTCAACCAACCTTTTCAGCCTTAACCTTCCACCACTCCCTGATACAACTGTAATTAAGTCAGTCTGATCTATTTAAGGTCTCTGGAAACAAAATTTACACAACTCGCGACTTCGCTTGAAATGTTCCCATCATACGAAATATTATTTTTTTTTATCAAATCTCAAATCCTATTCCACCTTCCAGGCCTAGCTCAATGCCCAAATACTTTATTTATGATGCTTTTTCTAATCATTGGTTTACAGTGCTCTCTTCCTTCCTGGAAATATCACAACAATTACTACCATCACATTACCATATACTGTCTTTGATAATTTAACTTCTAAGTTGTTTATTTAATTTTACACGCTTTCCTTAATCCCCCAACTCGATTATAAACCCTGGAATACAGAAACTCTGCTAAACTTTTTTTTTTTAAGTAGGCTCCACACCCAGTGTGGAGCCCAATGTGGGGCTTGAACTCACAACCCTGAGATCAAGACCTGAGCTGAGATCAAGAGTCAGACACTTAACCGACTGAGCTACCCAGGCACCCCAGAACTTTGAGTCTTCTACGGCACCTCGTACAATGTAACACAGTGAAAACATCAATTTTTAAAAATGAAATAAATGAATGAATTCCCTTTCCAAAAGCAAGAGAAATTTGGTTAGATGAATGGTCCACATGGTCTATGAACTACTGATGGTCCTTGAAAGTCTTCCAGGTGGACAGCAGATTGATTTCTTAGAGTTATTAATGTTTTCAATGGGAATAATTATGCTATTCAATCAAAATCAGCCCATTGGCATCTCATCAAAAGCAATCCTCTCTTTCTCATTAATTCTAATGAGGTTTTTGCAGTGTTAATCAAGAAAATGTAGAATAAGTGACCCATAGGACCCTGTTGAAGTGGTTTTAAAGAGAAAAGATGGCAATCACTCCTCTAAATTAGCAGAGACTTCAATGTGGAGTCAATTCTATCTGTAACATTTTTATTTCCTTAAGAGAAGATATAAATCAAATATGATAAAAATGTTATATTTGTTAATATGAGAAGTGTGTTTGTTGTTACACTTTCTACTTTTCTATACATTTGATGTATTTTAAAATAAGGAAAAATGCATTGTGTGGCTCTTTGAAGCATACATGGTACATCAATATACAAGAGCATACCATTTGACTGAGTCATGACGTTGTCCAGTTTTTACTTACCAGTGCATCATCTTGCAATGAAGCAAAAAAGAAGCCATAGAGCAAGTTAATTTGATCCTTGTGATCAATGAAGTCAAACATTGCAACCAGCCAACGATAAAAAAGTACCTATTGAGAGACAAAATGCTTATCTTTAGAGAAATATAACTGGCACAGTAGAGAGCTTAATTCCCCTTTCAGGGCTGTTTTAGAAGCTTCTAGCACAAAGTAGGATAATAGATTTTATTTCTCAGTAAAAATTTCTGCTTGAGCAAAGTGCCTGCATCAAACTATATTGTTCCAAAACTACAGCCTTTGCACAAAAGGCCACTGCCATTACTCCATAAGTGGCACTTCCTTGTCAGCCCTTAAGTGGTTCTGAAGGACTTATCATCAAACTGTTTAAAAAGATTACCTTGGTGCTACCAGAACACTTGCCAACACAAAGCCAGGAGACCGCCTTAACCACAGAATCTTCTGATATTAGAGTTGTTGGAATCATACACTTCAATATCCGAGTGTTTACAGCATTCCCTAGAAAGCAAACTCCAAATTAAACTACATTTTAGGATCTCGATTGTTCCTTTACTGTTATTCACTCTTAGTCCTAAAAATCTCACTTTATACCAAAGGCAATAAAAAAGTAGTATTTGATATATCTCTTATCATCTTTACAAAACAGTTTCAAACAAAAATATATCTTTAAGTTCTAATATAACTATAAAGTAAATTTGTTGGCTCTATATTTCTATTTAAAAAGGAGAGATGCGGGGCCCCTGGGTGGCGCAGTTGGTTGAGCGACTGCCTTCGGCTCAGGTCATGATCCCGGAGTCCCAGGATCTAGTCCCACATCGGGCTCCCGGCTCCATGGGGAGTCTGCTTCTCACTCTGACCTGCTCTCTCTCACTCTCTCTCTTTCCTAATAAATAAATAAATAAAATCTTTAAAAAAAAAAAAAAAGGAAAGATGCCTACAAGGTTTCTTTTTGGCTTGATGAAAATGTTTGGGAATTAGAGAGTGGTGATGGTTGTACAACTCCGTGAATATGCTAAAAAAATATCCTGAATTGCATGCTTTAAAAGACTGAATATTATGGTATATGAATTATACTTTAAAAAAAGACAGGAAAATTTCAAAAATAAATTTTTTAAAAATTTTATTTATTTCAGAGAGAGAACGTGCACATGCCAGAGTAGGGGACGGGCAGAGGGCGAGGGAGAGAAATCCTCAAATTGACTCCCTCCTGAGTGCAGAGGCTGACAGGGGGCTCAATCCCAAGACCCTGAGATAATGACCTAAGCCAAAACCAAGAGTCAGACACTTAGCCAACTGAGCCACCCAGGCACCCCAAGATTATTTTTTATTTTGTTATTATTTTTAAATGGCACAATAGATTTACTTATTTAAGACTACTGACAGACACCTTGCATGAGCTAATTCATTTAAGAATAAATAAATTAAATAAATATATTTGTATTCTCCATCCCTCCCAAAAAGTGGGGAGGATAGCAGAATGGAATAGCTATTCCTAGAATTAGCTAGCAGTAATAATATTTTATACTGGTCCAATCTTTCCATCATACTCTCTGGGCTTCCATGGTATTCTCCCATCTGGTAATAGAAGTGATGCTGCAAATAACTTTTTATACACCCTATTATCAATTTCTGCTTATTAAGTCTTCAAAAATTAAATGTATATCTCATCAATATTTTTGGTATGTAAACATTGTTTCATTTACATTATAATGTGGTGATCACAACCACTCACTGAAAAAACACTGTTCTCAACTTCTCATGCAAATAGAATTCTCAAAAACATCTTGGATCCATGTGTTTAACCACTGTTTTATAAGCATTACAATGTGCTGATCACATCCATTCACTATAATAATACTGTTCTCAACTTTTGCAAGTAGCATTCTTAGAAACATCTTATACATATCTTTTTTTTTTTCCTGAGGGTAAAGACTTCTCTTTATTTTTTTATTTTTAAAATTAAAAGTGTGTAGGGAAGGCTGGGTGCCTAAGTAGGTTAAGCGTTTGCCTTTGGCTCAGGTCATGATCCCAGGGTCCTGGGATCAAGTTCTGAGTTGGGCTCCCTGCTTAGCAGGGAGCCTGCTTCTTCCTCTGCAGGCTGTTCCCCCTGCTTGTGCGTGCTTGCACTCTTTCCCTCTCTGACAAATAAAATCTTTTTAAAAAAATAAAAATGAATAAACTTTGCCAAAATTAAAACAAAAAAGAAACCTACCCAAAAGCAAAAAAAAAAAAAAATTCTAGCTACATATCTTGAAAAGCTGTGTGATCTTAGACAAGGTTCTTCGGCCATCTGAGCCTTGGCTTTCCTATAAGTAAAATGGGGATAATGTATCTACCTCCTAGGGTTGTGAAATGGTAAGTGTCCATCACTCAGCCTCATGACTATGAGATAGTAATTTCCCAGTGAATTGTAGCTACTGTTATTATCCAGTCAAGGATAAGTAGGATGTTCCAGATCTCCTAGTTCAATGCCATACATTATAGACTCAATAAATTGTATTAAATTTTTAAACATTTAAAAAATAAAATAAAAAATAAAAAGTTTGTGGGATGCCTGGGTGGCTCAGTTGGTTAAGCAGCTGCCTTCGGCTCAGGTCATGATGCCAGCGTCCTGGGATCGAGTCCCGCATCGGGCTCCTTGCTCAGCAGGGAGCCTGCTTCTCTCTCTGCCTCTGCCTGCCTCTCTGCCTGCTTGTGTTCTCTCTCTCTGACAGGTAAATAAATAGAATCTTTGAAAAAAAAATAAAAAGTTTGTATATTTCAGATGTACATGATATGATATACATATACACAATGAAAATGATTATTACAGCCACACTAATTTACATATTATCTCTTCACATTGTTACTGTTTTTTGTGTGTGGTGAAGGTACCTGAAATCTCTCTTACCAAATTTCCAGTATTCAATATAGTATTATTAACTATAATCATCATGCTGTACATTATATCTCTAAATTTACTCAGGCTACATACATTCTCAATTTCTACCCCATCATTCTGTGGAGAAGGAAAGAAGCAGTGATGACAGGTAATGAATCATAAGAATAAAAATTTCTGTATTCCACTATGGTTTCTTGTTTTCATTTTCTTTTCCCCCCACTCCCATCCCCTAACCCTTCTAAAGTTTAAAACAGTCTGACCACTAACATTTCACACATGTACCAAACTTAAAGGGTGAATTCAATACAGACCCAATACTTAATTCCCAGTGACTTTTTAACTTCTAAAGTGTCTGAAGTCCTTTTGTACTTAATTATGACATTTCAAGCACATCTGCCCCTGAATATGAATTTCAACTTAGCAAAAGATCTACAGTGGTGATGGAAGGTATCACAGAAATAACTAAAAGGAGACAAACAATTAAGGAGACCATATCTGACATCACCAATTCCAGCTTAAAGGAAAAATGAAAAGTTCAAATAAAAAGCCAGAGATTATGTTTAAAATTATCATATATAAGTTTCCAAGGCTGAGGCATGCATTTGCCACAAGACCTAGCAAACATCAGGAAAACCTTTTAACCACTCATTTCTGAGATATCAAAAAAGAGAAATTCCAAAATAGAAAACACTTGTACATCCCATACATGTTTTAAGAGGAGAAGGGAGAAAATTCTCAATAGACACTCATCAGTTAAACATGGGTTCCTGGAAAGATATTAGAACCAAACAATCTGAAACCACTATAAGAGCCAATTTTATCAGGTCACATTTCACTTTGTAGGAAAACACAGAGAACTAATCAAGTAAAAGTAGAGAACTAAAATACCTGAGAGTCATATTTTGAATTTGGCTAGTAATGTGTCGTTGCTTTAAAACACACACCCCTGCAAAACATGATGCTAGGGTATACACAAAGGAACCAAATATGCAAGGGCCAGGAAAGAGTATATAAAGCATCCAGTTTTGATAGACGTCTTAATATTTGAAAAAAAAATAACCAGTAGAAAACCCAGTAGCAGTTTGATGTGGTATAAACACTAGAAGGGGAGTTAGGAGGTCTGAGTTCCCCAGTTTTAGCTCTGACATTAAACAAGTCTCTTTAACCACTCTGGGTCTCTGTTTCCTCACCTTTAAAATGAGGGTGGATGTTAAAGACCTAAAATATCTTCTGAGTCTGAAAAAATAAATATAAAGATACTGGCCAGGTGTTCTAAGAACCTCTCCCTCTCTATTTCAAATGCACTTAGAACAGGAAAGGAAACATTTCCACAAAAGAAAAAGCATCTTGACTGTTAAGGTCAAACACACTGGAATGGAGACAGTTTCAAAAGGGACTTGGCATAGGTAAGTGATCCTAAAAGCAATGAAAGAGACTAAGTGATCTCTTAAGCTGCCTTATCTATGCTTCTTAAGAGAAATACTAAAAATGACTCCCATGTATTTGGTGACAAGAGTCTATACATTCTATATGTAAAGACATGCAATAACTAACCATTCTCAGTATATGTACCCAGAAACTTTTGGTTCATAAGGTAACTTAAACACAAGAAAGGCCCATTTAATGATCTTACCAGATTGGTTTTATGAAGAAAATAGTACAAATAAAGAACTGCAACTGATTCCAATAAACATTCTATTTCAAAGTCTGGAAGGCAAAATTAACAGCAAACCGATGACAAATGTATCCCCTTAACATACCAAATTTGCCACTGAGTGCCACACTTAATAGAACATCAATTCCTTCTGGAGCTAACCCATTCTTCCAAGCCACATTTTCCACAGTTTTCAAGTGTTTTTCCAAGATTTTATCTTTATTCTGTGAAGTTTTAACAGGACCTGGAAGAAGGAACAATATTAAATAGTGGGACCTTTAAAATTCTTTCAGTCCTGGGGTGCCTGGGTGGTTCAAGCGGTTAAGCATCTGCCTTCCGCTCTGGTCAAGATCTCAGGGTCCTAGGATCAAGCCCCACATTGGGCTCCCTGCACAGTGGGGAGTCTGCTTCTCCCTCTCCCTCTGCCCCTCCCACTGCTGCTGCTCTCTCTCTGTCAAATAAATAAATAAAATCTTAAAAAAAATTAAAAAATAAAATAAAATTCTTTCAGTCCTTAACCCCATCAGTTACAACTTGGGATACTTTAAAGAAATAGCTTTTTTGGGGGTGCCTGGGTGGCTCAGTTGTTAAGCATCTGCCCTTGGCTCAGGTCATGATCCCAGGGTCCTGGGATCAAGCCCCGCATGGGGCTCCCTGTTCAGTGGGAGGCCTGCTTCTCCCTCACCCACTACCTCAGTTTGTGTTCCCTCTCGTGCTGTCTGTCTCTCTCTCTGTCAAATAAACAAATAAAATCCTTAAAAAAAAATAGCTTTTTTTAAAAGTAGCCGCCACGCCCACAATGGAGCCCAACATGGGGCTTGAACTCACAACCCTGAGATCAAGACCTGTCCTAAGATCGAGAGCCAGACACTTAACTGACTGAGTCACCCAGGTGCTCCTAAACAAATAGATCTGTTAAAAATGTCTTCCCCAAAACCTTTCAAAGCCTTTAAGATTCTAGAATATTTAACAGCAATAGAGGAACAGCACCTTCAGTGAGGAAAACTGAATCATGCCCTGGTATCTCTGCTTTAAACTAACTAAAAGCACTGAACTTAGACTATAAGCAGATTCAATACTAGGACAGTAGTTCCCAAACTTTGCCGCAAATTGGAATCACCGAGGGAGCCTTTTAAAAATCCTGATGCTCTTGGGGTGCTTGGGTGGCTCAGTGGGCTAAGCCTCTGCCTTCGGCTCAGGTCATGATCTCAGGGTCCTGGGATCAAGCTTCCCCCTCTCTCTTCCTGCCCGCCTCTCTGCCTACTTGTGATCTCTGTCAAATAAATAAATAAAATCTTTAAAAAAAAATGTGATGCCCAGACTGTATTCCATGCCAATAAAATCAGAATGTCTTAGAGTGGATGCCAGGTGTCAGTGTTTTTTTTAAAGATTCCCAGATAATCCCAATGTGCAATAGCTTGGAAACCATCCTGCCAAGAATTCTTTGTTGTTGTATCCCTAGTACCCAGCATACTGATATTAGGAAGTGCTCAATGCCTATTAAATAAACAAAAGCATGAATGAGCGAAAATATGCTTTCCTTTAAAAATCCATAAGAAAAAGTCTAGGACATTTTTATAGAAATATAACTTTCATAAGGAAACTTATCTGTCCTACCTTTCTCAAAGTATCTCACTGCTATTTGCAGAGCATCTTCTCCTTGATAATCAGCATGTTCATCATCCTCTGCTGGATTGTCTTGTTCACCTTTCAAGCTGTGCTTTGAGTCATTCAGGTCCTCTTTTTCTTCACCGGCCAGATTTGTCTGATAACTATCACTAACTTGTGAAGTCCTCTTTTGAGCCTGAGAGTCCTTAACTCTCTTTTGAGATGACATTATTGCACATGCTCTATACAGAAATGAGTGTCAAGTTACCATTAAACAAACCATCCCTTTTTATTCCACAAAGACAGGAACCATATCTGCTTTGTATTCCCAACATTTAGTACACAATACCTAAGATACAAACAATACAGACTCTCACACACACACAAACCCTAACAACGATCCAGGCAACAAAAGGTTAACTTTCATAGAAGCCCTTGACCCAAACAGGAATAGGAAGAAACAACTCTCTAGGGTAACATTCACCAGTTGAACTGGACTTCTTGTGGGAAAAAAATGGAGTACAAGCAACGTAGCAAGTTCTCTTAAAATGGATCTATCACATAATCAAGTCCAAAACTAATCCATCTCATACATTCAATCTTACTTTTTCCACTCACTCCTATTTTTCTCCACCCCCCGCCTTGATTTTGCTTTTAATCTTTCACACTCTCTACTTCGTGAGCCCGAAGTTTAAACAACTTAGTTCAAAAGTCAAACTGGTGACCAAACTAAGGATTCTCACAACAGAATCAATCCTCATTAATTAAATCATTTATTCAGTAAATAATTGTTGAACATCATCTATATGCAAAGCAAAGTTCTAGTTACTAGGGATAAAATAAAACAGTCCAAGGTCTCTGATCTCCTGAAACTTAGGTAGGTAGTAGGGTGGGAAGGAGTGTGAGAGAAAGGAGTGATACCATCCGATTTAAACCTTTTTAGCTGCAGTGTGGAGAATAGAATGTTAGGGGTCAAGGAGTGAAAACAGACGAATTTTTATTTTTATCTTTCATTTATTTTTTTTTAAGATTTTATTTATTTGACAGAGAGAGAGAGAGACAGCGAGAGAGGGAATACAAGCAGGGGGAGTGGGAGAAGCAGGCTCCCAGCTGAGCAGGGCGCCCAATACGGAGCTTGATCCGAGGACGCTGGGATCACGAACCCCGCGAAAGGCAATCGAACCCGAGCCCAAGGCAGACGCTTAACCGACTGAGCCACCCAGGCGCCCCCAGACGAATTTTTTAAAAAAGCCTTCACGATGGGGCGCCTGGGTGGCTCAGTCGGTTAAGTGGCCGCCTTTGGCTCTCAGGTCATGATCCCAGTGTCCTGGGATCCAGCCCCGCATCCGGCTCCCTGCTCCTCCCTCTTCATTCCCCCTGTTTGTATTCCCTCTCTCGCTGTCTCTCTGTCAAATAAATAAATAAAATGCTTAAAAATAAATAAGTAAACAAAAATTAAAATTAAAAAGCCTTCGCGAGGGGCGCCTGGGTGGCTCAGTGGGTTAAAGCCTCTGCCTTCAACTCAGGTCATGATCTCGGGGTCCTGGGATCGAGCCCCGCATCGGGATCTCTCCTCAGCGGGGAGCCTGCTTCCCTCTTTCTCTCTTTGCCTGCCTCTCTGCCTACTTGTGATCTCTTTCACTGTCAAATAAATAAATAAAATCTAAAAAAAAAAGATTAAAAAAAAAAAAAAAGGCTTCGCTATGGGGCACCTGGGTGGTTCAGTTGGTTAAGCGAGTGCTTTCCGCTCAGGTCATGATCCCAGGATCGCAGGATAGAGTCCCACATCAGGTTCCCAGCTCCATGGGGCGTCTGCTTCTCCCTCTGACCTTCTCCCCTCTCATGCTCTCTCTCTCAAATAAATAAAATCTTTTAAAAATATGTGTAAAATTTTTTTTAAAAAATAAAAAGCCTTCACGAGTCCAGAAGAAATATGACTGTAGTCTGAACTAGGGCTAAGATAGCGGTGGACAAGGTAGAAAATGATACGTTTTGGATATAGACTGGGAAAGGCCGTGATAAAAGAACTGGATGTAGGGAAAAGGAAAGAGAGGAACCCAGGAAGACTTAAGTTTTGGCTTCAAGTGGGAAAAACTAAGGAAACTGTTGTAATGACAGTTACTCGATCCCACCTTTCTAGAACATATGAGGCCAGAGCTGGAGAGCGATACATATATCTAACCTAGTGGAAGGTTTCAAGTTCCGAGTGGTTTCCTGGGGTCGGAAAAAAGGACGGGAGAGCAGCTTCTCACCACCCCATCCAGTAGAACCGTCCCATCGCCTCCCCGGAACTCAGCCCCCCACACATTGCCACAGAAGAGAGCGAACTCGGCCAGGACGGCCGACGCACTAGACAGATTCCTGAGCCGGGGAAAAAACCCGACCCCTGCCACACCTTGCAGAAGAGTTCTGCTCAGAAATCGGTAGAGTCCCTCCGCTCTGTGAGGCCCCACTTCCCGCCGTCTTTAAAACTAAAAGTACCTCACCTAAACACACAGCTCAGTCGCCAAACCTCGGGAATCCCAACGCCGCCTCCTGGATTCAAAAGAGCGGGCCCCGCCTCGCGCATGCGCTTCTGCAAAGACCCAGGCTGCACTGGGCAGAGCTGCGCGCTCTGCTGAAGCCTGATTGGTTAGGTTACAACTCAACGGCGCGAGGAGGCGCGCGCGCGCCGACGCTGACGCAGACCCAATCCCGAGAACCTCTTGCCCCGCCCGCCCCTGGCCGGGGACCCGCGGCTTGTGGGCCGTTGCTGCTGGAGCTAACTGATTGGCTGGCGTTCCCACTGTCTAATAATGTTCGCATTCGTCATTTTGCGGAAAGCTCGGCAATTAAGTGTCCTGATTCCTGAATTTAACAAGAGTAATTATAGTAATAGTTTTGCCCAGATAGACCCTCAAGTGTCGGGACTTTGAATCTATAGGAAAATATGAAACTGCAAACTTCGCAATAAGGGCTGCTTATCACTTGCTGGACAAGAGACTTAGGTTATTGAGTCTATGACCTCTGAAGCTGTTGCTTTTCCCAGGCGAAGCTCTGGGGTGGGAGGAAAGGACGGCTGGATCTGCCCTCCTTTTACCGAGGATGGACATTCATATCTTCCAGGGTTTGCCCAAAACCCGTGTCCTAAGCTAAATGTGGCACCTTGCACGTAACCCGCTAGGGAACACGTACAGATTTCTAACTTTGAGGAATTGATGAGTCTTAAATAAACTGGCTAGGGGCGCCTGGGTGACTCAGTGGGTTAAAGCCTCTGCCTTCGGCTCAGGTCATGATCCCAGGGTCCTGGAATGGAGCCCCGTATGGGACTCTGCTTAGCGGAGAGCTTGCGCGCCCCCCCCCCCCCCAGCCTGCCTCTCTGCCTACTTGTGATCTCTCTCTCTCTGTCAAATAAATAAATAAAATCTTAAAAAAAAAAGAAAGAAAGAAACTGGCTAAAACAGCAACGAGGGTTTAGTTTGAGACCTGAGCCTAGTCCCTACTTTAATCTCTTACTACTTTAATCTCTTGGTAAATAGGAATTCAAAAGGAAAGGTAAATTAAATGGCTCTCACTGATTTTTTTGAAGTCAAAACATACCCATAAACTGGGCAAAACTGTAGGAGGAAACTGCAATCTTAGGGAGAAATGAAGAATCAAAGATTAAGTTGTTATATTTGGGAAAGACTACACCAGAAATTACTACTTACCACACCTTATATGATTTTCAGAGTACTTTCACGAACTCTTGTTTAATCATGCATGAGAACTGAATATTTAATATTTTATCTAGTACGTAATCTGCTCTTATCTAGGAAAACTGAAAATTTTTCGAGTTGTTTTTCATACTCTAAATGATTTCATAGACTCATCTGTGAATTAGAAGGATTTTAAGCCTTCAACACCCTTCTCATTTGTAGATGATGAAACTGGGGCTCTGAGTGGTGAAATAACTTGCCTAACATGACAAGTCTGTGGCACTGGAACCTGTGCCATGTTGTGGATACACATAGTGAGAGAGCACTAGTTCACCTTGGTTTCCTAGACCTGAAATTTTCTCTGAACTCATTCTTCCACCTTCCCTTGGCATTACCTAGTGAAGCAGAACTCCCTAAACCTGAAAATTGTATTGATCCTATTTCTCTGGCTTTCTGTCTTCATATACTGACATTACTGAAGTGTGAGGGAACTTAAATGAGATTGGAAAGTTGGTAACCTCATTAGTATACTAAATGATATACAGTTCCTTCTCTTTCTTCTCCCTCATCCAGAATCAAAAATAAAAGGGCACGAATTGCTTCATATGACCCTTTCTTCCCAGATTTTCATTATCTGTCCAGACAGTTTCCTCCAAATTTCAAAAATTTTTATTTTGAAAGAATGAGAGAAATAAGACAGAGGTATCAATTAACAAGAACAATGGCACTGAAGAAAATACAATAATTTGTACTCCCCCACACACAATGCCCCCACCCCTCTCCCCATCACTGGCACAATAATATTAAAACCATCAAAGCACATCTAACAAGAAGAAACAGCAGTACAGAATGAAGAAAGCAAAGTTTCACACTGCTCAATCCAACCAACCCATACCAAATATCCTTCCGCCAGCTAAACTCCAGCCACCCTAATGATAAAGAGGTGTAGAGGAGACAAGCACAGGAGTAACTTGGATCTCTGTTTACACTAGCAAAGTTCAGTGACGATTCAATAGGAGTAATGAATCTGGCAGGGAAACACTGGGTACAGCTCCTCTGTCAAGTTTCAGATGATTTAAGAGAACAACTAGAGTTTGAGATTCACAGACTTCTAATAGGACTAATCCCTGCTCCCTCAACTGCAATGCAGCAGCTGCCGAATCCTGGTTAGCTGCTGAAAACAGTAGGAAGTGAGGAAACTTTTGTCTTAAGAAAATCCAAAAAAGATGTCTGATAAAAGTTTACTGCTTCAATTTCAAACTGTGAGCAAAGGAGCTTAGTAGGTGGGGTTGGGGCAAAGACAAGGTGAAACTTCCCATTTTATCACTTGAAGAATTAGATTATGTGTTGACTGCATATAACCCTTATTTTAATTAAACTCGATGTGGAGTATTTAAAATTTCGACAACTATTACAGTGGAGGCTAACCAGTATAACTCAGTGTCTCGAATTGAAGGAACTGTCTCCTAAAGTGGTAAATTTAAGTTTTCAGCTTAATTTCCCTCATCCTATAGGAATACATCACTTGATTTATACCAGCAGTAAGTAGGATTTTCTTTAGAAGAGGTTTATTCTATTCTGCCCTCACTAGAATCAGTCTATAAAGGGAAGGATACCTGTGCAGGAATAGTTCAAGATCAGAGCCTTCTCCTTGCACCTGCGTGCGCAATTGCACATGCACGTGCGCGCGCGCACACACACACACACACACACACACACAGTAAATACATTTTCCCACACATAATCTTATAGTCACATGCTTGCTGGAGTCCATCTCACAAATACACTTCCACAGTTAGCCGTATACATGTACATGCAGCAAGATGTGAGAGTTGCCCCAAAGTGATTAAAGGTGGTGCATGTATGTCTATGTGGGGAGGTCATTTTAGGGTATAGGTGTACACAAGCCAATAGGACCATTAACTTGCAGATTATATTTTTCCCTTTCCCTCAAGATAAATAAATCAAATGAAAAACACACACTGACATCTTCCTGGGTGTCATGGAGGCAACTGCCTGGAAGGTCCACTTTCTGCACTTCTGCTTTCCTATGACAACTTCATTTTGCCCTGAGGGGCCTTCTCATATAAGGAGGACTGCTCCCCCGCATTCCCAGCATTCCCCGCTTGCCCTGGCGGTGGCAAGGGCTTCTTCTCAGAAGACTGGTCTTCAGGCTTGCGAGCAATCAGCAGGCGGCAGGTGAGCAGGATTCCAAACACCAGAGCATGGGCGTAGCGTTTGAGAGGATCGCCGACTAGCTGGTGGAAGAAGAGCATAGCCAACACCAGCAAGAGTAGGAAGAAGTTGGCCACATCTTTGGGACGCCCAGGCACAAGGGTCATGACAATGCCACAGGCCACCTCAAGAGCACCAATGCTTTTGCGGAGGAGGATGGAATTGATCCCCATTTTCTTCAGCAGAGGGAGGGCTCGGACATAGCTCTTGTAAGCACGTTTCTAGAGTGAAATACCACAAGGAATGCCACATTAACCATGAATTTAACATTAGAATGAAGAACACACAAGCAAGGACTTCCTTCCCCACCATTACCTTTCTATGTCCCCACCAGCATGTCCCCCCCCTTTTTTTTTTTTACGGTAGCCCTAAATAAAAGACTTGTAATTAAAATAAGAAAAAAAACAAGCAATCTTCTGAGATCCCTGTGATTTAAACCTTAGTAGCAGTAGGGCACCTGGATGGTTCAGTTGGTTGAGGGTCCAACACTTGATTTCAGCTCAGGTCATGATCTCAGGGCAGTGTGGCTGGGCTCGGCCCTCAGCATGGAGCCTGCTTGTCCCTCTCCCCCTGCTCCTCCCCCCACCTGCACTCTCTTTCTCTCTCTAAAATAAATAGATAAAATCTTGAAAAATAAACAGATAAAAGTTACTAACAACACCAAAGAGAATTTGGCTTTATAGTTAAAAATTATTTTCTGATTATAAATCATAAACAATACTAAAAGCATTTATAAGAAAATTTACTGGGGGGGCGCCTGGGTGGCTCAGTTGGTTGAGCAAATGCCTTCGGCTCAGGTCATGATCCTTGAGTTCCGGGATTGAGTCCCACATCGGGCTCCCAGCTCCACAGGGAGTCTGCTTCTTCCTCTAACCTTCTCTCCTCTCATGCTCTCTCTCACTTTCTCTGTCTCTCTAATAAATAAATAAAATCTTAAAAAAAAAAGAAAATTTATTGGGCACATAAAATCTGGTACAGATTAGCCACATCTACATTTTCTAGTGCCTGCCTCGTCCAAACCCAGATGCATATGAACACCAACAAAAATGAAACAAGGCAAGGAAGGCACAGCATGATAAAGCCTCACTAATTTGGACTTCCCTAATTTGAATCTGTGATAATTCAGAAAAAAGCTGAGAAGTTTTCACTTGCAGAATCTGCAAAAATTAAAAAGTGAGTAGTAAGTAAATAGAAAGATAAAAATGTGTGCAAATGTTAGCCCCTTATATATCTTTAAAATATAGTAAGATTAAAATCATTCTCATGGTCAGTGAGATAAGGTCACAGGCCTTTACGAGACACTACTTTGATTAGCCTGGTGCAAGTTCATGAATTTTAATCTAACAAATATGTATCGAACACCTACTATGGATTATGCGATGGAGATAAAAAGGTAAATAAGACAGGGTCAAGAAGCTCTTGGTCTAGTGAGCAGAAACGGAAGCACAAAACACCACTATAAAGCAACCTGGTTAAGGACACATAATAGACATCTGTACAAGGTCTAATTGTAGCCCAAAGGGAGACATCATAGAACAGAGGAGGGAGTCACTGGATATATTACAAAGTAATAAGATTATATTGACCTTAGGGTAATAGATAATCATATTTTTCACTCTATTCAGATTGGCCTGATCCTCATTTTGTAGTAAATCGATGAGATTTTATCAAGTGTCTTATTAGGTTGGCCCACTGCTTTGTTTTCAGTAAGTATCCATTAACTCATTCAATATTTATTAAGTGGTTCCTTGCACTAAGCACTGTACTAGGTACTTTGGATACAGATATCAATCATTCAAAGGCCCTTCCTCCCTGAAGCTTGAGTTTATATGAAGAGAAGTTATGGGTGCCAAACAAAATTATGCAGTAGATACAGCAGAGGCATACCAGAGTGATCAAGTCTCCCTAGATGGAAACAGAGAAAAGCTAGAGTGCAATATTGAAGGAAGAGCAGGTATTTGCAAGATCAATAAGCAAAGGGCATTGCAGGCAGAGGAAACTGGATGGGCAAAGGTCCTGAAGCACAAAACAGACTTGTGTGTTTCAAACACCGCCCCAGTTCAGCACAGGTTGGGAGAGGGAGGGGTGAGAGTGAGATATGAGACAGGGGAGATAGATATGAATCATGGATCATGAGAACTATATATGTCCTCTTATATATGTCTATATATGTGTCACCATGAGATCTTGGAGAACTATATATGTTGTGTTGTGGAGGTGGATTTTATCCTATAAGCCAGGGGGAGCAACATAATTTGCTTTTGAGGAAGGTCCTTCTGGAAATAGTGTGGAGGATGGATTGGGAGAAGTATGCCTGGAAGCAAGGAGACAAAATAAGAAACCTAGAGTAATGACAGGAGGGATAGAGGGAAGGGGACAGAGTCAAGAATACTTTTAATGCAAAATCAACAGAATTTAGTGGGGGTTTTTTTTGTTTGTTTTTTGTTGTTGTTCTTGTTGTTGTTGTTTTTAGAAAGAGAGATCACAAGTAGGCAGAGAGAGAGGGGGAAGCAGGCTCGATCCCAGGACCCTGAGATCATGACCTGAGCTGAAGGCAGAGGCTTTAACCCACTGAGCCACCCAGCACCCCCCCCCCCCGCCCAGAATTTAGTGTTATACTGGATGTGGACACTGAGGGAAAGGGATAAGTCGAGAAAGATTCTCTGGTCCCTGGCTTGGGTACGTGGGTAGAAGGGTGTTACCATTCTCCAGATTTGAACATGCATCTAGAACAGGTTGGGGGTGGGGCAAGGGGTAGGAAGGAGTAAGTGGCTCAATTTGGGTTTTTTAGTTGAAGTATCTCTAAGACATCTAAGTGGAGATGTCTGGTAGGCAGCTCAGTAATAGAGGTCTGGAGTAAAGATACAGAATGGATAGTCATCAGTATCCCAGATAGAATGTATATATATACAGTGGAAAAAATTGTGTGACTGACATTTAAGAAACGGATAGAGGAAGATAGTCCACAAAGCAGACAGAAGAGAGTGTGGTCAGAAAAGTAGAGGGAAAACCAAGAGAGACAGGGTCATGGGGGCCAAGATTTGCAAGAAGAGAATAGTCAAAAGTTCCAGATACAAGGCAAGTATCATGAGAATCAGGCAGAAAGCCAACTTGACCTCTTAGAAGCATCTGGCACTAAAAGTG
This sequence comes from Nasua narica, assembly GCA_028533885.1. Lineage (NCBI taxonomy): Eukaryota > Metazoa > Chordata > Mammalia > Carnivora > Procyonidae > Nasua > Nasua narica. The sequence continues at coordinate 63,182,640 of CM052801.1, read as the reverse complement.
TTCACACACTCTAGGTTTGGAACAAATGTTAAGTCATCTCTCTCACTTCTGGATCAGTGAATGCACCTTATTTCATGGATTAAGTATCATGAGTGTCACAAGATAATCCTCTATGAGGACTGTTAAAAGACCAATGGTTTAGTGGGGGAAAAAAAGCACATGAGTTTTGATTCAAACAGACTTGGCTTTAAATCTCATCTCTGTCACTTTCTAGTTGGGTATCCATAGGCAAATTATTTGACCTCTCTAAGCCTCATTTTCCTGAACAGGGTTAAGACTCAAGTGAAATGGGGCGCCTGGGTGGCTCAGTGGGTTAAAGCCACTGCCTTCGGCACAGGTCATGACCTCAGGGTCCTGGGATGGAGCCCCACATCGGGCTCTCTGCTCAGCAGGGAGCTGCTTTCCCCTCTCTCTCTGCCTACTTGTGATCTCTCTCTCTCTCTCTCTGTCAAAAAAATAAATAAAATCTTTTTTTAAAAAAAAAAACGAAAGTGATATGAGCCAGGCTATTTGCCTTGAATGCAAAATTTAAGAGGACACCAAAAACATTTCTTGATTAAGGTAAATAATATCATTAATGAGCAAAATATCAAAACTTTTAATAAAGGCAGGATCCAACCCTGCCTCATTTATCTCTTCCCAATTCTGGCCCTGTCAGATCTTGTCTTCAAAATTTCACCTCATCCTAGTCCCTATCCTATTCCCGAGCATGTAAAGAAACACAGAGGGTTAGTCATTCTTCCTCCCTCTTCTCATTGTAGGTTAAGTCAGGGACTCTCCGAGAAATTAGGAGAGACATTGACAAGTTGGCAGAGTAAAACCCTGGGCTGAACTGAGCGAGACCCACATGGAGCAGAGCAGAGATGAGGGTTAGGGCACCTGGTGGTGGGGAGAGGTATACCCATTTCCTCTCACTATTAAACTAGATGCCACCTGCCCACTCTCTCCCTCTCTGCACTCTGGTGACAGTAGCTGGGCAACATCAGGGAAAGAAATCTAGACACAACAGTCTTCTTCAACACTTTTAAGTGAGGACAATTTCTAATTAACAACACAAAGCTTCCAGAGAGGCAGTTCCTAAATCCTAAATGTAAGCTTCTGATACGACGAACTCAGGAGGCAAGATGAGTTTCCGACAGTCAGTTCAGAGCCAGGACTTCCAGATGCTGGCTGAGTGGCTTCTGGAAACGCTCCTTTTTTGGCTAAGGCTAACCACCCATCATTCAAGAATAGATTCTTAACTATACTATAGTGGAATCCGTAGCCTGGGGCCAAATTCCAGGTCTTTAAATCAAGTTCCTGCGACTTCAGTGATCTTTTTTTCTTTACATTTGGTGTAACTCCATATTACTTTTTCAGTTGTTTATCTAACTTCTTTTTTTTAAAAAAGATTTTATTTATTTATTTGACACAGAGAGAGAGATCACAAGTAGGCAGAGAGGCAGGCAGAGAGGGGGAAGCAGGCTCCCTGCTGAGCAGAAAGCCAGATGCGGGTCTCAATCCCAGGACCCTGAGATCATGACCTGAGCCAAAGGCAGAGGTTTTAACCCACTGAGCCACCCAGGCGCCCCTGTTTATCTAACTTCTTAAACTACAACTGTGGATCTTTTATGCAGCTGTTGCCTCTTTTTTTCCCTTTCTTTTCTCCAGAGGAAACTGCACATGGATAAGCCATTTCATCAAATCTTGAGTTCAAAGCTGAGTAGGTACAGATAGCATCTATTCTCCAGGACTCTAGACAGAGAATATTTAATTTGTTAGAAATGGGACTAAGCTTGGATGGAGTCTTGACATTATAGGAAGGCCTTTATTCTTTCTCCTGTGGAGTAGGATGGAGACATCAAAAGAATCCTACTATTGCCAGCCCCATCAATGTTTGGTCTGGGCCACCTCAGTTCTAACAATAGAAGGGTCACATGTCTTGAATCTATAGTAACTAGAGCTCTAAAGACTTTAATTGTTCTGGTAGTTAGAATAAAGAGAGTTGACTGAGTCACTCTCCCAAAAGGCTCTCACAATTCACTTTGTTAGGTCTGTTTCCCTTCCATTGCAATGACCCAGACCCTGTAACCATAGTTTCCTTATAGAGCAAGGAAGCAGGGAAGAGGAGTGTTTAGTCAAATGTTTCAAATCCCTTTCATTGAAAGCAATCATCCAACAATATCCTTGGGCTGAGATTCTTAAGCTTAATTTCAATTTTAGTTTTAGCCCTAAGTTGCTTGGAGAAAATCACATTTTATTAATAAACATTAATAAATAATAAAAATTTTATTATCTGGGTTTCCCCTTTTGTAAATTAAATGAACATTCCGGAGATTTAGTAAAAAAAAAAAAATCATAGCATCATGGCATCATGAAAGGCCACACACAGACACACATACATTTCATTATAAATGAACCATACAATGAGAAGTCCATGCGTTTGCAAGCAAACCATGGTGATTATTTTAATGATAATAGCGGTGAATCGGACAGGTCCATTCTTAATGGTATGAGAAGATACGATTCAGACATGAGTCAAAAAGCATACGGAGCTTTTCTTTAGTCATACCTTTTCTCTTTTTGTCATTTACTCTTCACAGCCCCTCAGGGTCCATGATCTCATATTAATGACATTTATGTGAAGAGCTCAAAACTATCTAATTACATTTATCTTCAATTGCGGTTAATAACTGATCCAAGCCAGGACAAAACGGGAACAGAGATCAAGTGGTTTGATCCACTTCAGTATGCTTATGCTAGTTAGGTAAAAGAAAAAAAAAAAAAGGCTAATCCACTGTGAATTCCATTTATATAAAGTTCAAAAACAGGTAAACCTAACTTATATTGTTAGAAGTCAGGAAGATAATAACCCTTGGGGAGGTAGTAACTAGAAGGGGGTTTGGGGGGGGGTTCAGGGGAGCTGGTGATGTTCTGTGTTCTTTTTTTAAGGCTCATTTTTTAAAAGATTTTATTTATTTATTTGATGGAGAGAAAGAGATCACAAGTAGGCAGGGAGGTAGGCAGAGGGAGAGGGGGAAGCAGGCTCCCTGTTGAGCAGACAGCCCGATGTGAGGCTTGATTCCAGGACCCTGAGATCATGACCTGAGCCAAAGGCAGAGGCTTTAACCCACTGAGCCACCCAGGCGCCCCAATGTTCTGTGTTCTTGATATGGGTGCTGGTTACACATGAGCATTCTGAAAATTCCTTGAGCTATATGTACATTTATGTTAGATGCACATTTCAGAATGTATGTTACACTTCACTAAAATTTACAGAGGAAAAAAAATTATGAAAGCCAAAGAGGGCACTGACAAAAATACATTTTGGCTAAAATTCGCAGCTTCATTGCTATCTTAGACCATAAAGGCTACATAAATGCTCCAAATTTTACTGACTAGATGACTGCATCTTTGTAGTGGAAAAAGCCGTATGTGAGTTATCGATTATTTCTTCAATGCAATAAAAAGCCATCATGTGTTTAATCGCCAAATATCCATGTGAATGATAAACACATTTTAAGCAATTCCACTTTCTGCTGTCATATAGTACCGACCTACAGAGGAAGCTAGCAAACCTGGTCCTACTAACCAAAGTGGATCCTTCCCAGATTGCGTTTTAGGGCAGAAGATTCTGACTTCAACTGTTAGTCAAAGGTCGGTCTGAAACAAGCATAGCTCTTGGCCACTGAGAGGCTACACGTTCCCTGGCATCAACTCCAGTGGAGTTTAGCTTGAGACGATTGGCTGTATGAACTACGCAAAGTCACTTCCCATCTCAGGGTCAGTTTCCTCTCTGACGGAATAAATGTACTGTACCACCTCAGAGAGCAGTCTAAGCATCAGTGAATTACTATCTTATTACCTAGCTGAAAAGCAATTAATGGCAGTGATTGGAAGCATAAAAGATTACCTAAGGACATTAAATAAACTACCCAAATATATCTGGAGTGTTTCCCCAGGGATTTACAAATGGGAGGACATTTAACTGTAGATAAGCCAATCAACCAAATCAACAAACCTTCCCTCTGAGGGGATGCGAAGAAGCAGAGCCTTAGCCTGTTCTCCTTAGGGCCAAAATCCCTTGGCTTCGTTGTGAGGAGATTTTGGTGTTTTCTCACCATTCTGCATGTGGCCCCTTTTGATTACAGAATGGAACCACTGCTACAAAGAGCTAAATACCAAATTTAGAGCAAGTCAACCATTTGTTTGTTCCCCATCACTGCCCAGGAAACTGCTTAGCAGCATTTGTAAGTGCTGTCTCCCAATTTCAAGTGAATTAATGAAGGCATTTAGTCAAGGGAGTGATCCATCATGTTGAATTCATGTGGGCTTTAGAGTACTCTATAATGACACTTGCTAAATCTGGAGGAGGTATGGGGCGACACACACCAAATGGGCAATTCAGAGAGACATCTGGAAGTTCTGCATGGAATCCACTGTGCATTAACCTGCAGCAAGTGTGAAGTTTTCAAAATTAGCTAATTGCGTAAAGGTCTGTTCACCAGGGCACGTGAAAATAGCATCTTGCTCTTCTAAGTGCCTGATTTCAATCCCTTAAACTGACCATTCAAATTAGTCAGGAAGCCACTGCATAATGTAGAATCAATTATCACCATTGCTTCACTAAGAACATTTCTTGAACACTGGCTATATGTAAATAAACACTGTGCCAGGTGCTTCCATATATAATAATATCAATAAATATTTATAATAACCTTCTAAGGGAAGAATTATTATAATTTCACACATGAGGAAACTGAGGCACTAGGAATGTCAGGACTCGAGCACAAACCTATATGCCTGAAAGGCTGTGCTCTTTCCAGTAACCATTCCTGGCTTCTGCAGTATACAGAAAAGAAGTTAATAGTCATTTGTCTGTTTGGTTTTCAGCAATGATTCCTCACGGAGGGGACAACACCTAAGCATAACACCAATGGTTTTAGAATAAGAAAAAAAAAATAGTGGCAGAAAAGAAAAAAACCCAAAATCTAAATTTGAAATTGGTTTCAAATTAAATTATGGATTGGTGTAGTTGAGCGGTTATAAAAAAGAAACAAGAATGTGCCAGATATTTTCAAGAATCAGTTGCAAGTTCTGACACCCAAAAAGGCAGTTGTAATCATTAATGACCCCTCTACTGAGAAGATTCAGTCACAGACTTGATTTCTAATCTCTGCTCCCACACAGCATACCCTATGATATTGCATCAGTTTGAACCATCAGTAAAATAAGAATAACCAATAAAATGAATTTACCTCACCGATATGTTTTAAAGAACAAATAATCTTTAAACAACAACACTTTGAGATCTTGTAAGAAAAGCTGCTGCAGGCAACGCATGACTGTCAATGCAGAGGAATCCCTCCTAAATGGAAAACAGAAAATCCCAGAGGATCAGCCTAGCTGACCTACAGTTGGGGTCCTAAGGGGCCATACCCCCTTCTGAGAGCAAGAAATGGCTCCTGAACTACATAATCAAGATCCAACCAGAGAACTCTGAAGGGTGGTGACCAGCCAAGACAATGCTCCAATGACTCACTCATTCACTCATCCATTCAACAAATATAAACTGAGCCCCTTCTTTGTACTAGAAGTGAATTTTTTCCCATTCCCTATGGACTTAAGAATAAAGCTTGGCCAACCCAGGACTGGTGCAGTGGGCCCTGTACTGGACAGCCATCCCCAGCCTAGGGCCAATGTTCAATGCGGGAGGGGACCCTGGAAAAGGCAATCTGAAAACCCTCCTCAAGCTTCATAGTACTGTGAAGTCTACCTCCCAGCTAGATATAGTTCCTCCATTCCTTCCAGATGCCCCTGAGCCCATAAGCACAGAATTGTGCGCACACACACACACACACACACACACACACAAACACAATGGTTCTACACTGCTGTATTAGCTTATACCTATTTAAATATGTTCCTTTGTATGATATGAAATCTTGACATTGGTTTCTTCTGCCTTTCAGCAGACTGCAATAGACAGCTCCACTCCCTAGGAAGAAACCTACTGTAAACCCATTTGTGGCTGGTCCTCCTCGTGAGCTCCTGCCAAGCTGGTAGGAAGCTTCCCGGTGACTCCATCTTAGTTGGACTGCCTGCAGAGCCTAACAGTGTACTTAGGGTGCAGCTTGGGGGGACCTCTAACACAGTTGAGGAGGGCCTGGGGACTAGGGAGTATACTGAAGAGGGCTACTATGTCCTAAGGAAAAGGAAAAGTCAAAAATACCTAAGGTGCACAGACAAACATATTAATACATGTCTATATGAAAAGTAAAGAAAAGAAATAGCATTTCATTTACTTGTAATCTAACACTAAACTACTACCACCAAGACCAAAATATAGTGGCGTTTCACCTCCACCCCGTCCCTCTGCATTTGGTGGCTTCTGCTACCCCACCTCCCCTCCCCTCCCCAGTGCAGGCTGCCTTGGATACTCATTTTGACCTGATTTCAATTCCATCTGGCCAAACATGCTGGGAGGAGGGGAAGGGAGAAGGAGAAATACATTAGTATTTGCCACTGGGGCTAGACCTAGGCCCTTGAGTCCCAGCCACCCTCCCCCACCCCAGGGTGATCCTGTGGTGAGAGAGACATGGAAAGCACCAGCTCAAACCCTGAGACAGAAACCAGAGCTGCCTGCAAACATTTTCTGAGCATCTACAATTCGCCAGTCTCCATCTATTTGCAGCTCACGTTGAGGGGCTCTGGAAGGCTCCGCAGTGGGCTCCAGGAGAGCGCTATTTATTCCTGTCAACGTGTGGGGCTATTCCTCTTTGCCTCAACCCTAAGGGGGAGACCCTCTTGCCTCTTTTCTCTCTCCCTTCCTGTTCCTCCCCTAAGCTCCATTCCTTCTTGACCTTGAGAGCCCAGTAATGGGTTTGGCAGTCAGGCAAAGGCAGTGAGAAGCAGGTTCTCTTCAGCCGGGGCGGGGAAATGAAGAGGCAAAGTGACAGGGGGAGAGACGCGAGACCGAAAGTGCTGGAAACATCCCCTGCCATCTCCTCACACTCTACAGCATAAGAACAAGTCCTCTTCACGCCCAACTGGGGAGAGCAGCCCAGCCCCCAGGTTGCAGAGGAAATGTTTTGGCCAGTCACCTTCGGTGATTCCAACTCTGCAGAGGGGAAAACCTGCAGAGGACCTGACCCCGGGCATCCACAGGAGGCAAGGTGGGGATCATGGACTATTTTGCAGGAGAACAGAGGCAGACTTTACAGATTTTGCAGATTAGCCCACAAACAAAACAAAACAAAACAAGACACCCAGGTCTCCCTTGAGAGAAGGGGAAGAAGCAGGCGCTCAGTGACCTTTATTTGGGCCAAGACTGCTTTGTCTCAAGGATACAGACACACACGCCCAGGCGGCTAGGGGACCAGCTCTCAGCCAGGGATGAGGAATACCTTTCCTGCCCCTAAGAATCGCTTGTTTTAGTAGCCCGTTCTCCCCCAGCTCTTTCCCTCCTTCCCCTTTGTTCTTCCCTAAGATAAATAAACTCTCCAGCTTGCTAAACTCTTAGCTCCAAGGGAAGGAATCAGACTTGCAGACTGGTTGCCCGGACTTTGGGTGTGCTAGAAGGAGGAAGGATTCCTGCCAATGACAGGTGTTACGCAGGTCTCAGCCTTCTGGTTTACTTGGAGGTGGGGGTGCACTCGCTGGGCAACCCCTCCCCCAACTGGCATCCAGTGGCTCCAAAACAGTTGCTCCCAGTGTAGCCCACAAATGAAATCGCTCTTGTCCAGCTGCTCCTTCGGAACTGCAAAGTTGTTGGGGAGAAGATATGGTCCGGGGTGGGGGTAGGGGTTAAGGGGACGGGACCATGAACTGGGAAGGAAAGAAGGGGAGAGGTACTCGCAATCCCTGGGGGGTGCGTCCCTCATCACCCGTTTGCTTCACTTACCATCTCAGTGTAGGCATCCTTGCTGAGCCTGGGGGTCAACTTGATAGTTCCCATGAAAACAAAGAAGAGTCCCAGGGCCACTGAGAGGGCCACGACGGTTACGGTTCTGGGGGATGCCATGGGGTCGCCAAGGTCCCAACTAATCCTTCTGCTTTGCGCACCCCGTCTGTCTAAGGTGCAGGCAGTTAGCACAGAGAGAGCTAGAGGAACGCTGCGGAGGCAGCAGGCAGCTAGAATGACAAAGGGAGAGGAGGGAGCTCGAGAGAAAAATTGAGAGATCGAGATTCAACCTCTCTCACTACAACAATCTCTGGGTCCTAATGCCCTACGCTTACTCCTGGCCAAAAGCACGGTCTGGAAGTTAAAGAAGACCTAAACTGATATGGAAACCTCGTGTCTTAAAATGGAGGGGGGGGGAAGTAGGTTATGCTTCGAGTTCAGCCCCTGGGCTGCCTCTGGACTGAGGAATCAGGGAAGACCTCCTTCCCACCACTTCCCACCAGGCGCACTTTTCATCTCCAAGTTATTCACTCCCTTTTTGCCACCTCCCTCTCTCTCTCTCCCCTTTTCCTTTCACTCGTTTGAAACAGGAGTCCTCAGTTTGCTTGTTTCTGCAGTGGGTAACACTCAAGGATAAAATGGCAAAGTTGTCAGGCTCCATTGCTACTGAAGAAAGATTTCTCTTTCTCTTTGTGGAAAAATTTTAATGGCTCCCATTGCCCAGTGGTTAACTCCAGAGTTTGAAATTTGGTATTTTGACTTCTGCCTCTCTTTGGAAGTTTATCTTCCAATAGCTCCCATGCCACCCTTCCTCTCCTACCTCCTCAGGGCCCCAGACAACGGGAGCTTTCCCACCTCCTCTACATTCCTTTTCCCTACACCATCACTCTTCTCTAACATTGAACCTTTTCTTCAATGTTATCTCCTCCATAAAGACTTTCCTGACCCATTCCCAGCTGGATATGGTTTCTCCCTCCTCTGATTTCCTGAAATAATAACCAATATCTGTTTACTAAGTTTACTAAGTGCCAGACAACCACCCTTTACTTGTATTAGCTCATTCAATCTTTACAGCAACACTGTGAACTAGGTTTGAGCTCCCATTTTATGGATGGACCACTGAGGCACAGGGAAATAAGTAACTTGCCCAAGATTATATGCTAGTTAGTAAGTGGAGAGCCAGAATTCAAACCTGAGTTAAGAGCCCAGGTTCTTGGGCACCTGGGTGACTCTGTTGTTGGGCATCTGCCTTTGGCTCAGTTTGTGATCCCAGGGTCCTGGGATCAAGCCCTGCCTTAGGCTCCCCGCTGGCCGGGAGGCCTGCTTCTCCCTTTTCCTCTGCTTCTCCCTCTGCTTGTTCTCTCTCTCTCTCTCTCTGTCAGGTAAATAAATAAACTCTTAAAAAAAAAAAGAGGGGTGCCTGGGTGACTCAGTCATTAAGCATCTGCCTTTGGCTCAGATCATGATCCCAGGGTCCTGGGATGGAGCCCCGCATTGGGCTCCCTGCTCAGCCGGAAGCCTGCCTCTCCTTTATCCACTCCCGCTGCTTGTGTTCCCTCTCTCACTGTGTCTCTCTCTGTGAAATAAATAAATAATAAAATCTTAAAAAAAAAATTAAAGAGCCCAGGGGTGCCTGGGTGGCTCAGTGGGTTAAAGCTTCTAACTCTGGCTCAGGTCATGATCTCGGGGTTCTGGGATCTAGCCCAGCATCGCATCAGGTCTCTGCTCTGCGGGGAGCCTGGTTCCCCCCCTCTTTCTGCGTACCTCTCTCTGCCTACTTGTGCTCTCTTTCTCTGTCAAATAAATAAATAAAATCTTTAAAAAAAAAAATAAAGAGCCCAGGTTCTTAACTATTGCTCTATTGCCTCTCCATATACTTCATACTCTGCCTCTTAAGTATGGCACTGACCTGATTCTGCTTTGCACTATAATTACACACACACACACACACACCTTTTTGATGAGGCAGTGTTCATTAAAAGAGGTAATAGTCTGGAGTCAGGTCCAGAAGGTCCAGGGTTTATTTTTTTATTTTATTTTTTAAAAAAGACTTTATATATTTATCTGACAGAGAGAGAGATCACAAGTAGACAGAGAGGCAGGCAGAGAGATAGGAGGAAGCAGGCTCCCTGCTGAGCAGACAGCCCGATGCGGGGCTCTCTCCCAGGACCCTGAGATCATGACCTGAGCCATAAGCAGAGGCTTTAACCCACTGAGCCTCCCAGGAGCCCCAAGGTCAGGGGTTAAATGCCGGCTCTGCCACTAACCCTGTGAACTTCTCACTTAACTTCTCCGAGCCTCCATTTCCACATTTATAAAATGTCTATGAAAATTCCACCTCAAAAGTTTGTTGTAAGAATTTGATATAAGTAAGTTGCCTAGCACAGTGTCTAACATATACTGATGTAGTTCCCTTTCTGCTTCTTTTGCCTTCCTAATCTACTCCACAGTTTAGCTTATAAGCATTTCAAAGGTAGGAACAACTTTTGTATATCCTCCACAGTACCTAAAACAATGCCTTTTGTTCACCAGATCCTAATAAATTTTCCTTGCGGGGAGAGAAGGGGAACTGATGAATTTAAATACACATATTATCCCTGGGAGTGGTAACACTTGAAGGGTTAGCAATCATTTACATCTTATTGTGGAAGAATTTCAGTCTTTCGTGATTATGATTTGACCTATAATTTACTGAGTTCTACAATGCACATACAAGTGAATTAGGTACTATAGGAATTATATACCATTTTGCTTTCAAATTACATGATAATGGGAATAATAATATTCATTATAAAGTGAACAAAATACTGAATAATAATCCTAATAATAAACATAAGGGAAAAATAACTCCTGATCCCAACATGCGGAGATAAACATTGTTATGCTGATTGGTCGATATTCTAATTGACCTTTTTCTTAAATATTTCTCTATGTACAAAATACATACAAATCAGTTTTTCAAAATTTGATCCTACTATAGAGTCAGTGTTATATCCTGCTTTTTTTTTCACTTGTTAGCATTTTCTCTTTCCTTAAACTGTCCTCAAAAACTCTTTCTGGGCGCCTAGGTGGCTCAGTCAATTAAGTGTTCGCCTTCAGCTCAGGTCATGACCTCCAGGTCCTGGGATGAAGTCTCAAATCAAATCAGGTTCCCTCCCTGCTCAGTAGGGAGTCTGCCTTTCCCTCTGCCCGCCCCCCATTTGTGTATGCAGGCGCTCATTCTCTTTCTCAAAAATAAATAAATAAAATCTTAAAAAATAATATTTCTGAAATGATTGTATAATACTTCAACATCATTTGAATGTACTATATGTAATTCATTTGACTTAATTTTCCTATTGCTAGGTATTGATTGTTTTCATGGTTTTTGCTTCTGCAAATGAAGTTTCAGTGCACACTCTTGTATATCAATCTTTGTCTAAATTCCTGAATTTTTCCTCAGGATAAATTTCTAGAAGTTGGATGGGTCAAAATTATGAACTTCTTATATATGTGCATATTCTTTTTTATATGTATATATATAATAATAGCTAACATTTACTTCTCACCTAGAGGATGCCAAAATACTATGCTAAGTGACTTAGAGGTATTGTGAGATTAGCACTATTAATTCCCTCCATTTTATGAATGAGAAAACAGAGCAAGGAGTGAAGCAGCTCCCCAGGTCCAGAGCAGGGCCGCCACCTATTGGGGTATTCAACTTAAACCTCTGTTGTTCTTCCACTTGCTGTTGCTGCTCCTTTAAATCATTTAAAGATATGAATGTTTAAAAGACTCTTGATACATATTACCAATGGGCTTTCCAAACAGGAAATTCACCTTCCCGACAGCAGTTTAGAAGTATGTACGCATCACTACATTCGATCTGCATTGAGGATTTCAGTGTTTTTCATCTTCACCAATTTCATTCATAAAAATTTGTCTTTTGTGGATTATTAGCATTAGAACATTTTTTCATATATTTGTTGGTCATATGTATACCTTCTGTTTATGTCCTTTTTCATTTTTCTTTTGAGTGTTGGTGTTTTTTGATTGATTCATAAGAGCTCTTTATATCATATTGATATCAACAATGTTTTAATTATCTTTCCCAGGGGCACCTGTGTACCTGTGTAGCTCAGTTGTTAAGCATCTGCCTTTGGCTGAGGTCATGATCCCAGGGTCCTGGGATAGAGCCCCACATCAGGGATGAGCCTGCTTCTCCCTCTCCCACTCCCTCTGCTTGTGTTTCCTCTCTCACTGTCTCTCTCTGTCAAATATGTAAATAAAGTCTTTAACAATTTTTTTAAAATAAATATCTTTCCCAGTTTGTTTTTGCCCATAAATTTAATGGAGTAAGTCTAGCAATACTTTTATGACTTTTCCATTGCCTTTTTTTTTTTTTTTTTGACATAGAGAGAGATCACAGGTAGGCAGAGAGGCTGGCAGAGAGAGGGGGGGGGAAGCAGGCTCCCCGCTGAGCAGACAGCCCCATGTGGGCCAGATCCCAGGACCCTGAAATCAGGACCCAAGCCTAAGGCAAAGGCTATCTAACCCACTGAGCCACCCAGGCGCCCCCCATTGCTTTTTTGCTTAGAAAAATTTTCCCCATCTTGGGGCGCCTGGGTGGCTCAGTGGGTTAATGCCTCTGCCTTCGGTTCAGGTCCTGATTTCAGTGTCCTGGGGTAGAGCCCCGCATCGGGCTCTCTGCTCAGTGGGAGCCTGCTTCTCCCCCCTCTCTCTCTGCCTGCCTCTCTGCCTACCTGTGATCTCTCTCTCTCTCTCTCTCTCCCCCCCCCGTCAAATAAATAAATAATCTTTAAAAAAATTTTTCCCCATCTCAAAATTTAACATTTGCTTCTACTTTTTAAAGCTGTTTTATGTTTTTTTCTTTACATTTCGTATGTTGATGAATTCTGTCCTTGTTGGTTTGTGATGCTTTCTTTATTGTATATTGGGTTCTTATTTTTTTACTAGGTCAGTCTCAAGGCTTCTATTCCATTGATTTGTTTGTTGATTCTTGTGACAATACAATAATGTTTTAAATATTATAACTTATGTATACATTTTAATATCTTGTAAGCCAAGTGTCTCATTATTATTCGTTTTTTGAAATTTTTTTGGTTATTCTCCCTATTTATTATTTTAGGTGAACTCAGAATCACTTCATCGCTGTAAAATAATTTAGAATATTGACTGGATTGACTTAAACATATAATTAATGTTTAAAAACTGTCATCTTCCAAAATTTAGCTTTCCCATCCAGAAATATGGCATCAATTTCCATTTGTTCATATCCTAGTTGCTGATATACAAATATCCTTGTTTTCGTTGTGTAGAGCACATGTCTTTAAAAAAAAAGTTATTTCTGGGGTGCCTGGGTGGCTCAGTCCTTGTGCATCTGCCTTCAGCTTGGGTCGTGATCCCAGAGTCCTGGGATTGAGCCCTGCGTCTGGCTCACCGCTCGGCAGGAAGCCTGCTTCTCCTACTCCCCCTGCTTGTGTTCCCTCTCTCACTGTGTCTCTCTCTGTCAAATAATAAATAAAATCTTTTTAAAAAAATTATTTCTAGGGATTCTATGCTATTTTTTTGTCGTCATCACAATTGGATTTTTTTTTCTCCATTATATCTCCTGACTGGTTGTTGCTGGCTTACAGGAAAACTATTGATTGCTATTCACTCAGTCACTTTGTGGAACTCTTTCCTGAACTCTCTTTTCTGAGTTAAATCTGAGTGCTTCAACTGATTCCCTTGGGTGTTCTCTGGAGCGACAAATGCATCAGCTACAAATAATGGTGATTTTTGTTTCCTTTCCAACAGTTATACCTCATTCCTTTTTCACATCTCACTGTGTTAGCTACAGGCCAGCTTCTAAGATTTGCCTGACCTGGGGCAAGAGTACAAATGGAGGCCCACTTACTACATGTCAAGGAGCCATGAGTTGGAACACAAAGAGAAGCCAGAAAGCCAATGCTTGTTACTACTGGGAAACAATCATTGTTATGGAAGAATCTATTGCTATTGAGAGAGGAAGGACTTGACAAGTTGATTTATCTTTTCTCTTACTAAGCACTTCTGCTGCTCAAATTGTCCCTGCACACTAAAGCAGAGTCTGATAGCCGCAGCAGCCCAACTCACAAACCTTCACAGCATTCAGATACATTGGCCTTTTGTTTCAAGTACACAGGGCAAGCGATAGGAAGTATTCCCCTTGCATTTGAATGATGTTAATTATGTGAGCAGAGGGTTAGGGTTATGTGTTCCACCACACTGAGCCCTGGATCCTGAGTGACACAGATGCCCGTGTCTTCTTTAATACATTTATTTTTATGTATATGTAATACAAGAGACCCTCAAACTGTGCTGCCAGAGCAGAAGCCCCTCTTGTCCCGATCTGAGAATAGTACTGGTTACTTGGAACATTTCTTTCTTTCTTTCTAAGATCATATGTCTTTTTTTTTTTTTTTTTTTTTTTTTGTCAGAAAGAGCACAAGCAGGGGGAGCAGCAGGCAGAGGTAGAGGGAGAAACAGGAGCCCAGTGCAGGCTTGATCCCAGGACTCTGGGATCATGACCTGAGCTGAAGGCAGGGGCCTAATGACTGAGCCACCCAGGCGCCCACTCAGAACGTTTCTAAGCACTTTTAAATGGCCGCAGCCTTTGCCTTCAATCCTACTAAGAATGCTTTTAGTAATAGAGCTTTATCATTTACTGAGGGGTTACCACGTGTCAAATGCCATTATAAGTGCTTTACATACATTATCTCATTCATTCCCTACAGCAATGCCCCAAAATAGGAACTATCATTACTGGGTTTTGTTTGGCTAAGTAACTTGCTCAAAGTCACAAGTCTGTATGTTACTGAGCTAGGATTTGAAACCCAGGTATGTCAGGAAAAAGTCCATTTTATTAACGGCTACATCATGCTAACTCTTATTTTATCATTTACCATAATGTTAGCGATTCATTTGAGATGATTATCTTTATTTGCTCTGGAGGCAAAACAGAATACAGGATTTTTTAAACTTGAACTTGAAACTGAACTCATTTCCAGTGCCTGGTTACTACAAAGAGGTGGCCCCTCTTAGGGCATGAGAAATCCCATTCTCTTTTTTAAGATTTATTTATTTATTTTTCGGGAGAAGCGAGCGTGGAGCGTGGAGCCCGACGTGGGGCTTGATACTAGAATCCTGAGATCATGACCTGAGCTGAAACCAAGAGTCAGATGCTCAACCGACCGATACACCAGGGCCCCGAGAAATTTTATTCTTGATCTATACCGTTCCTAACATCCTATAATTTGCATATCTGCGGGTTTTTGCTCCACCTGTAGAGGTCTCTGGGTGGTGACTATACCAGGGGTCATGAACTCACATGCCTACAGAGGGTGAAGAGTTCATGTAAATATGTAAATCTCATGAGACATTAGGCAACAGATACTAAGTTTTTTTGTATAGTGATCCCCAAATGCTCTGAAAATTCTGTCCAGTGAGTTCTATTATTAGGTCAATTTTTACAGATGGGGAAATTGAGGCTCAAAGAGGTTAGGCCACTTGCCCAAGGTCATCTTCTCATGAGTGGCAGAGCTAAAAATAGAGTATGTCTAACAGCAGCGCCCATTTTTTGTACCATTATTAGTTTTTAAACTTGGCTGGCCTTAGAATCACCTGGAAATTTCTTTTTTAAGGCATCTGCAGAGATTTCGATTTAACTGGTTTGGGGTGGGGTTCCCAGCCCTGGTATTTTTAAAAAGCTTTCCAACTGATTCTAATGTGTGACCACACTAATGAACCCAGGACTCTGTTGCCTCAAAGCTCAGCGGCCTCAGCGGTGTCTCAGGGCAACACAGGGCAACCACGTGGTGGGAAAAGAGCGAAAAGTGAAAAGAGAAACAAGGTTATGGCGGGGTGAGTGCCTCTGCCTACTGTAGGCGACATATGTTCTTTATAAGGCAGGTGTGAACAACGGACTCTGAGGACAGCTTGCACGGTAATGGCTCTTTCCTCGGCTTCGCAAGTAGTGCTAATCGAGACCCTCTACAGCATTGGACTGAATGTGTCAGTTATCTCCAAATCCCAACTGACAGGTAGCTAGCTATACTCAGCAGATGCAGCTCTTCGATTTTAACTCTTTGAGTTACTTCCAAAAGAGAACCAGCTGTCAGGACCAAGTTTAAAAACTGAGCCTAATCCAGGATGTGTCCCTTTCCAGCAATCCTGTGTTCTGTGAGCACAGCCCCTGCACTGTGTTCTCCCCCAGGGTGGAATCTCTTGTCTGGTCCTTCCTGGAGAAGCTGAGGCAGTGACTGGAACCAGCAGTTCAGAACATCCCCAGAGTCCTTGAGCACTGAGCCATGTGGAGTGCATAAGATTTCTGCCTGTCCTTACAGCGAGAGGCTCTTCTGTCCTTGATGGAAGGCGATAGAGGGCAGAGTACAGGTCCTCTGCTCTAGCAACAACAGCAGCGCTTGGGAACTTGTTAGAAATGCAAATTTTCTGGCCCTATGCTATACCCAGAATCCGAAGCTCTGGAAAGGGGCCCCAGCAATCTGTTCTATCAAGTCCTCCAGGGAATTTGGAGGCACACTAAAATTTGAGAACCACCGATGAAAAGCTAAAAGATTAAAAGTGGAGACACAGGCATCAGATGACTGATTTCAAGTTCTGGTTCCACCATTTACTGTGTGATCTTGGGCAAGTTACTGATCCCTCACTAAATATCAGTTACTTCATCTGTAAAATACAGCTACCAATTTTCTTTTCTGTAAAATAGGTACCTACATGGGATAATGCACATAGAACACCAAGCACAAAGTGAGGCACAGAATAAGGATTCAATACATGTTGAATACATATACCTATTATTATTATTATTATTATTAGGGCTGTTCTGGAAAATCACTTTTATTTCCAATATAATTGGATTCCTTTGGAAAAGATCCTAATTACAAGATTAGAAACCAAAGTATTTTAAACAACTCAGTGGGGACGGGACAAAGTATTTCAGGTACGTTTCTTCACAGAATCATGAAACATAAAAGCATAGCGGGGTATCTTAAAAACAATCTAGTCCTACCATTCCATTTAATTTGATAATGGCTCTTAAAAGAAATCCAGGTGGGGCGCCTGGGTGGATCAGCCGGTTAACGCCTCTGCCTTCGGCTCAGGTCATGATCTCAGAGTCCTGGAATCAAGCCCCCCCCCCATCGGGATCTCTGTTCAGCAAGGAGTCTGCTTCCCCCTTCTCTCTCTGCCTGCCTCTCTGTCTACTTGCAATCCCTCTCTCTTTCTCTCTCTCTCTCTGTCAAATAAATAAAATTTTTTTAAAAAAAGAAAGAAAAGAGGGCCCCTGGGTGGCGCAGTTGGTTGAGCGACTGCCTTCGGCTCAGGTCATGATCCCGGAGTCCCGAGATCGAGTCCCACATCGGGCTCCCAGCTCCATGGGGAGTCCGCTTCTCACTCTGACCTTCTCTCTCTCACTCTCTCTCTTTCCTAATAAATAAATAAATAAAATCTTTAAAAAAAAAAAAAAAAGAAAGAAAAGAAAAGAAAAAAAAGAAATCCAGGCATATAGCATCAAAAAAAGAAAGTAGAGATGAGCGTCATTATTATCGAAGATTTGCTGGAGATGGTTATTTGGAGAGGATGGAAATTGTAGCCTCTAGGTTGTTGCAGAGTTTGTGCCCTTCAGTCCCAGGCATGAAGCCGAGGTTCATGTACTCATGACATTCCAATGTGGATCAGGACATGGGAGAGGTGTCCCCATGTTATTTCTCTACATCTAGCTCTTCGGGAAGAGATGCCAGTGTTGGAATGCTACTAATATTGAATTGCGAATTCCAACACTATAAAAAGCAGAGTTGGGATCTTATTAAGTGAGAAAATGAACATCAGCACCAGCCATATAAATGCAAGGTAGTAAATATCTGTTACCTTAGAAACCAGAACATAAAGGTAGCTAGGTAGTTTGGTGACAGTTTCCAGGGTAATTCCTCCCACATACAACATGAGAGCTTTCCTATTATGTTAACTCTTTCTCTACAAGCCCACTGGACCCTCACTCAATGTTCCATTGTCATCTCTCTCTCTCTCTTTCTCTCTCTCTCTCAAAAAACTCCCTTTCTGACTTCCTATCTTTGTAAGTGCCAATGCCATTCTCCTAAGTACTCTCTTCAAAAACTCTTGATGTTTATCAGGGAACTGAAGGGCCCCAAAAGTGATATGTATCTCCAAACCTAAGAGATACAGTTTAGAAAAAATTAGAAACATAAATTAGGAAATGATAGACTCTTCAATTGAAAAAAAATTTTTTTAAAAAAAGCTCACAGTGAATGAAACTAGCCATCTGTGACTCTTCCCTGAAGCAACTTCTTGTAAATATAATTTGTAGATATACTGCAGATGAGATTAAGATGCTTCCCAATATCTCACCTGGGAGCAACCAACCCAGAATGTAATTCATGTAAGATCAGCTGTTACCTTGGCAACTGTGACATGAGGCTAGGAGGCAGGTAATATTGTAATGACAGAAAATTCTGGTAAGTAGTTAGAGGTGGGGCGCCTGGGTGGCTCAGTGGGTTAAAGCCTCTGCCTTCGGCTCAGGTCATGATCTCAGGGTTCTGGGATCGAGCCCCGAATAGGACTCTCTGCTCAGCGGGGAGTCGGCTTCCCCCCCTTCTCACTCTGCCTGCCTTTCTGCCTACTTGTGATCTCTCTCCTCTCTGTCGAATAAAATGAATAAAATCTTAAAAAAAAAAAGTAGTTAGAGGTGATGGAAAAAAGAACAGTGGAGAGTCAGTGTTTATTCAACACTGTTCAAGTAACAGGAACGCTGGGCTGGAAAGCATGTTACAATTAACCCAAAGACCTCTCTCAAAACCATTCATCTCTGTTTGTTTAAATTGCAAGTGATCTTCTGATTGCTAGTTTGGTTTCTCTACTACATAAATAGCTAATAGTTATAACCCTAGATAGGAAATAAGAATATTTCAGTCACTAGAAACTGGTTTATAAGCCAGTATCCTATAAATCTGCTTTGTGTAAGTTAGTCCCTCAGAGTCTAAATCACTTCCATAGGAACTGATAAAATCTGGTTCTCAGTTTCACAGTCTGGACTATGGAGGCTTTACCAAGATGCATCGGTTCACTTTTTTTCTCTGATATTTTACTATTTTTCCTTATTATCAATGTATTGACTGTCTATTGTAAAACGAAATTTAAAAAGTACAGAAATGAAAAAAAGTGACAAATGATTCATTCCTAAGCCTGCTATCTAGAGGCAACAATTGTAAATAGTCGGTGTATTGCCTTCCAATGCATTTTTTTTTTGTTTTATACATATAGAATCGTACTGAATGGGTAATTTTTTTTCTCCCCAAATATGTTTATTTTAATTTTTCAGTGTTACAAGATTGATTGTTCATGCACCACACCCAGTGTTCCATGCAATATGTGCCCTTCTCAATACCCACCACCAGGCTCGCCCACCCCCCACCCCCTCTCCTCCAAAACCCTCAGATTGTTGCTCAGAGTCCACCGTCTTTCCTGGTTCATCACCCCCTCCGATTTCCTCCCAATGGGTAATTCTTAATCCTGTCTTTTTCATCTAAGGTTGACTTCTATACATATTTCCATGTCATTACAAACTTTTCAAAGACACAATTTTAAGTTAAATTTTTCCTAAGGTATAACATACAGAAAAGTGCACATATCAAGAGTATAGACTGATTAATTTTTGCAAAGTGAACACATCTATAACCAGCACCTCACATGAAGAAATAGAATATTATCAGCACCTCATAAGCCCCCTCATTCCCCCCGCTACTCCTCACACCCTAAAGGTAATACCATTCTGACTTCTTTTTTTTTTAAAGAGTTTATTTATTTGACGGAGAGAGAGATCACAAGTAGGCAGAGAGGCAGGCAGAGAGAGAGGAGGAAGCAGGCTCCCTGCCGAGCAGAGAGCCCGATGCGGTGCTCGATCCCAGGACCCTGAGATCATGACCTAAGCCGAAGGCAGAGGCTTCAACCCATTGAGCCACCCAGGGGCCCCTCATTCTGACTTCTGACACCATACCATGAGTGTCATTTTTAGTATCTCTGCAATTGTCTATAGATAGACCATATTTTAGGTAATCATTCCCTATTTTCTAATGTTGGACCTTAAAGATGATTTTTTGTTTATTTTTATTTTATTTTGTTTATTTATTTGAGAGAGAGAGAGAGAGACAGAGATAGCAAGAGAGAGCACAAGTGGAGAGGAGAGGGAGAAGCAGCCTCCCTGTGTAGCAGGGAGCCTGAAGAGGGGCTCGATCCCAGGATCCTGGGATCATGATCTGAGCCGAAGGCAGATGCTTAACCACTTAACTTAACCACTCAGATCATGATCTGAGCCGAAGGCAGATGCTTAACCACTTAACCACTTAACTAAGCCACCCAGGTGCCCCAATGCTTTTTTAAATTTTTAACTGTAAGACCTTTTGGGCATATATCTTTGTTCACGTCTCTAGCTCCTTAAATAAACTCCAGAGGTGGAATTTGGGGGGCAAACAGTGTGATATTTTAAAAGATTCTTAATTCTATGGGCGCCTGGGTGGCTCAGTTGGTTGAGCAACTGCCTTCGGCTCAGGTCATGACCCCGGAGTCCCGGGATCAAGTCCCATATCGGGCTCCCGGCTCTGCGGGAAGTCTGCTTCTCCCTCTGACCTTCTCCCCTCTCATTCTCAGTCTCTCGCTCTCTAATAAATAAATAAAAATCTTTAAAAAAATAAAAAAAATAAAAAAATAAAAGATTCTTAATTCTAATTGCTTTCCAGGAACTTAATAAGAATTTACAATCCCACTGGCAATGTGCAAGAGCATCTGCCTCACTGTCCATGGTCTACTTCGACGAATACCAGATCTTTTTAAATCTTTGCCGATCTATATACTTTGCATGTTCTGTCATTACTAGTGAGGTAGAACAAAGCACTACCTGATCGATTATATTTCTTTTCCTGTGAATTATCTCTTCAAACCTTTGCCAAGGTTTCTGTTAGGGTCACTGTGTTTTTCTTATCCATTTATATAAGCTCTTTATACAATAAAGATAATGACCCTTTGCCATACTTGTATATCTTTTTCTGTCTGTTGTGTATTATTTAATTTGTTAATTGTATCTTTGCCATATAAAAATTCTTAGGGTTTATATAATAAACTCTACCTACTTGGTGTTTTTTTTCCCGACTCGTTTGCAGTTTAGAAAATCCTCCTATGTCCAAATTTCAGATGCATCATTACCAATATTCTATTTTAGGGCTTTTATGATTTGAGTTTTTTGAACTTTCAACTAATCATCCAGTATTTCAGTTGATGCATGGAGGTAAGTCTCAAATTTTGAAGAACATCACTATCAGTGCTTGTTAAAAAGTCAAATATGGGATGCCTTGGGTGGCTCAGTCGGTTAAGAGTCTGCCTTTGGCTCAGGTCATGATCCCGGGGTCTTGGGACTCCCATATGAGGGGGGCTCCTTGCTCGGTGGAGAGCCTGCTTCTCCTTCTGTGTGCCGCTCCACCCGCTTGTGCGCTCTCTCTCTGATAAACAAACAAACAAACAAACAAATAAATAAAATCTTAAAAACAAATGTTTCTGAGTCCTATCCCCCTGAGATTTTGATTCTGTAAGTATGGAGTGGGGCTCACGAACAGTACTTGTTACAATCACCCCAGCTAATTACATTGTAGATGAGCTCTTGTCCACATTTTGAGAAATTCTTTTTTTTTTAAAGATTTTATTTATTTATTTGAGAGAGAGAGCATGAGCATGGGGGAGGATCAGAGGGAGAGGGAGAAGCAGACTGCCGGCTGAGCAGGAAGCCCTACACAAGACTCTGTCCCAGGACTCAGGTCAGAGCTGAAGGCAGACGCTTAATGGACTGAGCCACCCAGGTGTCCCACACATTTTGAGAAATTCTTACAGAACGCAGTGTAGGGGCTCCTGGGTGGCTCAGTCGTTAAGCCTCTGCCTTTGGCTCAGGTCACGATCCCAGCGTCCTGGGAATGGAGCCCCGCATTGGGCTCCCTGCTCAGCTGGAAGCCTGCTTCTTCTCCCACTCCCTCTGCTTGTATTCCCTCTATCGATGTCTCTCTCTCTCTCACTCTCTGTCAGATAAATAAATACAATCTTCAAAAAAAAAAAAAAAAACCCGAGTGTAACCTGCCTTAGTACAGAGACTTAATGCCTCCCATCTGGATGACTGCAGCAGTCTCCCTCAGCTTCCAAGCCAATACACCCTAAAATCTATCTACGCACAGTATCTAGAATTCTGTTCCAGAAACATCTGGTGAAGAACTCTTCATTAGCTGTCTATTGTTTTTTTTTTAAAGATTTTATTTATTTTTTTGACGGAGAGAAAGAGATCACAAGTAGGCAGAAAGGCAGGCAGAGGGAGAGGGGGAGGCAGGATCCCCCCCCACCCCAGCAAAGAGCCCAAGACTCCATCCCAGGACCCTGAGATCATGACCTGAGCCGAAGGCAGAGGCCTAACCCACTGAGACACCCAGGCGCCCTGGCTGCCTATTGTTAAAGAAACTAGATCAAACCCCTCATCCAGCTCTCCAGGCCCTTCATTAACGCTCCTGACCTAGTGACGTCATCGGCCAGAACAACGACTTTAGCACAACCCTCCCATCGGGCCTGGCCTGCTTTCTCCAGGGCCTCGGACACAAATTCTTGTTTTCCTGCTGCAGCTCCTACCTCTTCTTAGGTTATTCAAATCCTAAGCATTCAACTCAATTCTCACATTCTTTTCCTTCCCTCATTATCGGGATGATCCACTGCTTTACTAAAATTACCAAAGCCCATTGTTGTGTATTCTTTCCTTTTGAGTCTTCCCATTGGGTCACGCAATTTAGGGGGCGTGGTCTGTGCATCTATTCCTGTTAGGCTCTAAAGCAGTCACACCTGAAGAACGTGGTTAATGGAAGTGATTTTAATACATATTATTTCTGAAAGCTAGTGTGGTAGCCTCTCAGAAATCTCCTTTAGACCAAAGAGAGAATAACAAATTTCTAGAAATTTCACGTTGCTGTGATTTGGTTTGCTGATAACCCAGTTAAACAAAGGTTATCTTGGCTTCAGCTCTTATTTAATTTAACAGTATTGCTTGTTACCTATGACATGTCCATTTATTGACTTTTCCAGTTGAAGAGTCTAACCTTTTCTTTAATATGGGTATTTCTTTCCCCTCTTGCAAATGTGATGATTTCTCTTTTATAGAAGAACAGATTAAATAAATATAAAAGGGTTAATGGCTAAATAATTACATTACACCTTCCTTAATTTCTTTTCTCTCTTTACCCCTCAGGGTTCTCTGCCTTCTCAAATGACAGACTTGCTTTAAAGGAGTTCACTTGGATGCTCAGAACAGGTGGGGGTGGGGGTGAGTGAAAATATGCCCTTCCCTTTCAAATAGACAAGAGGAGGATTCAATTTGATTCATCAAATATTCGTTGAGCTTCTATTAGGGCACCCAGCTCTGTACTAGGCACAACAATGAATGCCAAGACGAGAAATGATAATAGAGCAGAAGGGTATTGGAAGGAGAAGAAAAGGGAAGAAGAGGTGGAGAAAGGAACAAAGTTGTCTATCTGCATAAAAAGGGTCTAAAAGAAGAGAAAGGGAGAAGAGAGAACCAAAGGTGCATTCTCCAGTCTGGTCTCACTTGATAGCAATGTGCAAACTTAGAAACATGAAACAATGGTTTGAGTTCAAATAGTGCTTAAGAACTGTTAGCGTGGTTAGGAAAAGCCACAAACTGGGGGCGCCTGGGTGGCTCAGTCTTTAGGCACTTGCCTTTGGCTTGGGTTATGATCCCAAATCAGCCCCCCATCGGGCTCCCTGCTCCATGGGAAGCCTGTTCTCCCTCCCCCACTCCCCCTGCTTGTGTTCCCTCTTTTGTTGTGTCTCTGTCAAAAAACTAAATAAAAATCTTTAAAAAAAAAAAAAAGGCCATAAATTGAATCAAGACTTTTACCTGCTCGAGCCTTTGGAATGAGGAGTAAAAGATCTCTGTCTCTTTTTTTAAAGGGTATATATACATGTGTGTACATATATGTATACATATACAATACATAAAATTATGTTTATATATAATAAATAACATTTAATGAGTGTGTGCTTACTCTGTTCTAAGTACTTTACACTTATTAACTTATTTACTCTTTATCACAACCCTGTGAGGTAGGCAGAGGTGGCTGGACATTTTTTTCAGATGAGGAAACTGAGGCACTGAGCAATTAAGTAAGTTGCCCAAGTTCACACACCTTGTATCTGGCAGGTTCGGGCTTTGACCTTTGGTCTGGCTGACTTAATGTTTGCTGTTATTTGAGGCATTTGGCCATGTATAACCTACTGCTGCACTCACTAGGGCTAATGCATTCCCTTGCACATAACAGGCATATTATGTTTTGAATAAATAGCTGAAATTTTGGCTATAAAGTGCTTTCCACTAAAGTCCAATTATTATTAAATATAAAAATTAAATGTCATTAAATGTGGACTAACTTTTTGTAAATTTTAATTTTATTAAAAACTTTTTTTTTTTTTACAGCACAATATGTGCGTATACTTCAACGTTCTCTTACTCATTTGGCTGGGCTCCCGACCTCTCTAAAAATTAGAGGAATCACTGAATGTAGTCCAGGAGCTGGTAAATGAATTAGTGGTATCTGGTGTATTTTTTGAGGAGTGTTGTGTTGGTGGGGTCCGGAGCCGATGGCCAAGAGACAATTCTTGAGACGTCTTCAATGCAAAAAGGTTGTTTTATTAAAGCATGGGACAGGACCCGCGGGCAGAAAGAGCTGCTGTTGTCTGGGGATTGTGAGGAGCGACTGATTATATACTTTGGAGTCAGGGGAAGTAGAGATAAGGGAAGTCCAAAAGGATTTTCATATGCTAAAGAAGACTCACATGTCCTGGAGACCTTGCTATTGTCAAACTGTTGTTTTTCCCTCTAGCAAGGCTTTAACTTTATTTAAGACAGTTGGGAGCTTCCGGGAGCAAGGTTATACTCCGCCTGCCTGAAGTATTTGTTAATGGGCTGCAGGTTATAAGGACATTTACTTTTTTTTTTAAGATTTTATTTATTTATTTGACAGAGAGGAGAGAGATCACAAGTAGGGAGAGAGGCGAGCAGAGAGAGAGAGGGGGAAGCAGGCTCCCCGCTGAGCAGAGAGCCCGATGCGGGGCTCCATCCCAGAACCCTGAGACCAGGACCTGAGCTGAAGGCAGAGGCCCCAACCCACTGAGCCACCCAGGCGCCCCAAGGAGATTTACTTTTATCTGCATTTCCTTCTGCCTTTGTTTCCCACATCAGTATCTAGCCTCTTTCTTTTGAAGTTGAAAACCAATTCTTGCCCTGAGGATTTAGTAGCCCCGCGTGGGATCCACTTAAGAAACCAGGTTTACCTTGTCCTAACAATGTAACACTTTTCTGAAGCAATGAAAAGTATAGAGGGAGAACGAATGCCTGAAAATCCCTAGGGCCCCCAAGTAAGGCCTACCCTTACAAAAAAAGTTGCGATTTGAAGAAACCGCCCTACCCTTCATCTCCCAATCTTCCAACCAACCCATCATGAATCTGAGCCCATAATTTTGGTTGAGTTAAATTGCAAGCACCCTGAGATGGGTAGCACTACACTGTAGTTCAAGTTTCTTTGTGGGTTTTTTTTTTTTTTTAGGCTTATCCAGATCCACCAATGGGACGGGGAGAAGAGCAGGCGGTGGGCGGGGTCGCTGGGAGGGGAGGAGAGGGCCCCTTGGGGAGAAACCTTGGCGAGGGGAAGGGGACAATAGGGCGTTGGGTGATTGTGAGGGAGGTCTCTAGAGAAGCGCCCCGTTAAAGTAGGGAGGAGGGATCCCCGAAACTGGCTGCCCGGGCAGGGCCGGTTGACCTGCGCCTGGGAGGAGCCCCGCGTCCCGTCGCGCCTGCCCCGGGCTGGCTGCGTGTGCGTCGGGAGTCGAGCCGCCGTGTGGCACCAGGAAGTGACTCTCCCCAGCGGCAGCGATCCAGGCCGCTCGCTGGCTTTTTCGTGTGCCGCCTCAGGTTTGTAAGAGGATTTATTGGTTGCAAAGCGATGAGGGGTACGTGGAGAGCTCGGAAAGCCCGATGGAACCCTTACTGTAGAGAAAACTGTTCAGTGAGCCCATCTGCCCGCGGGGCGGGGAATGAGGCCGGCGGAGGAGGGGACGCAGACGGGACCTATCCTGGCTGTCCAAGGTTGTGGCCAGCCCGGCGTCCGCCTGTGTTGTGACCTCAGCCCTCCCTTGGCCCAAAGTCAGTGACAGTCTTTCCTACAGACACGGTGGGTAGAACTTGCCCGAAGAAGAGGAGGATGGAGGGGCTGGTGAAGGGATCTGGTGGGGGAAGTAACTGATTGAACGTGCAATGCAGTGAGGACTCTGCAGTACACTCTTATGTCCATCTCGTTTAGCTGAAAACCGTGTGTGTGGGGGGGAGGGGGGCAGGCCAGCTGAAGGCCGGATGAACAGAGAGTGTAAGCAGGACCGTGGTCTGTGTGTAAACATTTTGTTCCAAGAAACTCCTTAGTCCCACACGGATCAGACCCAGACCCACAGTCCCAGATTGGAACCTCTCTGAACATTTCAGGCGGGTTTGCTATTCCAGCCTAGAGACTTAGTCTACCTTCCTATCTAGCAGCTCTGGACCCTGAGTCCCTTTCCGATTAATTCCTATAGGAGAAACTGAGCAGATGTCACACACTTTTTTTTTTTTAATCCAAGCATTTTTTTTAAAACAGGAAAAACTCTGTAATGAAACTAGTCTTTTCTGTGGGCAGATGCCCCCCTCTGACATCAAGAAACAAAGAAGCATAATTCACTTTGACTGGTATTATTATGCTGCCTTGAAAAATATATTTCACTGCAGAAATTACTAAATATGGTGAAAGGGGCTTTACCAGGAGTGGTGACTGGTTGGCAATAGTAGGGTCCTATTTTAGAGCATAACCGATAATTTGGAGGAAGAGGCCTAGATGCGCAAGAGCCCACTGATGGGATACAGGGCAAGTGGAGCACAGTCATGGTGGCGTTCACCAGTGAGAGGACCCACACACTCAAATAAGTCTGAATGTTGTGGGGTACAGATAGCTGTCTTTAGTCCTCAGCTCCCCTGTCCCTCTGGCAACCCCTGAATGGGCCTGCAGCACACCCTTCCCCTTCAGGCTTCCCCTACTCTGCCCAGTCCTCACTTTTTTTCTTCTACTTCTTCACTCATTTTCTCTCTCTGGTTTTTGCTTTTCTTCATATCTAATACATACTTTTGTCTCACTTTAGAAAAATGTTTATCACAGATGACACACTTTTGATAGTATTAATAGGTGGTCCAGGACAGGCCCTTAAGCCCACCACACTCCAGCAGGCACTAGTGCAGGATATTATGAAAGTTCTTTTGTTTGTGTTTTGTTTTGTAGGTTTCCCACATAATTTTACTTATCTTAACAGGACTCACATGCTTTATTACATCTCGCCAGTTTTGCATTTCAGACACGTCGAGGCATAAAGAAGTCAAGTGATGTGCTTTGAATCAGAGCCTAAGGAGGGACAATGACATATCAAATTCCTAATGTGTTAGGCGCCATCCTGAGCACTTCGTATATGAGCTTGTTTAATTCTTTTTATAAATTTATTTTTTTATTCTTTTTTTTTTTTAAAGATTTTATTTATTTATTTGACATAGACACAGTGAGACGGAACACAAGCAGGGGGAGTGGAAGAGGGAGAAGCAGGCTTTCCTCTGAGGAGTTCCAGGATCCTGGGATCATGATCTGAGCTGAAGGGAGACGCATAACTGACTGAGCCACCCAGGTTCCCGAGCACGTTTAATTCTTAGCACAACCCTGAAAGGTAAGTGGTACTAGTCCTATTTTTATAGATGATGGCACTGACATTCATCATGCTTAAATAACTTGTCGGAAAGTCATATAGCTAGTGAGCAACAGAGCTGAGATTAGAATATGGCTCCAAAGCCCATGTTTTTAGTAACTTGCCCTTTCTGGGAATTGTGTAGAGGGTGCTATCTATTAACACCTCAACCTTAAGACAACTTAAATCTGTTTTGCTAGAAATTTGTGAAGTCCCCCCCCCCCCAACCGCAAATGCCTCCATGTTGTGACAGTTACTTTCTTTAGTATTTGGTAAACACACAAAATGGTCTATGGGATAAGTATTATAGCACCCATGTCAGCATCCTTTAATTTACCCAGTGGACATAGCATAGGAATTTTGCAGTAATAAGAGGAAGCCATGGGGGACTCTCTGTCAATAAATCTGTTATATATGTTGGTGATATGTGTGTGTGTGTGTGTTCTGAATTAAGGTATGACTTAACATTGGAATGTAACCCAAGGTAGAGGACAAGGGCAAAAAAGTAATTTCACAGCTCATCATTAAGGTGTCCAGGCAAGTCCATCCACATGTTCTTGGTACCCAAACAAGTTACACAGCAGTGATCAGGTACCATAAAGTAAATAGGCAACAACACTGACTCCTATATTGGAGGCAAAGAGATCCCTTCCTCCTTCCAAAGTGAGGCCCTCACCCGTTCTAATTCTCGCAGCTTTTTTTTTTTTTTTATATTTTTATTTATTTATTTGACAGAGACACAGCGAGAGAGGGAACACAAGCAGGGGGAGTGGGAGAGGGAGAAGCAGGCTTCCCACTGAGCAAGGAACCTGATGCGGGGCTCGATCCCAGGACTCTGGGATCATGACCTGAGCCGAAGGCAGACGCTTAACCAACTGAGCCACCCAGGTGCCCCTAATTCTCGCAGCTTTTGTCTTATAGTTATTCCTACTTGTCCCCCGCGCTGCTCCCCCCATCAGTATTGCCGCCCCCACCCTGTCCTCTACTGTCTTTAAGCATCATGACACTTAACTGAGTTTTTGCCAGGTACTGGGTGCTGTGCTCAGAGCTGAACATCATCTCTATTTAGTCTTCTGCTGAGTACTTTTTATTAATTATCCTTTATTTAACTCTTACAACCACTATATGAGGTAGGTATTATTATTATCTCGATTTTACAGATGAAAAAAAGGAAAGCCATGAGGAATGATTGACTTGCCAGAGGCCTCTTATCTATTAAGTGTTAGAGTCAGGGGACCACTCAGGTCTGCCTGACTCTAGAGTCTACACGCCTAAGATCTCAAACCTTCATTTGTCCCTCCTGTCTGCCACTTAGTACTGCCTTATTTCCCTTCTTTGTTTGGCCTCGGACTTATTGGATATGTCAGTGCCTTACCTAAAGGCATCTTCCTTGGCCTTCTAATCTCCGTGTTCTCCTGGGTCACAAGGATCTCTTCTTGTTCTCCAGATATTGCCTTTTCCCCAGGTATAGTCATTGGTCTTTTGCTCTTCTCTTTATTGAAAGCTATTTTTAAAAAAAAAAATTTTTGCAGCTTGTACTTATAGACACTCAACCAAATCCCTAAGCCCGACTTCTCTCACAAACTCGTAGTATTGTTTCTCTACTTGTTAGATATTTCCATTTGGATATTTTCCTTACCATTGCAAACACACGCCTCAAACATGAATTTGATTTTTTTTTTATGAATTTGATTTTTTAAAAAGATTTATCTTTTTTTTGAGAGAGAGAGTGCAAGCAAGAGCATGTGTGAGCAGAGGGAGGGGCAGAGGGACAGAATCTTCAGTCTCCCTGCTGAGTGTAGAGCCTGATGCAGGGCCTGATCCCATGATTCATGAGATCATGACCTGAGTCAAAACCCAGAGTTGGATGCCCAACACAGTGAGCCACCCAGACGGCCCGGAACTCGCTTTTATTCCCTCTTTTTTTATTTTTATTTTTAATTCTTGATTTAGAATTGATTTAGAATTAGAATAATAGAATTTTGTTAAATTCTTGATTTAAGTTCTTTATATGTTCAATTTAATTAACATATACTGTATTATTAGTTTCAGGGGTAGAATTTAGTGATTCATAAGTTGCATATCACACCCAGTACTCATTACTTCAAGTGCCCTCCTTAATGCCCATCACCCAGTTACCTCTTCCCCTACCCACCTCCCCTCCAGCAACCCTCTATTTGTTTCCTACAGTTAAGCATCTCTTATGGTTTGCCTCGCTCTCTTTTCATCTTGTTTTTCCTTCCCTTCCCCTATGTTCATCTGTTTTGTCTCTTAAATCCCACATATGAGTGAATCATATGGTATTCGTCTTTCTCTGATTGACTTTTTTGGCTAGCATAATACCCTCTAGTTCTATCCATGTCATTGCATACGTTAAGATTTCATTCTTTTTGATGGGTGAGTAATAGTCCATTGTATATATACACACACCACATATTCTTTTTTTTTTTTTAAGATTTTTTATTTATTTAGAGAGAGAGAGAGAGACTGAGAATGAGAGGGGAGAAGGTCAGAGGGAGAAGCAGACTTCCCGCAGAGCCGGGAGTCCGATATGGGACTCGATCCCGGGACTCCGGGATCATGACCTGAGCCGAAGGCAGTCGCTCAACCAACTGAGCCACCCAGGCGCCCCTACACACCACATATTCTTTATCCATTCATCTGCCAATGGACCTCTGGGCTCTTTCCACACTTTGGCTATTGTGGACATTGCTGCTATAAACATTGGGGTGCATGTACCCCTTCTGATCACTACATTTGTATCTTTGGGATAAATACCTAGTAGTGCAATTGCTGAGTCGTAGGGTAGCTCTGTTTTCAACTTTTTGAGGAACCTCCATACTGTTTTCCATAGTGGCTGTACCACTTTGCATTCCCACCAACAGTGTAAGAGCCTTCCCCTTTCTCTGCATCCTTGACAACATCTCTTGTTTCCTGACTTGTTAATTGTAGCCATTCGGACTGGTGTGAGGTAGTATCTCCTTGTGATTTTGGTTTGTATTTCCCTGATGCTGAGTGATGTTGAGCATTTTTTCATGTGTCTGTTGGCCATTTGTACGTCTTTTTTGGAGAAATGTCTGTTAATGTCTTCTGCCCATTTCTTGACTGGATTTTTTGGGTTTTTTGGGTGTTGAGTTTGATAAGTACTTTACAGATTATGGATACTAGCCCTTTATCTGATAAGACATTTTGCAAATATCTTCTCCCATTCCGTAGATTTCCTTTTAATTTTTTTTGCTCTTTCCTCAGCTATGCAAAAGATTTTTATCTTAGTGAAGTCCCAATAGTTCATTTTCGCTTTTGTTTCTCTTGCCTTTGGAGACATGTCTAGCAAGAAGTTGCTGCGGCCAAGGTCAAAGAGGTTGCTGCCTGTGTTCTCCTCTAGAATTTTGATGGATTCCTGTCTCACATTTAGGTCTTTCATCCCTTTTGAATTTATTTTTGTGTACTGTGTAAGAAAGCGGTCCAGTTTCATCCTTTTGCATGTGGCTGTCCAATTTTCCCAACATCGCTTATTAAAGAGACTATTTTATTTTATTTATTTTATTAATTTGAGAGAGAGAGGGTGAGAGGACGAGCAAGGGGGAGAGTCAGAGGGAGAGGGATAAGCTGACTGCCTGCTAAGCAGGAAGCCTAATGTGGGACTTAGTTCCAGGACCCCAGGATTATGACCTGAGCCAAAGGCAGATGCTTAACTGACTAAGCCACCCAGGCACCCCAAGGCTGTCTTTTTTAAATTGGATGTTCTTTCCTGCTTTGTCAAAGGTTAGTTGACCATAGAGTTGAGGGTCCATTTCTGGGTTCTCTGTTCTGTTCCATTGATCTTTGTGTCTGTGTTTGTGCCAGTACCATACTGTCTTGATGATTACAGCTTTGTAATACGGCTTGAAGTCCAGAATTGTGATGCCATCAGCTTTGGTTTTCTTTTTCACATTACTTTGGCTATTTGGGGTCTTTACTGGTTCCATACAAATTTTAAGATTATTTTTTCCAGCCCTGTGAAAAAAGTTGATGGTACTTTGGTAGGGATTGCATTGAATATGTAGATTGCTCTAGGTAGCATAGACATTTTAACAACATTTTTTCTTCCAGTCCATGAGCATGGAATGTTTTCCATTTATTTGTGTCTTCCTCAGTTTCTTTCATAAGTGTTTTATAGTTTTCTGAGTACAGATCCTCTACCTCTTTTTTTTTTTTTTTTAAGATTTTATTTGATAGAGACACAGCGAGAGGGAACACAAGCAGGGGGAGTGGGTGAGGGAGAAGCAGGCTTCCCGCTGAGCAGGGAGCCCAATATGGGGCTTGATCCCAGGACCCTGGAATCATGACCTGAGCCCAAGGCAGCTGCTTAACCAATTAAGTCACCTAGCTGCCCCTTCCTGTATCAGTTCTAGCCATTCTTTGGTAGAGTCTTTTGAGTTTTCTATATAGAGTATCATGTCATCTGGGAAGAGTCACAGTTTGACTATCTCTTTGCTGATTTGGATGCCTTTTATTTCTTTTTGTCTGATTATTTCTCTCTACAAAGCCTCCATCAACTCACTGTTGTCTTCACAATAAAGTTCATATTTTATTCAGGCACTAACTTTCTTCTAGATCTCACTTTGATGTAACTTTTCTTTTTTTTTTAAAGATTTTATTTATTTATTTATTAGGAAAGAGAGAGAGTGAGAGAAAGCATGAGAAGGGAGAAGGTCAGAGTGAGAAGCGGACTCCCCATGGAGCTGGGAGCCCGATGTGGGACTCGATCCCGGGACTCCGGGATCATGACGTGAGCTGAAGGCAGTCGCTCAACCAACTGCGCCACCCAGGGGCCCATGATGTAACTTTTCTTTTTTTAAAGATTTTATTTATTTGACAGAGAGAGAGCACAAGTAGGCAGAGAAGCAGGCAGAGAGAGAGGAGGAAGCAGGCTCCCTGCTGAGCAGAGAGCCTGATGTGGGTCTCGATCCCAGGACCCTGAGATCATGGCCTGAGCCAAAGGCAGAGGCTTAACCCACTGAGCCACCCAGGTGCCCTGGATGTAACTTTTCAACCTCATTTCCTCTGTTCCCCAAAATGAATTACTGTTTTAGCCAGACTGGTCTAGCCATTGCTCTATAAATATCTGATTCATCTCCCTGCCGTCCTTTAAGACTTGGTGTAAGGCGGGGCGCCTGGGTGGCTCAGTTGGTTGGGCGACTGCCTTCGGCTTGGGTCATGATCCCGGAGTCCCGGGATCGAGTCCCATGTTGGGCTCCCGGCTCTGCGGGAAGTCTCCTTCTCCCTCTGACCTTCTCCCCTCTCATTCTCTCTCTCTCAAATAAATAAAATAAAATAATATAAAAAAAAAGACTTGGTGTAAGGCTTACCTGCTCTGGGAAGCTTTTCCTGGGCACTTGTCAGGAACTAATCACACTGTGTTATTTATTGTCATTTTTTCCTGCATCTGCACTTGATCTTCTCAATTAGATTGTAATCTTGTGTAGCACAATGTCTTACACATAGTTAGCACTTACTAAATAGTAGTTGACTGATTGGTTTTTGGGTGGCAGGGTAGAATATGGAGAGGGACTAGCCATAGGAGTGTATCCAGAGAGTTAAACTCTTCCCTGGAGGACAAAGAGTATATTTTCCTCATCTTTTTATTTTGGGAACCTAAGCCTGTACCTGACACTCAGTAATTCAGTTTCATTCAGCAGGCCTGCTTTTATCCAGTGTCGACTCTATGCCAGGCACTGTGCTGGGTGCTGAGCTTCCATAAGGGTTTGTAAATGAATGAAGGGGTTTGGGAGTTGTGCTTCTGTTTCCCAACATCTGTTTGTTCACCTTTCTTGCAGGTGAACAGTCAGTGTTTCTGTGGTTGGCAGAGATTGAGAAGAGTCCCAATGCATAGCCCTAGGCGTTTCCTCTCCAGGGTGGGTCTCCTCTCCAAACCAGGATTGCTCCCCTGGTGTGCCACAAAACATCCAGGTTGGTCACAGCTCTTTTTGGCCTCAACATATGAGGGAAACTTCACCGATGTGATAGCCAAGAAGAGTCAAAGAGGACAGAAAAGTCAGAAGAAACCAAGCCACGTTGGACCACTTGATGGTTCCTGGCAGGAAAGGTAAGGCCCAGGCAGATATCGTTTCCCATTAGCAAATCTGAATCTCTGGGCCTACTAAAATTCTGTATTCCTGATGTAACTAACATGGCATCACAAGGGGTCAAGGGGGCGGCTAAGATAGGATACCCAGGGCAACTTTGAAGACACCTGAATAATGTTGGTGGAAATGCTTTGTGATGGCAGAAAATATTCCCCTTACCTCTAAGTATGTTTTTCACAGAAATGAGATATTAAACTGGGACCTTGTCTCTATAAAGGTCCAGGGCAGGTATGCTGAAAACCAGGAATCTAGAGAGGGATCAGATGGCTTACAAATGAATAGTCCCATTGCAGCCATGCAAACACAAATATACCTCATTTTATGCAACAAATGTATTTTCTAAATCAAATTATATTTTAAAAGCATTAGGGAGGTGAGCTATTTGAAGGAACCCAACAGTGAAGCCTTTTGTAATATGATTAATTACCTCCCGATAAATCTGGGTTTTTCTTATATTAAGTTTGCCCATCTGTTCTGCTTTGTTAAGTAGACAGCACCAAAATGGGCTCTTCTCCCAGACTGTATCTCCCCGGGGGCATGAGAGTTAGGTTTTCTGAATAAGTAAAATGCCAGAGAGAATGGTGGCAGGAAGTACTTATGCATAGTAGGTGCTCAGTACATATTTATATAGTGAATGAAGTGCCTGAATTATTTTTTTTTAAGGCTGGCTGATGTTGTGACACCACTCTGGAGGCTGAGCTATGAAGACCAGCTCAAGGTTGGTACCCAGCTTACGTTTTCACTCCCCGGTTCCATCAGGGGGAATGGTGCCAGCCTTGTAGGAAGCTTGACTGGACAGGTGCCCAGATGCCCCAACAGGTGCTTAAAATCAGTATGTTAATGAATCTTGAAAAGTTTTTTTTTCAAATGCAGTTATTTCTTTATATTAATATATACTGTAGTGTTAGTTTCAGAGGTGGAATTTAGTGATTCATCAGTTGCAAACCACACCCAGCGCTCATCATTTAGTGCCGTCCGTAATGCTCATCAACCAGTTACCCTATCCTTACACCACCTCCCCTCCAGCAACCCTCAATTTGTTTCCTAGAGTTTAGAGTCTTTTAGTGTTTGTCTCCCTCTCTGATTTCATCCTAAGTGTATTATTTTTCCTTCCCTTCCCCTCTGTTCATCTGTTTTGTTTCTTAAATCCCACATATGAATGAGATCATATGCTATTTGTCTTTCTCTGACAGACTGATTTTGCTTAGCATAATGCCCTCTAGTTCCATCCACGTCATTGCAAATGGCAAGATTTCATTCTTTTTGGTGGCTGAGTAATATGGATCTGAAATTTTAACTTTACACCTGTTACGTCTTCCAAACTCTGGAGCCATATCGGGAAATGCCTGTTTCCTTTCTCCCTTGCTTTTTTGTTATTCTCTGTATGTGTGAGTAGCAAGTACTCTTGCTGCTTTATACATAGCTGTACTTTCCAACCCAGTAGCCACAAGCTACATGCGGCTATTTGATTTCAAATACAGTTAATTCTGCTGTAATGCTTATTTTAAAAACACAAATTTGTTCTAAGGGATTGATAGGTTAAGGAACAATTTGAGCATAATGCAAATTTCACGTTGGCTTAGGAGTGATTTTTTTTTTTGTCCGCTAGAAACACCAGATGAAAGAAGCAAACTGTACCCAGCAGAACTGAGCCGCATTAAGAATACATAAAATGAACATGTGCACAAACCTCAAACATCTACAGGTTCCCACAGTTCACTGAATGTGGTATGAGTCACACTCATCCACGTCTGCTGCTAGATCTTTCTGTGTGTGACACATAACCCTCCTTTCACCGCTTCAGCATCATTCACAAGTGGACAGCCACCTCCACAAGCAAACTTCAGGTCTTTGTCAGGGTAAAGTGCCATCCTTAATGTAGTATATATCTATACATTTCTTAACCATTTGTTATTTTTAATTTTTTAAAAGATTTTATTTATTTATTTGACAGAGAGAGACACAGCGAGAGAGGGAACACAAGCAGGGGGAGTAGGAGAGGGAGAAGCAGGCTTCCCATTGAGCAGGGAGCCTGATGTGGGGCTCGATCTCAGGACCCTGGGATCATGGCATGAGCCGAAGGCAATGCTTAATGATTGAGCCACCCAGACGTCCCTAATATTTAAATTTAAATTTTTAAATTTTTTTTAAAGATTTTATTTATCCATTTGAGAGAGAGTGAGAGAAAGCATGAGAGGGAAGAAGGACAGAGGGAGAAGCAGACTCCCCGTGGAGCTGGGAGCCCGATACGGGACTCTATTCTGGGACTCTGGGATCATGACCTGAGCTGAAGGCAGTTGCTTAACCAACTGGCCACCCAGGCACCCCATTTCTTAGCCATTTAATGTTAAAACTGTATTACCCTTTTTGTTAGGTTCCTATCTTTTCTATGTGCGTTACTGATAAAGTCGTGGAATGTGTGTCCCTAACCCCATTTTTCCCATGAGCCCTGTGATTTTTTTTTTAATTTTAATTCCAATATAGTTAGCGTACAGTATTAAATTAGTTTCCAGTGTACAGTATAGTGATTCAGTAATTTTATATATTAGTGCTCATCAAGATAAGTATACTCTTAATGCCCGGTGATTTCTTTTGTGTGATTTTGCATAGCATAGCGTAGAAATGCTTATGTCCTGTTATAGCAGAGACTGTATACGTTTACTAAAATTAAATGAGATTAAAAATTCAGTTCCTCAGTCACATGAACCTCATCTCAAGTGCTCATTAGCCACATGTGGCTAGTGGTTACTAAATTATATAGCACATAATACCAACATAAAACATTTCTATTATCACAGCACTGACTTATAGCTTGGGGGTTCAATCCGAAAGATAGGTTAAAATGAAGAACTTACACAAGAGCTCACTTTTTTCTCAATACCTTCTTAGGTCTGTTTCTGTCCCATCATTACGGGTTCTTTATCTGCTACAACCATGACCCAAGAATCTGTGGGACAGCCTTCTCTTTTCCTTTTTGTTTTCCATTCTTTGAGGTGATACTGCGTAAGTCTCTTTGTTTCGTTACATATATGCTTTTGCAGGTGAAATTTGAAGCTCAGAAGAAAATTTTACAGAGACTAGAGTCTTACCTCCAAAAGCTCAATGGAGTCAATGTGACAACATCTGCACCCAGAGCTGAGGGGCTATCTTGTCTTCTCCATCCTATTATACCCTCTGTAAGTTACCACTTCCCTATCCTTCATCTACTAAGTACCTTTGATAGCTAATAATATCAACCAGTACCTACTGGGCACCTTCTGGGGACCAGGCCCTCTGCTAAGTGATTAGCATGCATCATCACTGACTGTTTATAGGCACCCTGTGGGGTGGGCACTATGGTTTTACAGATAAAGATGTTGAGGTTCAGAGAGGTTAAGTAATTTGCCCAGGGACACATCTAGAAAGTGTCGGAGCTGAAGTTCACACTCAGGTTTGATGCAAAGCTCACTTTCTCAACCACTACAGTATTACCTCTGTAGAAAGATTTCTTACTTTGGAAACCTAATGAGGCCTCAGAGAAGCAGAATTTAGTTTATGGCAGAGGTTGGCAAACTATGGCCCTTATGGTCGTATCTGTCTCCCACCCCTGCTTTATTTTGTAAAGTTTTATTGGAACACAGCTGAGCTTGCTTGCTTGTTTATGGATTGTTCGTGGCTGCTTTTGCACTGCATGGCAGAGTTAAGTAGTTGTGACAAGGCCCATATGACTTGTAAAGCCTAAAATAACTTGTTATCTGGCCCTTTACTGAGGAAGTTTGCTGACCCCTGCTTCACGGCAAGATTGAAACTCCGTTCCACTGTGGAGTGTCTGTGGAGTGTCCTGACCTCACCTATGGACTTTCACAAATGCCATACCTTCCAAGCAAGCACCATTCATTCATTTGTCCTTATCCAGAGAACATTCTTAATGTTCCTTTTATTGTTGTTCTCTTTGGTTTTGTTTGTCCTGTTGTGCTTCTTCTGTCTTGCCTTCTCTAGCCTGTCATCAACGGCTACCGAAATAAGTCCACCTTCTCTGTGAACCGAGGTCCAGATGGCAATCCAAAGACCGTGGGGTACTACCTGGGAACTTGGAGAGGTCAGTTAAAGGCCATGACTAGTAGAAATAGCAAACCAAGGGCTGAGAGGAGAGGGAAGGTGCAGGAACAGCGTCAGTGGGGGTGGAGAGGAGTGGAAGATATGGCAGCCTTGAAGGAGAAGGATGAAGTCTTTGATGCAGAACGTGATCACAAAGTTAATTTTAGATGCTTTCTGGAGCGTGGCCATTGTCACGTAGTACTGGGAATCACAACCTTCACCCTTTCTTCCTCTAAAAGTCATATGCCTGAGCCCCAGTTAGCACTTAGTAAATGTTAATACTGTTGCCACTGCCCACTCATCATTGTCCTCCTCATCATTTTATGCTCCTTTTCCATACTGGGAGCAGTCTCCTCTTTATTAGAAAATCACCTTTTCTATTTCATATCTCCATATTCCTGAAGACTAGAGTTTCTGTGATAAATATGTCTTAAAGTAATTGGCAAAGGAGGTGAGTGGTGGTAAGGGAGTTCGTAGTGGTGTATTTCTGAGACTTAATCCCAGTACCCATTCCCAGCCTCCATTCCTGAACTTTCCGTTTGCCCATTTTCAATAAATCCACTTGAAACACCATTATTTTATATTAGTCACACTGTTTAATACCCATATGCCTTAAACTCCAGTTCATTAGGGCAGGCACTTGGCTTTTTGCCCCCCTGTGTGCTGAATTAAATGAGTATATGACGTCAGTGTTCTATTATTCAGTAACAAAAACAAAACCCATTACATTTTATTTCCCTCTTAAAATCTGAACAGAAAGCAGACCTTGTCATATTGATGCATTTGTGGCATGAGAGAAAATATTGCAGACTAGCTCTGTTAAGAATCAGCTTCGTAATGGCTAGACCAGGAAATAGGTTTTCTCTGAAAATGGCCTTAAGCTTGAATTAGGTACTTCTTAAATCTGCATATGCATCTCTGAAGGAGGGGATTTGAATGGCCAGACATTTCTAAATAATCTTTCATCAAGAAAACCATATAAATCAAATTCATTTTCTTTCTTTAGACAGAAGCATCGTCTGTGTACGGTCTAACCATCTGAAAAACATCCCTGAGAAACACAATCAAGTGGCACAGGTAATGAGAAACAAGGGCTGGTTGAAGATTACCCTAGGCATTGCGGTCTATAACAGTAGTGTCCCTGACATTTTAATAATAGAGCAGCTTTTGGTGCTACAGGGGAGGGGGGCTCTGTTCTGAAAGCATACCTTGTAACACAGAGAAAACGTTGCTAGTGTTTCATTTCAGGGAGGGTGGAGAGCAGGAGAGAGAACTTCATCCATTACCGCACATGTCAGGTATCCAAGGAATTTTTTTTAAAGATTATATTTATTTGACAGAGAGAGACACAGTGAAAAAGGGAACACAAGCAGGGGGAGTGGGAGAGGGAGAAGCAGGCTTCCTGTTGAGCAGGGAGTCCAATGTGGGGGCTCGATCCCAGGACCCTGGGATCATGACTTGAGCCGAACGCAGACGCTTAATGACTAAGCCATCTAGCTGGCCCATCGAAGGAATTTAATAGGAAGGAAGTCTTAGGAAAAAGAGGTACCGGTGAGGGCAGTCTAATGGGTGACAAATGTCTGAAATATTTGGAAGGCTACTGTTTTTGGCAGAACAGAACTGAGAAATATCATGGGAGATGTAAGTGGTAAGGCATCTACATCATGAGTTTGGCCTCTAAGACATTTTTATATCCTTCTCTTTTCATGCACTTACTATTTATTGAGTAAATGCCTACTGTGCATTAGGCACTCTACCAGGTGCTGGGGATCCAGTGATGACTCAAATAGGCATGGTACTTGCCCTTGTGGAACTTAAAAAAACAAGTCAAAAGCCTTGCTTGTGAGGACTGAACAGGACTCCCCAACTGACACTCTTGTTCCCTATTGCTTCTTACCAGCACCCACCCTCCTAATGATTTAAGTTCCTGACACTTGGTGGTGCCTTCTAATAGGACACATCTTGACTTCCAAGATTTTGCTGCTAGGATGCAGCTTCCTTTATAGAATTGTTCTCCAGAAGTCTTCCTACAGGGGCCTCATCAGTTTCTTCTCCCATTCTCTTCAGTGACTTCTCTAAACCCTTACTTCTCCTCAGTGCCCTACCCCTTCACTTCTACTCTTGCCCTTAGCAGATGATTGTACCTCATTCTTCCTTGAAAAGTTAAGAGTATCACATGAAAGCTCTCTTAGCTTCTTCTCCTAACACCTACCAATTTAACTGAAATCTTATTCCTCCTTTCCTCCCATTTCAGTGAAAGAAGTGGTTGGCCTTCCGCCTGCCTAAGGCTATCCTTCCTTGAAACACCATTTTGGACTCATTTCCTCCCTCCATTAGATCCTTGCTCCTAGGGGTGCCTGGGTGGCTCAGTGGGTTAAAGCCTCTGCCTTTGGCCCAGGTCATGATTCCAGAGTTCTGGGATCGAGCCCCGTATCGGGCTCTCTGCTCAGTGGGGAGCCTGCTTCCCCCTCTCTCTCTGCCTGCCTTTCTGCCTACTGGTGATCTCTCTCTCTCCGTCAAATAAATAAATAAAATCTTTAAAAAAAAAAGGTCCTTGCTCCTTCATTACATACCTTCTTTCTCCTGTTTCTGTACCTCCTTCCCTGTGATCCCTATTGGCTCTTTTCTTTAAGTTCATAAACATATTAAATATCTCCCATTAAAAAACAATCTCATGGTTCTTCCGCCCTTAGCACCCCATAGAAAATGATCTTGTCAAAGTCATCAGTGACCTCTATTTTGCCAGCTCCAATGCAAACTTTCTCTAGCTTACTCAACTTTTCTCTGCCTTTGACACCACTTATCTTATTTCCCTCTTTGAAACATTTTCTTTGTTTGATTTCTGTGATTCCTTTCTCTGATGGTTTTCCCGCTGTCTCACTGGCCACTTCTTAGTCTTTTCCCCCTCTCCTTTCCTACTTTAAGTGTTGGTATCACCCAGGACTCTGTCCTTGGCCTTCTTTTCAAATACATTCATGGCAGATTGTGCCCAAGTAGAGTTGTAGGTGGAATGACCACCTACAAATTGATAGCTCCTAAACTTATATTTGCATTCTGGTTCCCTCTTGAGCTTTAGGAGGTGCATTTCTATAAATTTTTTAAAGAGTTTATTTATTTATTTGACAGAGAGAGAGATCACAAGTAGGCAGAGAGGCAGGCAGAGGGAGAGGAGGAAGCAGGCTCCCCGCTGAGCAGAGAGCCTGATGTGGGGCTTGATCCCAGGACCCTGAGATCACGACCTGAGCCGAAGGCAGAGGCTTAACCCACTGAGCCACCCAGGCGCCCCAGGAAGTGCATTTCTAAAAGGCTCTCGAACTTCCTTCTTTAATTGGCCTACAGAATCAAATCAGCATTGCCCTAGATCAGGGTTTCTCTGCTTCTGCCCTAATGGCATTTTGGGTTGATTCATTTTTTGTTGTGTGGAGCTGTTAGGGGCAGTATAGGACTTCAGCAGCATCCTTGGCCTCTACCCACTAGATGCCATCAGTTGTGACAACCAGAAATGTCTCCAGATGTCTCTTGGGGGGCACGGTTGCCTCCAGTTGAGAAATATTGCCCTAAACCAAATTTATCCTCTTCCCTTTTAGAATCTGCTTTTTTCTTTCTTTTCTTTCTTTTTTTTTAAGATTTTGTTTATTTATTTGACAGAGAGGAGAGAGATCACAAGTAGGCAGAGAGGCAGGCAGAGAGAGAGGGGGAAGCAGGCTCCCCGCTGAGCAGAGAGCTTGATGCGGGGCTCGATCCCAGGACCCTGAGATAATGACCTGAGCTGAAAGCAGAGGCTTTAACCCACTGAGTCACCTAGGCGCCCCCTGCTTTTTTTTTCTCACCTTAGTAAATGGTAGCACCATGTACTAGAAACATGTCATCCTAGACTCCTCTATCTTAATCCCCACCTTCCTCCTTGGCCACATCTAATCAGTCTCCAAGTCCCGTCAGTTTTCCTTTCTAAAAATACCTTGACTCCATCCTCTTCTATTTCCACCACCATTACCACCACCACCACCACCACCCAATTCCAAGCTACCATCTTCTCTTGCCTAAACTACTACAGTAACCTTCGAACTGGTCTCACTAGTTCCAGCCCCTTACCTTGGTTTATTTTCAACATTGCAGCCAGAGGCGTCCTTAAAATGCAAATAAAATCATACCACAATGTTGCTTAAAATTCTTCAGTAGTTACCCAATAGCTTTTAGAATAAAGCTTAAATTTGTTATCTTTGCGCTGACAGATCTTCTTGAGAAGGTCCCTAGCCTCATCTTTTGCCACATCCTCACCTGCTTTCCTCTCTCTCCCTTTGTGTGGAAATCTAGTTATCCTGCCGAGTTATCTCACTCCTGCCTGAGCCTGTCCTTTCTCCACAGCTCCCCCAGTCTCTTCCTCCACCCCCCATGGCCTCTGCTTATGTTCAAAGATTCATTTCAAGCACTAGATCCTGTAGAAAACCTTATCTGACTCCTCATTCTGATTAAGGGTCCCCCTTTTATGTACTCTAGTCTAAGCTCCCATTGCTAATGTCCTCTTGTTGCATTTGTTACACCAAATTGCATTGTTGTGTGTTGGTGCTTCCCACATGAGACTGGGGAGGTAGCCACTGTGTATTATTTAAATTTGTAGCCAGCACTTAGCATAGATTCCTATACGTAGTGGGTGCTCATCAAATGTTTGGTGAATGGATACCTCTTTGCAATATTTGCCCAAGTTCCTAGCCCTTCCTGTTTCTGTGGGGCAAGCTGTTTACCCTCCACATCTATCCAGAGAAATTCCCTTTCCCTGCAAAATTTGTACTGGGACCTAAGAGCCAATCCTGTAGGTACTCAAATACAGGCCAGATGCCCACTGTAATAAAAATAATACCACATGTAGAGCCCTAGGTTGTTCTCACTTTTTAAATACCTTGATCTCTCTTTCCCTGTTCCTGGTAGTGACATTCCATTCCATTATGATGATAGGATAACCCTAGTTTGCCCAGATTTGTGGTTTCAGTATCTCTTCTTTTTTTTAAATATTTTTTGTTCATTTATTTGAGAGAGAGACACACAAGCGGGGTTGGGGGGCAGAGGCAGAGGGAGAGAAAGAAGCAGGCTCCTCGCTCAGCAAGGAGCCCGACGCGGGACTCAATCCCAGGACCCCAGGATCATGACCTGAGCTG
The DNA here is from genome assembly GCA_028533885.1 of Nasua narica. Classification (NCBI taxonomy): domain Eukaryota; kingdom Metazoa; phylum Chordata; class Mammalia; order Carnivora; family Procyonidae; genus Nasua; species Nasua narica. The sequence goes on along the minus strand of CM052801.1, from coordinate 63,139,504 downwards.
AAGGCAGATGCCCAACCCACTGAGTCACCCAGGCGTCCCTCAGTATCTCTGCTTGAGTCTTGAGTCAAAATAAGAATTTTATGGGAGCTGACAGCCAGAGCTCCAAGAGCTAAGAAGCAGTCTATAAATAAAATGCTATCAAAGAAATACAAGTGCATAGTTTTATTTTTTAATTTTTTTTTTAGAGATGTATTTTTTTTTATTTGACAGAGACACAGCGAGAGAGGGAACACAGCAGAGGGAGTGGGAGAGGGAGAAGCAGGCTTCCCACTGAGCGGGGAGCCCGATGTGGGGCTCCATCCCAGTACTCTGGGATCGTGACCTGAGCCAAAGGGAGACACTAATGACTGAGCCACCCAGGTGCCCCAAGTACATAGTTTTAAAAGTCAAATAGTAGGGACACCTGGGTGGCTTAGGTAGTTAGGCATATGCCTTCGGCTCGGTTCATGGTCCCAGGGTCCTGGCATTGAGCCCCACAAAGGGCTCTCTGCCCAGCAGGGAGCCTGCTTCTCTCTTTCCCTCTGCCTGCCGCTCTGTCTCTCTCTCTCTGCTAAATAAATAAAATTAAAAAGTGAAATAGTAAGAGGTTAGTAAGGAAAAATGATGCATCTCTGTCCTACCCTTCCTTGCTCTTGAGTCTTGCTTTCCAGAAACCACAGCATTTATTTTAGCTACTTCTTCTGGTGTTCTTATTTCTAAACAGTACATTATTCTGATGTGTTTTGCTTTATCCAAGTTATATATTATTTGTTGACCTCCAGTTAACGCATATAAGAATTTCTCTCCCTTACTTTGTCTCTCTTCCCAAACTGCCCTTCTCCTTCTATATTTATACCACAATTCTTGGTTAAATTGATATTTAGTGTTTCTATTGTTATGACTATATAGATAGTCATAGATTCATTCCTGAGTCAAGTATATGTACTAAGATTTTGTTTTCCTTTGTTGTACAAATTTTCCTTTCATTTTATATTGTGAAAAATTGCAAACATAGAAAAGTAGAGGGGCACCTGGGTGGCTCAGTGGGTTAAAGCCTCTGCCTTTGGCTCAGGTCATGATCTCAGGGTCCTGGGATCGAGCCCCACATGGGGCTCTCTGCTCAGCGGGGAGCCTGCTTCCCCCTCTCTCTACTTGCCTCTCTGCCTACTTGTGATCTCTCTCTCTCTGTGTCAAATAAATAAATAAAATATTTAAAAAAAAAAGAAAAGTAGAAAATGGTGTCATGAACTCCATATACCCATTCCCCAGCTTCAACAACTATCAGTATGTGTCCAATCTTATTTTATCTATACTCTCACCCACCCCACATTCCACCAACCCGTTTGGATTAGTGTGAGGCAAATTCCAGACATTATATATCGTATAAAATGTGAATACTTCAGTATGAGTTCTAAAAGAATGAACTTAAATTTTTTAAACATAACTTTAGGGGCGCCCAGAGTGGCTCAGTCGTTGGACGTCTGCCTTTGGTTCAGGTCATGATCTCAGGGTCCTGGGATCGAGCCCAGCATCTGGCTTCCTGCTCAGTGGGAAGTCTGCTTCTCCCTCTGCTGCTCCCTCTGCTTGTGGTCTCTCTCTCTCTGTCAAATAAATAAATAAAATTTTTTAAAAAAATTAATAAGTAGGGAAGTCTGGGTGGCTCAGTCAGTTAAGTGGCTGCTCTCGGCTCAGGTCATGATCTCAGGGTCCTGGGATCGAGCCCTGCATCAGGCTCCCTGCTGGGTGGAGAGCCTGTTTACCCTTCTCCCTCTGCCTGCCACTGCCTATATGTGCTCTTTCTCTCTCTCTGTCAAATACATAAGTAAAATCTTTAAAAATATATAAATAAATGAGCATAAATTCATACCATTATTACATCCAGAAATAAGCATTTATCCCATAATATCATCAAATATCCAGTAAATGTTCAGGTTTGACACCGATGTATCACATAAATAGTTGGGAGTTTTATAGGTGGTTTATTCAAATCAGGATTCAAATAAGGCATACACATTGCATTTTACTAACATGTCTCTTCATTCTCTTTTAATTTGTTTTTTTTTTAATTTTTTTATTAACATATAATGTATTATTTACCCCAGGGTACAGGTCTGTGAATCATCAGGCTTACACATTTCACAGCATTTGCCATAGCACATACCCTCTCTTTTAATTTGTAAGTACCCTTCCCTTTTAATTTTTTTGTCCTTGCAATTTATTTTTTGAAGAAACAGGTTGGTTTTCTTGTGGAAATTCTTTTTTTTTTTTAAAGGTTTTATTTATTTATTTGAGAGACAGAGAAAGTGAGAGAGAGCATGAGAGGAGAGAAGGTTAGAGGAAGAAGCAGACTCCCCATGGAGCTGGGAGCCAGATGTGGGACTCGATCCCGGAACTCAAGGATCATGACCTGAGCCAAAGGCAGCTGCTCAACCAACTGAGCCACCCAGGAGCCCCTCTTGTGGAAATTCTTATTCCGGATTTTGCTGATTGACTTCTGATGATGTCATTTAATGTTCTTCCTCTGTCCCCTGTATTTCCTATAAACTGGTAGATCTGGATGATTAGATTCAGATTTAACTTGAGGTGAGAATATTTTTAACACGTATATGTCTGATGGGCTCTCTTTTCAGTGATGTTAAAATTCAACCGTGGATTCAGTGTCATCAGCCTGATCCGCTCATTAAAAAATTTCCTGTCAGGTTTTCACCCATGGTTTTTGAGTCATCGGTGATCATTGCCTAGTCTATCATGTCTTCATTTATTAGAATTCTTTTTTTTTTAAAGATTTCATTTTATTTATTACAGAGATAGCAAGAGAGGGAGCACAAGCATAGGGGAGCTGGAGAGGGAGAAGTAGGCTCCCCACTGAGCAGGGAGCACAACTCGGGGCTCCACCCAAGGACCCTGGGATCATGACCTGAGCGGAAGGCAGATGCTTATCGACTGAGCCACCCAGGCGCCCCTAGTTAGAATTCTTCTAAAAATGACTTTTCCTTATCAGCTATTTGGTTACCCTGATGTACTGAAAAAATGAAGACAGGGTAAATCCTAGGTTCTTTCACCTTCTTCAAAAGATGATCAGTTAAATTTGTTTGTTTCAGTATCATTATGAAATCATGGCTTTTTAAAAAAGATTTTATTTATTCGACGGAGACAGAGCGAGCACAAGCTGGGGGGGTGGGGAGCCGAGGGAGAGCGAGAAGCAAGACTCTCCACTGAGCAGGGAGCCTGACACAGGACTCAATCCCAGGACCCTGGTATCATGACCTGAGCCGAAGGCAGACGCTTAACCTGCTGAGCCACCCAGGTGCCCCGCAATCATGGATTTTTAACATACTTGATATGTTTTAGTCCACTGAATTTACTATTATTTTTTGGTACTCAAATTGTTCTGTTTTTAGCCAATTGGAACTGCTTTAAGTTGTCTTAGCCCTCGGATGGCCCTAGTAGTTCTGGAATGTTAAAGTATTTCTAGCACATAGTCTTTTCTGCCTGAGACTGGGAATCAGCAATTTCTTCAAGAAATTCTTGTCTTTTTAGTGGGAAATGGTATTTGGAGGCACACTATGGGTGCTAGGGGTGCTTGCTTATACTGGGTTGGTAAGACTTCAAGGCCTTCTAGTGGACAGAGCCAGGGAATATTTTTTTTTCCCCAGGGAATATTTTTTTAAAGGGAAAATATTAGTTTATAGCGATATATTAAAATCAAATTTGGAATGACAGAACTTTTACTGAAATCTTTTGCTTTTTATATTTTTATCTTTTGTCTTAAAAATGAAAATTTGAGGGGCGCCTGGGTGGCTCAGTGGGTTAAAGCCTCTGCCTTCGGCTCAGGTCATGATCTTAGGGTCCTGGGATCGAGCCCCACATTGGGCTCTCTCTTCAGCAGGGAGCCTGCTTCCCCCTCTCTCTGCCTGCCTCTCTGCCTGCTTGTGATCTGTCAAATAAATAAATAAATAAATAAATAAAATCTTAAAAAAAAAAAACACAACAAAATCCTTCACATATATTTATTTAAAACAATGAAAATTTGAGTCCTGACATTAACATAATTATTCTATCCTACTCTCTCTCTCTATAGATATATCTTTATATATATATAATACCATATATAGTAATTTCAGAACGTGAGTACCAATATTACTTACCAACAAATGATAACTGAAAAGAGCTCAAGATTTATATCTAGTTCTTTTTGTCACATTATTGTGCCTCTAGAAATACTACCTTTCTTTATAGTTAAGCCACTAACTTGGGGTGCCTGGGTGGCTTAGGCAGTCAAATATCTGACTCTTGATTTTGCTCAGGTCACGATCTCATGATCTTGGGATCAAGCCCCATGTTGGATGCTGCACTCCCTGCAGACTCTGCTTGAGATTCTCTCCCTCTCTCTCTCTGCCCTCCCCCTACTTGCACTCTCTCTCTTCCTCTCTCTAAATAAATACAATATTTTTTAAAATATTTTATTCATTTATTTGACAGAGAGAGAGATCATAAGTAGGCAGAGAGGCAGACAGAGAGAGAGGGGGAAGCAGACTCCCTGCTGAGCAGAGAGCCTGATGTGGGGCTTGATCCCAGGACCCTGAGATCATGACCTGAGCCAAAGGCAGAGGCTTTAACCCACTGAGCCACCCAGGCGCCCCAAATGAAATCTTTTTTAAAAAAGCCACTAACTTGATACTTGATACACAGGTTCTTTTTTACTTTTTTCATTTTGCTTATTTTCACATTTTAGGAATTGATTTTTTTTTCATTTTGATTAAATTTTGTTTTACAATTTTGTGAAATATTTACATGGTTCCAAAGTCAAATCTACAAAATAAGGTATATAGAGGTCTAGCTTTCATCTCTGTCCCTTCTACTCAGTTCCCTCCCTCCTTCTGTAAGTAACAAGTTTTGGTTTTGCTTATTTTTTTTTTTAAAGTAAGCTTTTCTTAGCTGAAAGAGCTTAGTACGGATGCTGTTTTGCACCTGTTTTTATTTTTTAGGGCTTTCTTTCTTTCTTTCTTTCTTTTTCTTTCAAGATTGTATTTATTTGTCGGAGAGAGAGAGCACAAGCAAGGGGAGCAGCAGGCAGAGCGAGAAACAGGCTTCCTGCTGAGCAAGGAGCCCCATGCAGGACTTGATCTCAGGACCCCGGAACCATGACCTGAGCCTAAGGCAGATGCTTAACAGACTGAGCCACCCAGGTGTCCCTTTCAGGTTTTATTTTTAAGTAATCTCTGTACCTGATGTGGGACTTGAACTTACAACCCTAAGATCAAGAGTAGACTGAGCCAGCCAGGCGCCCCTGTACCTAATTTTTTTCTCATAATATTGCACTTCATTTTTTAAAAAAAGATTTTATTTTTTTATTAGAGTGAGTTGAGTGATTGAGAGTGAGAGACAGAGCAGGAGCAGGGGTAGGGACAGAGGGAGAGGGAGAAGCAAACCCCCTGTTACTGAGCAGGGAGCCCAATGCCAGGCTCAGTCCTGGGACTCTGGGATCATGACCTGAGCCAAAGGCAGATGCTTAACCGACTTAAAAAAATAAGCTTAACCGACTGAGCCACCCAGGCGCCCCTGCACTTCCTTTTTTTTTTTTTTTTTTTAATAGCTACATAGTTCTGTTCAGTGTGATGGATTTTTATAACTTTTTATTGGCATGGATAATTACCTCGTTTTTCCATTGGTTTAGTTTTCTAGAACCTATTGCTAATTTTTTCTCAAGTACTCTGAGAGCTCTGTCAAACATTCATCTGCATTCTCCATATGCTCAACAACTTGAATTGTTTTTTCCCTGAAGACCTTTTTCTTGGAATCTTCCATCCTAGGCTCCCAAGGCCTTCTACATGGCTATTATCCCAGGACTCCTTTTGCTGCTCTCCTGTCTTCCTTTTTCTGGTTTACACTCCCATTTGGCTGGAATACAACCTCCATTAGCTTCCTGAGGAAGGGTGCCTAGGAGGTAAAGTTTTAGAGTCTTTTCATGTCTATAAATGTCTTTTCTTCCCTGACATATGACTGAAACTTTTTCTAGATTTCTAGATTTGGGTTTGAATAATTTGCCTTTATAAATTTGAAGATATGGTTTTGTCATCTAGCCACCAGTGTTGTGTGAATCTAAATGCTACTTTAAGTCCTGATCCTTTGTAGGTAATTTCTCTCTTCTATTTCTCCAGAAGCTTATAGGGAATCTATCTATAAAACTTCATGACCCAGTGGGCCTTTTTTTTTTCTATTCATTGTGGTGGGTAGAAATTAGGATTTGTCAATCTGGAAGCTAATGCTTTCAGATGTGGGAAGATTTCCTGTATTATTTCTTTTACTTTATTATCTGTATTTTCTTTATATCTCCTATTATTTGAATTTAGGACCTCATGGATTGAACCAGTAAACTGTTACTCATTCCGCTCCTATTTTCTATCTCCACCTTTTGTTTTCCTTTCTGTGAAATTTTCTTTTTTTTTAAATATGATGTGAATTTTTATTTATTTATTTATTTATTTATTTTTTCTCCCCAAATATGTTTATTTTAATTTTTCAGTGTTACAAGGTTGATTGTTCATGCACCACACCCAGTGCTCCATGCAATATGTGCCCTTCTCAATACCCACCACCAGGCTCGCCCACCCCCTCCACCCCCTCCCCTCCAAAACCCTCAGTTTGTTGCTCAGAGTCCACAGTCTCTCCTGGTTCATCACGCCCTCCGATTTCCCCCCATTCACCCTTCCCTTCCTTCTCACGATGCCCTCCATGATTTTCTTTATACTCCACACGTAAGTGAGACCATAAGATAATTGACTCTTTCCGCTTGACTTATTTCTGTGAAATTTTCTTGATATAAAAGCCAACATCTTTAATGAAATTTTTTCTATTATCCTACCTTCAATTTTCAAAAGATTTTTCTTATTCTCTGATCCTTTTGTGTAAAATCTTGTTTTTTTTTTTTAAAGATTTTATTCATTTATCTGAGAGAGAGAGATCACAAGTAGGCAGAGAGGCAGGTAGAGAGAGAGGGGGAAGCAGGCTCCCCGCTGAGCGGAGAGCCCCATGCGGGGCTCAATCCCAGGACCCTGAGATCAGGACCTGAGCTGAAGGCAGAGGCTTTAAGCCACTGAGCCACCCAGGTGCCCCCATCTTATTTTGTTTTTTTTTTAGTAGTATAATTAAGTAATGTAGTGTGTATGCATTTTTTCTGTTCTTTGAATTGTCTGTTCCTTCAGGAATTTTTTTCCTGTTTTGGTCATTGTCTTTCACAATGGAGGCTTTAACCAAAGAGCTGATGATACTTGACTGACTATTCATATTTAAGAGTGAAGCCTTAAAAACCTGATTGGCAGTTCAGCTTAAGTGGGTTTGTTGATTCTTGGCTTTACTGCTGGTGCTTATGTCAGGGTGTCCCCATATGTTTGTCTCAGGAGATCTCTCCTTTGGAGCTATTCAGTTTCTTGAGATAATTTTCTCTGAGTTTCTTGCCTGGCTGCTGACCTTTTAGAATTAAGGTGTGGAAAAGGGGTGGGATCCCCACCATTTAGAACGCAGACTTACATGGAATCTTCCTGTTTCCACCCCTCTGTCACTACAACAGTCCCAAATTCAGGGCTTCTGTGGGTTCATTTTCTCCTGAGAAAAAGGATCTCCCATTTCTTGCTACAGGAAGGTGGATGTTCTTGGTAGGATGAGTGTGCTTACCAGTTTTGTTGTTTAGACTTAGAATCACACCCTCTTTTTTTTTTTTAAAGATTTTTTATTTATTTATTAGAGAGAGAGAGACTGAGAATGAGAGGTGAGAAGGTCAGAGGGAGAAGCAGACTTCCCGCAGAGCCGGGAGTCCGATATGGGACTCGATCCCGGGACTCCGGGATCATGACCTGAGCCGAAGGCAGTCGCTCAACCAACTGAGCCACCCAGGTGCCCTCACACCCTCTTTTTTTAAAAAGATTTTATTTATTTGAGAGAGAAAGAGCAAGCAGAGGGAGGAGTAGAGGGAGAGGGTCAAGCAGACTCCATGCTGAGCACAAAGCGTGACATGGGGCTCCATCTCAGGACCCTGACACCATGGCCTGAGCTGAGCTCAAGAGTCCAAGGCTCAACCGACTGAGCCACCCAGGCTCCCTCCACACCCTCGTTTAAGCCTCGTGCCTTACTTGCACCTTCAGGTTTGAGACTTCCCAGGGTTGCATGGAGCAGATAAGCCTTATATCTCATCAGGTCCCCCTTTGTAGGCAATCCGGATATAGTTTCTTTCATCTTGCTTCAGTTGGCACTGGAGTCTGCTTTCCATCTAAGACTTTATTTTGCTCTTTTCTGCTCTATCATTATCTTTGTTCTTCCTTTCATGTATGAATTCAGCAAGTACTATGAAGTGCCCACAAGTGCCAGGCAGTACTGTTCTTGGTGCTTAGGATACAATAATGAAGAAAATATCCCTTCCCTTGCAGAACTTACATTTTAGTCAGGGACATAGATTTTTTAAAAACATTATAAAGTGAAATATATGGTATGTTTGACAGTGATAAGTGTGGCTACGGTCTGGAAGTTTGTGTGACTCCAAATATCATATGTTGAAATCCTAACACCCAAGGTGATAGTATTAGGAGGTGGGGCCTTTAGGAGGTGATTAGGTGATGAGGGCAGAGCCCTTATGATTAGGATTAGTGCCCTTATGAAAGAGACTCCAGAGAGCTAGCTTGTCCTTTCCTCCATGTGAGGTTATGTGAAAAGATGGTCGCTAGTGGGGAAACAGGTTTATTTTAATTTTTTTACTTTAAAAATTTTTTATAGATTTTATTTATTTATTTGACACAGAGAGAGCGAGTACAAGCAGGGGGAGTGGCAGGGAGAGGGAGAAGCAGGCTCCTGCAGAGCAGGAAGCCTGATGTGGGGCTTGATCCCAGGACCTGAGCCGAAGGCAGATCCTTAACCGACTGAGCCACTCAGGTGCCCCCATTTTTTATTTTTTTTTTATTTTAAATTCCATTAATTAACATATAGTATAATATTAGTTTCAGAGGTAGAGTTCAGTGATTCATCAGTCTTACATAATACCCAGTGCTCATTACATCATGTGTCCTCCTTAATGTCCATCACCTAGTTACCCTATTTCCCACCTCCCTCCCCTCCAGCAACCCTAAGTTTGTTTCCTACGATTAAGAGTCTCTTATGGTTTGTCTCCCTCTCTGATTTCATCTTGTTGTGTTTCTCTCTCCCTTTCCCTATGCTCCTCTGTTTTGTTTCTTAAGTTCCACACGTGAATAAGAGCATATGGTAATTGTCTTTCTTTGATTGACTTATTTCACTTAGCATTATACCCTCTACCTCCATCCATGTCATTGAGAATGGCAAGATTTCATGTTTTTTGATGGCTGCATAATATTCCATTGTATATCTATACCACATCTTCTTTACCCATTCATCTGTTGATGGACACCTGGGCTCTTTTCATAGTTTAGATATTGTGGACATTGCTGCTATAAGCATTGGGGTGCAGGTGCCCCTTTGGATCACTGCATTTGTATCTTTGGGGTAAATACCTAGTAGTGACCCTTGCTTGGTCATAGGGTAGCTCAGTTTTCAACTTTTTGAGGAACCTCCATGATGTTTTCTAGAGTGGCTGCACCAGCTTGCATTCCCACCAACAGTGTATGAGGGTTTCCCTTTCCCCACATCCTCGCCAACATCTGTTGTTTCCTTACTTGTTAATTGTAGCCATTCTGACTGGTATGAGGTGGTATCTCACCGTGGCTATCTCACTGTGGCTTTGATTTGTATTTTCCTGATGCCAAGTGATGCTGAGCACTTTTTCATGTGTCTGTTAGCCATTTGGATGTCTTCTTTGGAGAAGTGTCTGTCATGTCTTCTGCCCATTTCTTGATTGGATTATTTGTTCTTTTGGTGTTGAGTTTGATAAGTTCTTTATAGATTTTGGATACTAGCCCTTTATCTGATAAGGCATTTGAAAATATCTCCTGTTGTTGTCTTTTGGTTTTGTGTACTGTTTCCTTTGCTGGGCAAAAACTTTTTATCTTGGTGAAATACTAGTAGTTCATTTTTGCCTTTGTTTCCCTTGCCTTTGGAGACCTGTCTAGCAAGAATTTACTGTGGCCGAGGTCAAAAAGGTTGTTGTTGCCTGTATTATCCTGTAGGATTTTGATGGAGTCCTCTCTCACATTTAGGTCTTTCATCCATTTTGACTGTTTTTGTGTATGGTGTAAGGAAAGTCCAGTTTCATTCTTCTGCATGTGGCTGTCTAATTTTCCCAACACCATTTGTTGAAGAGACTGTCTTTTTTCCATTGGATATTCTTTTCTGCTTTGTCAAAGATTAGTTGATCGTAGAGTTGAGAGTCCATTTCTGGGTCCTTTATTCTGTTCCATTGATCTATGTGTCTGTGTTTGTGCCAGTACCATACTGTCTTGATAATTATGGCTTTGTAATAGAGCTTGAAGTCTGGAATTGTGATGCCACCAACTTTGGTTTTCTTTTTCAACATTTCTTTGGCTATTGGGAGTCTTTTATGGTCCATAAAAATTTTAGGATTATTTGTTCCAGCTCTGTGAAAAAAGTTAATGGTATTTTGATAGGGATTGCATTGAATATGTAGATTGCTCTAGGTAGCGTAGACATTTTAACATTTCCAATCCATGAGCATGGAATGTTTTTCTATTTCTTTGTGTCTTCCTCAGTTTTTTTCATAAGTGTTCTCTAGTTTTGTGAGTACAGATCCTTTGCCTCTTTGGTTAGGTTTATTTCTAGGTATCTTGTGGTTTTGGGTACAGTTGTAAATAGTATCGATTCCTTGATTTTTCTTTCTTCTGTCTCATTGTTAGTGTATAGAAATGTAACTGATTTCTGTGTATTGATTTTATATCCTGCCATGTTCCTGAATTGCTATATGACTTCTAGCAGTTTTGGGGTGGAGTCTTTTTGGTTTTCCACATAGAATATTACGTCATCTGACGAGAATGAGAGTTTGACTTAGTCTTTCCTAGTTCAGATGCCTTTAATTTCTTTTGCTGTCTGAGGCTAGGACTTCTAGTACTATGTTGAGTAACAGTGGTGAGGGTGGACATCCCTGTTGTGTTCCTGACCTTAGGGGAATAGCTCTCGGGTTTTCCCCATTGAGAATGATATTTGCTGTGGGCTTTTTGTTTATGGCTTTTATGATATTGAGGTTTGTTCTTCTATCCCTATATGCTGGAGAGTTTTAATCAAGAAAGGATGCTGTATTTTGTCAAATGCTTTTTCTGTGTCTTTTGAGAGGATCATACAGTTCTTGTCCTTTCTTTTATTAATGTTATGTATTACATTGATTTGCAGATGTTGAACCACTTTTGCAACCCAGGAATAAATCCCAGTTGGTCCTGATGAATAATCCTCTTAATGTACTGTTGGATCCTGTTGGCTAGTATCTTGGTGGTAATTTTTGCATCCATGTTTATTAAGGATATTGGTCTGCAGTTCTCCTTTTTGGTAGGGCCTTTGGTTTTGGGATCAAGGTAATGCTGGCCTCATAGAGTTTGGAAGTTTTCCTTCCCTCTCTATTTTTTGAAACAGCTTCAGAATAATAGGTATTAATTTTTCCTTAAATGTTTGGTAGAATTCCCCTGGGAAGCCATCAGGCCCTGGACTCTGGTTTGTTGGGAGTTTTTTGATTGCCACTTTAATTTCCTTGCTAGTTATAGGCCTTGTCAGGTTTTCTCTTTCTTCCTGTTGTAGTTTTGGTAGTTTATATGTTTCTAGGAATGCATCCATTTCTTCCAGATTGCCTAATTTGTTGGCATGTAGTTGCTCATAATGTGTTCTTATAATTGTATTTCCTTGGTGTTGGTTGTGATCTCTCCTCTTTCATTCCTGATTTTATTAATTTGGGTCCCTTCCTTCTTCTTTTTGATAAGTCTGGCCAGGGGTTTATTGATCTTACAATTCTTTCAAAGAACTAGCTTCCAATTTCATTTATCTGGCCTACTGTTCTTTTGGTTTCTATTTCATCGATTTCTGCTCTGATCTTTATTAGTTCTCTTTTCCTGCTCGGTTTAGGCTTTATTTGCTGTTCTTTGACTAGCTCCTTTAGGTGTGAGGTTAGCTTGTGTACTTGAGACCTTTCTTATTTCTTGTATTGCTATAAACTTCCCTCTTAGGACCGCCTTTGCTGCATCCCAAGGGTTTTGGTCAGTTGTGTTTTCATTTTCATTTGTTTCCATGCATTTAAAAAAAATTCTTCTTAAAAAAAATCTTCTTGGGGCGCCTGGGTGGCTCAGTGGGTTAAAGCCTCTGCCTTCGGCTCAGGTCGTGATCTCAGGGTCCTGGGATCAAGCCCCGCATCGGGCTCTCTGCTCGGCGGGGAGCCTGCTTCCCCCTCTCCCTCTGCCTGCCTCTCTGCCTACTTGTGATCTCTCTCTCTCTCTGTCAAATAAATAAATAAAATCTTTAAAAAAATCTTCTTTAATTTCCTGGTTGACTCATTCATTCTTTAGTAGGATGCTCTTTAACCTCCATGTATCTGAGTTCTTTCCAAATTTCCTCTTGTGATTGAGCTCAAGTTTCAAAGCATTGTAGTCTGAAAATATGCGGGAAATGTGAGAAAACAGATTCTTGCAAGACAGTGCATCTGCCAGTGTCTTGATCTTGGACTTCCCAGCCTCCAGAACTGTGAGACATAAATTTCTCTTGTTTAGAAACCACACGGTTTGCATTATTTTTGTTATAGGGGCCCATCCAGATTAAGACAAGTGCCATGGGAAAAGTACAGCAGGATCAGGAGGATAAAAAATTCTAGGGTTAGGGGAAGCATAGGTTGTAATTTTGTTGCTGTTGTTCTAGAACTTAAAAATATTAAGTAAGCTTATTTAGAGAAGAGGTAGGGAGTTAAATCTTGATTCTACAAGTAACACATTTTGTCAGTGTTTATCCTTTGAGATGATAAAAATATGGAATGTATCATGAATTTGTGTGTCGTTCTTGCACAGGGGCCATGCTAATCTCGATATCATCCCAATTTTAGTATATGTGCTCCTGAATCGAGCATGGGTTTTAATTTTAAGTGGGGTCAAGGTAGGGTTCATGGAGAAGACAGTATTTGAATAAAGCAGTGGCTCTCAACCTGGGGGCAGTTTTGCCTTGCATAGGACATTTGGCAATGTCTAGAGACATTTTTGGTTTATATCACTAGGAGATGATTGGGCAGTGCTACTGACGTCTAGTGGGTAGAGGCCAGAGATACTGTTAAACGTCCTCCAGCACATGGGATAGCTCCCCACAACAAAGAATTAGACAGCCCAAAACATCAGTAGTGCTGAGGATGGGAAACCTTACTTTTAAAGCTTAGAGGCTGAGAGGGTGTCAGCTATGTAGAAGTCTGAGGGAGGAGCTTTCTAGGAAAAGAGAAAACCCATCTTAAAATGGGAATGTGACAGGCTTTTTTTAGAGGAACTGAAAGTAGGCCCAGAAGTGTTGGACTTGGGGTGAGATGGTGAGTGGAGGCAAGGTTATATAGTGCCTTGAAGGTCATTGTAGGGACTTTGGCTTGTATTCTGAGCCATTGGAGGTTTTGTTGGGGGAGGTTGTGTCATGATATGATTTAGGTTTTACAGAATCACTGCTGTTGTGTTGTGTATGGATTATTGGAGGGAAGGATAGAAGCAAGGAGACCAGTTGGGAGGTTGTTGCAGTAATCCAAGTGAGAGATGATGTAGAGCAGTGATAGTAGCCGTAGAGATGGATGGATGTTGAATTGCATAACAGGGACATCATTGGTGACCTTAACATGACCCACTTCGGTGGAGTGGTGGGGACCTGATTCTAGTGGGTGAACAGAAGGAGAGGAGTGGGAGGCAGTGAATATATACGGTTCTTTTGAGTTTTTCTGCAAAGAGGAACAGTGAAATGTAATAGTGGCTGGTAGGGAAAGTGGGGTCAGAAAGTTCCTTTCTTTGTTAAAGGTGGGAGAGTAAGAGCATGCTTATATATTTATGGGGATGTTCTAGTAGAGAGGCAGGAGAATGATGGTGCAGGAGAAAGAGAAGGGAGAATTGGTAGAGTAATGAGCTTAAATAAGCTTGTGTCTTTTATTCCTTTATTTCATTTTAGTAGGATTTCTTTAGGAGAGAGAGAGCAAGCATGGTGCATGCAGGGGCAGGGAGGGGCCGAGGGAGAGGGAGAGAGAGAGAATCTTAAGCGGGCTCACTGCCCAATGTAGAGCCCAATGCGGGTCTTGATCTCATGACCCTGGGATCATGACCTGAACCACAATCAAAAGTTGGATGCTTAACCAACTGGGCCACCCGGGCACCCCCATTTTAGTAGGATTTTTATGAGAAATATTCTGTTACTTTAACCAGTAACCTAACCAGCCAGTAGGAATAGGAGTTTCAGTCTCCCATTTTTTTTTTAAAGATTTTATTTATTTATTTGATACAGAGAGAGAGATCACAAGTAGGCAGAGAGGCAGGCAGAGAGAGAGGAGGAAGCAGGCTCCCCGCCAAGCAGAGAGCCCGATGCGGGGCTCGATCCCAGGACTCCGAGACCACGACCCGAGCCGAAGGCAGCAGCTCAACCAACTGAGCCACCCAGGCGCCCCTCAGTCTCCCATTTTATAAATGAAGAAACCGAGGTCTCAGTTCATACAGTGGTGGAGCTGTATTTTATATCTACTTAGCAGGGGCGCCTGGGTGGCTCAGTGGGTTAAAGCCTCTGCCTTTGGCTCAGGTCATGATCTTGGGGTCCTGGGATCAAGCCCCACGTCGGGCTCTCTGCTCAGCAGGGAGCCTGCTTCCCCTTCTCATTTCTGCCTGCCGCTCTGCCTACTTGTGATCTCTCTCTATCAAATAAATAAAATCTTTAAAATAAATATCTATTTAGCATTATCTTTTAGGTCAGACTCAGTTTTTCAATTTCCCATCCTTCCAGGACCCCAGTGACCTTTGCATCTTGCTTTCAGAAAACATTATTTTCCAACCAGCTGGTAACCAAGAGTTGTACCGGTCTTTTTTCAAATCACCAACCTCAAAATTTGAAAAATATGTTCAGTACAGTTAAGCGTGTCTTCTATTGCATGTATATGACAGTATAGCAAAAGTGATTAAGTGCAGCCTTAATTGGTTTTACCCTCTCAGGCAACACTATTTTTTGGTATAACTCCTCCTCCCATGCATCATTTGGGGTTTATTTGAAAATAAAATACAGTGGAGGGTGCCTGGGTGGCTCAGTGGGTTAAAACCTCTGCCTTTGGCTCAGGTCATGATCTCGGGGTCCTGGGATCAAGCCCCGCATCGGGCTCTCTGCTTGGCGGGGAGCCTGCTTCCTCCTCTCTCTCTGCCTGCCTCTCTGCCTACTTGTGATCTCTCTCTCTCTGTCAAATAAATAAATAAAATCTTTTAAAAAAAAGAAAAAAAATACAGTGGAACTATAATGCATGTATTATAAAAATGAAAGGATCTAGTAGATCAGACAGTGTGTCCTATTGTGATAGCAACTGGCTTGTGTTTGAAAAGTTTAGCTTTAAGGATTTTTTTGCTATCCCAACCACTAAATCAGGATTGCATCTGACTTGTACTCACGAGGAGGAAATGAAGCATCCAGCTAAGCTGTGGTGTAGCTGGTACCTGGTTATCTGAAGTAATATAGAAATGATGGGTTTCTTTTTTTTTTTTTTAATGGAATTTAATTTTTTGACTCCAAATATTCTAAGAGGATTCTTTTTTCTTTTTTTTAAAGATTTTATTTATTTGACAGAAAGACACAGTGAACAGTGAGAAAGGGAACACAAGCAGGAGGAGTGGGAGAGGGAGAAGCAGGCTTCCCACTGAGCAAGGAGCCCGATGGGGGGCTCGATCCCAGAACTCCGGGATCATGACCTGAGCCGAAGGCAGCCGCTTAACGGCTGAGCCACCCAGGCACCCCAGAAATGATGGGTTTCTATCAGAAAGTGTTAAGTAAGAGTGGAATCATAGCAACCTAATGCTATATTAGGAACTGCTTCCAGGAGGAATTCACAGAAATAGAAGATTATTGTCCTTCATACTGTATATGGAATAAATCGAGACTCTACATCGAAACACCTTTCCTGTTCATTCAGTCATAATTTCTTTGAGTAACAGTTATTGAGCACCTACTGTGTGTCAGACTAAGGCTACAGCTCTAACCCTTCATGGAGCTTAGTGTTTGGAATACAATGGATAATATTCCTCTGTAAGGTCTCAGGGCAGGGATCATGTTTCTTATATCACTGCATTAGTTTGCTAGAGCTGCCATAATGAAATACCACAGACTGGGCAGCTTAAACAACAGAAATTTATTTCCTCAAGGTCTGGAGGCTGGAAGTCTTAAGATTAGGGTGTCAGCAGGTTTGGATCCTTCTGGGCCTTGCCCTGCACGTGGCCACTTTCTCACTATGTCTCTACACAGTCTTTTCTCTGTCCACACCTGCATCTCTGGTGTCTTTTTGTGTGTCCAAATTTCCTCTTCTTATAAAGACAACAGTCAGATTAGAGTCAGGTCCATCCTAACTACCTCTTTTTTTTTCTTTTATTTATTTATTTGACAGAGAGAGACACAGCAAGAGAGGGAACACAAGCAGGCGGAGTTGGGAGAGGGAGGAGCAGGCTTCCTGCCGAGCAGGGAGCCCAATGTGGGGCTCAATCCCAGGACCCTGGGATCATGACCTGAGCCGAAGGCAGACGCTTAACGACTGAGCCACCAAGACGCCCCTAACTACCTCTTTTTAACTTAAACACCTCTTTAAAGGCCCTATTTCCAAATACAGTCACATTCTGAGGTGTTGGAGGTTAGGGCGTCCAACATATGACTTTTAGGGGGACACAGTTCAGCCTATAACCCTCTACCCTTTGGACCCCCAAAATTCGTGTTCTCCGTACATGCAGAAGACATTCACCCCTTCCTAACGCCCTCCAATTTTTTAAGCTCTACACTCAACATGGTGCTTGAACTCGTGACCCTAATATCAAGAGTCACATGCCAGCCAGGTGCCTCTAACAGCCCCAGATTTTTAACCCATTCCAGCATTGACCCTCAATCCTAAGCCTTATCTGAATATCATCTAAATCAAATGTGGATGAGACTCAAGGTATAATTCATCCTAAGGCAAAACCCTTCAAAGACACCTGGGTGGCTCAGTTGGTTAAGTGTCATGCCTTCAGCTCAGGTCATGATCTCAGGGTCCTGGGATTGGGCCCCTCCTCAGGGCTGCCTGCTCAGTGGGGAGTCTGCTTCTCCTTCTCTGTCTGCCCCGCCCCCTGCTCATGCTCTCTCTCTCTCTCTCTCTGAAATAAATAAAATCTTTAGAAAAACTCTTCAGCTGTGAACATGTGAAATCATACAAGTTATCAGCTTCCAAAATACAAAGGTAGGACGGACAAGAGGGTGGTCATTCCCATTCCAGAAGGGAGACCTTGGAAAGAGAAGAGATATAGGTTCCAAGCAAGTTTGAAACCTGGCAGGGCAAATTCCATTAGATTTTAAGGCTCAAGAATTATCCTCTTTGGGTTGATGCTCTGTCCTTTGGCCCACTGGTGTGTTGCTGTGGCAGGTTCATGCTTCAGGCGCTGGACATTGGCAGTCTGTCCCACTGAACCTGGGGGTACAGCCTTGCCCCCCTGGGGCCTGTCCCCTCTGGGCCTAGAGTGGCAGCAGCAGCTCTGCTGATCTCTGAATTGCCTTGGGGGTCATTCTTCTCTTTTCTTGAACATAACACCTTTTGGCAGTCAGATAGGTCTATTTTCCTGTCCTGTGGAATCCCAGAAGTCTGATAGCCTTCCTTCATTATATCTTGTCTCTGTCCCCTTTAGTTTAAGCTGGCAGTGTTTCTGTCAATCAAACTTCCTCTCTATTCCTGGGTTCTGCTGAGATGGCTGATTGGATCCGTGAGTCACACCTGTAATCTCTTTATCAAAGGATTGTCCAGCCTTGGTTTTGCCTCCTGAATAAGCTTTCATATTATATGGATAAGCCGAGATTTTTCCAACTCCTCCAGGTTCTGGTTCCTTTTTGCTTAATGATTCCTTCTTCAATGTATCTTTCTCCTCTCTATACATTTTACTATGAGCAGCAAGCGGAAACCAGGCCATACCTTCAACACTGCTTAGAAATCTCCTTAGCTAAATATCCAGGTTCAGCACTTTGAATTTTCATCTTGCACCCAACACTAGGACATCATTCGTCCAAGTTCTTTTTTACTTTATAATAATCAGTTTTTGTTGAGTTTCCAATAGCACGCTCTTCATTTCTTTCTGAAATCTCACCAGAATCACCTCTAATATCCATATTCCTACCCATAGTCTCTTCAAGGCAATCTAGGCTTTTTCTAGCATGCACCTCAAAACGCTTCCAGTCTTCACTCATTCCCAGATTCAAATTGAATCTGGGAATTCAACTGAATCCAGATTCAAAGCCACTTCCATATTTTTAGGTATTTGTTAAAACAGCATGCCACTTCTTGGTACCAAAATGTGTATCCGTCGGCCAGGTACATAACAAAGGACCACAGACTGTGTGGCTAAACCAACAGAAATCTATTTTTTCACAGTTCCGAAGGCTAGAAGTCCTAGATAGAAGTTTCTCTGGAGGCCTGCCTCCTTTGCTTTGTAGGTGGCCATCTTCTGTGATTTCACATGATCTTTCCTTTCTTTGGGCATCTCTGGTGTCTCTGTGTGTGTCCCAATTTTCTCTTTCCTTAAAAGGACACCAGTCAGTTGTTTTAGGGGGCCCTCATTTTAATTTAATCACATCTTTAATGACCTTATCTCCAAATATGGTCACATTCTGAGGTACTGGTGGTAAGGCTTCAACATATGCATGGGGCTGGATGCAATTTAGCCCATAACAATCACTCAGCAGGAATAATCAGCTGTGGAACTTGTTAGATTTGTGTGCATAACGATACTGTTTTCTTCCTAGTACTATGAAGTATTCCTTCGACAGTCCCCAATGGAGCCCTGCCTTCTGTTTCATGAAGGCGGGTACTGGCGTGAGCTCATAGTCCGCACCAATAGCCGAGGGCACACAATGGCCATCATCACTTTCCATCCCCAGGAATTAAGACAGGTGAGACTCATGGAATGATAAGGGGCGGCTTATTTTCACTATCCTGCAGTTGGTTTGGGAAGTTTCAGGGCAGATAGCAGAAACTACACATCCACAGACTATTTGTGTGGGTTGGGAAGAGGGGTTGCGGGTGAGGAGGAGGAAACAGTGAGGATACTCTTTAACCACACTGTTGGCATAATGAAACCACAGACTGAGGTGAGGTTACCAAGTTAATTATCATGTGAGGACACCCACGTATTTTCATAAGAACTTTGCCCGTGGAAGTTGGTAGGTACTCTGCTGACTCTAAGAGGCAATTCAAAAGAGGGGAGAATATAGTCAGAATTTCATAACTCAGGGGCGCCTGGGTGGCTCAGTCGGTTAAGTGGCTGCCTTTGGCTCAGGTCCTGATCCCAGGGTTCTGGGATCGAGTCCTGCATTGGGCTCCCTGCTCAGTGAAGAGCAGGCTGCTTTTCCCTCTCCCTCTGCCTGCTTGTGCTCTCTCTCTCTCTCTGTCAAATAAATAAAACCTTTAAAAAAATTTTTGTAACTCAAATAATACTTTACATTTGTAATTAACTTAGGCCTTTCAAACATTCCCATGTTAAAATAGTCCTATACTTAATGTGATCATCTCAACTCACTTGTAAAGTAGGCAAGGGAAGGGAAAGTATTGTTATACATTTAGATGAGCGAATGGAGGCATAGAAGTACCCAAGTTTGGGGCGCCTGGGTGGCTCATTCAGTTAAGCATCTGCCTTTGGCTCAGATCATGATCCCAGGGTCCTGGGATCAAGCCCGACTTCGGGCTCCCTGCTCAGCTGGGAGTCTGCTTCTCCCTCTCTCTCTCTCTGCAGCTTCCCCTACTTGTGCTTTCTCTCTCTGTCTATCAAATAAGTAAATAAAATCTTAAAAAAAAAGGAAGTACCCAAAGTTGAAGAGCCAGTAAATAGCCAAGCTGGGGCTTGAACCCACGTCATTGATTCCTGATCTTTTTTTTTTTTTTTTGTAATTAAAAAAAAAAATTGAGCATAGTTGACACACAATTCCTGGCCTTTTATTTTTATGTATGTATGTATGTATTTAAACAGATAAAACTATTACTATCAAAGTAGATTCTAAGGCAGCAGGTATTACTAGAGATTTAAAAAAGAGGAGACTAGAAGGTTCAATTTATTTATTTATTTATTTTAAAGATTTTATTTATTTATTTATTAGGAAAGAGAGAGAGTGAGAGAGAGCATGAGAAGGGAGAAGGTCAGAGTGAGAAGCAGACTCCCCATGGAGCTGGGAGCCCGATGTGGGACTCGATCCTGGGACTCCGGGATCATGACCTGAGCCGAAGGCAGTTGCTTAACCAACTGCGCCACCCAGGCGCCCTAGAAGGTTCAATTTAAAAGGAAAATATAACAATTTAAAATTACATATACCCGGGTGCCTGAGTGGCTCAGTCGTTAAGCGTCTGCCTTCGACTCAGGTCATGATCCCAAGGTCCTGGGATCGAGTCCCACATCAGGCTCCCTGCTCTTTCGGGAAGCCTGCTTCTCCCTCTCCTTCTGCTGCTCTCCCTGCTTGTGTTCCCTCTATTGCTGTGTCTCTCTCTGTAAAATAAACAAATAAAAATCTTCAAAAAAAAATCCTATAAAATTACATATACCTAATAGCTGACAGAACTATAGGAAAATACACAATGATACTTTAATGGGAGATACAATAAATATTGGTGAGACAATGATAAAATACATTAGTAAGTTTAATCTACATATGCCAGAAAACCTTTCATTCATTCATTCATTTATTTTAATTCCAGTGTCGTTAACATACAGTGTTATATTAGACCCAGGTGTACAATATAGTGATTCAACAATTCCATACATCACCAGTGCTCATCACAACTGTACTCCTTAATCCCCATCACCTGTTTCACCCATCCCCCATCCACCACCCCTGTGGTAACGATCAGATTGTTCTGTATAGTTGAGTGTTTTCTTGGTTTGTCTCTTTTATTCTCTTTGCTCATTTGTTTTATTTCTTAAATGCCACATATGAGTGAAATCATACGGTATTTGTCTTTCTCTGACTGATTTATTTCACTTAGCATTTATACTGTCTAGCTCCATCCATGTTGTTGCAAATGGCAAGATTTTATTCTTTTTTATGGCTGAATAGTATGCCATTGTGCATATATATATCACCTCTTCTTTATCCATTCATCTATTAATGGACACTTGGGCTGCTTTCATAATTTGGCTATTGTAAATAATGCTGCTATAAACATCAGGTTGCATGTATTCCTTTGAATTAGTGTTCTTGAATTAAAAAATGGGCAGAAGACATGAACAGACATATCTCTAAAGAAGACGTACAGATGGCTAGCAGACACATGAAAAAATGCTCAATATCACTCATCATCAGGGAAATGCAAGTGAAAACCACAGTGAGATATCACCTCATACCTGTCAGAATGGCTAAAATTAAAAATACAAGAAACAACAAGTGTTGGCAAGGATGTGGAGAAAAGGGTACTGCACTGTTAGTAAGAATGCAAACTTGTATGGCCACTGTGGAAAACAGTATGGACAGTATGGAGGTCCCTCAAAAAGTTAAAAATAGAACTACCCTATGATCCAGTAATTGCACTATTGGGTATTTATCCCCAAAATACAATTCTTGGCCTTTTAACTCTAGAGCTCCAGCATAGTTTATTGTGGTATATCCTGTGTCAGGCTAATGTTTAGGCTCTCTGCAGTGATGTAAGAATTTTAAAACGTTCTGAATCCAAGGAAAGAATTTAGTTACCATGATCATTCCCTTCCATGCCCTCTTTCTTTTCTTTGAGGACGCATCTTCGAGGTGGTGTTTGGGTGGGTGGTTGAGATATTTGACGTAGAGTGATATAAAGGGAATTGAAAAGTTATTGCTTCTTCATAATGAGGCAAAAGCTTAGTTCAGCTCCTTGTTTACAATAGGGATGACTATCACACTTTCTTTAGAAAACTATTAAAGAGGCTCCAACTAAAAGCATCATGTCTATTGTGTAGGATTTGTCAAAAGCTGATAAGCAAAACGGCGCCTCTGCCGAGATGGGAAAATAGCGTATTTTTTGTCATACAGAACCTTGCTTTATGTTAAGTGTTATTTATAATAGGATTTGAGAAATGTGCCTTCTTGTCTGACTGCTGCAGGGCTGATTACTGTAGAGCTCGGAGAGAAAATCTGTCCGCCATGAGTCTTTGCTTGACTCCTCTGATTTTGTGATCTGGGTAGGAGGAGCTCGGGGTTCAGAAGGAGGCTGTAAAGAAGTTTTTCACCACTGGGCCAGGAGCTGTCTGTAACTTGACATCACTTTACTTCCAGGAAAGGTAAACCTGGGATAGCCAAACAGCAAGCAGGATGGCTTGCCATATTCTGAGTTGTGGCTTACTGAGGGGAGGGCTGCTGACCGTGGAGGAACTGGGCTAAGTGATCCCGGCTCTTGTACCCTAGCCGGGTCCCGGAAGCCAGGCCGGATTTAGATGAGAGGGCATCTGCATATACCTCCATCCCCTGAGAGGGAATTCCTCCAGACCTCTCAGGGCCATGCCATGGAGGCCTTGTCTCTGGGCTGAGAGGCTGCCCACCCCCCAAACCACTAGAGAGAGAATGGTTTGCTATTCCAAAATGCTCTTTTAAAAATTCTTTTCCAAGGGATCCTGGGTGGCTCAGTTGGAAGTGGCTGTCTTTGGCTCAGGTTGTGTTCCCTGGGTCCTGGGATCGAGCCCCGCACTGGGCTCCCTGCTCAGCGGGGCATCTATCTGCTTTTCCCTCTCCCTTTGCCCCCTGCTTGTGCTCTCTCTCTCTTTCTCTCAAATGAATAAGTAAAATCTTTAAAAAGGATTCTTTTCCAGCACTGTGACGCGTTGCAGCCATCAGCAGTCCCCCTATCAGCTCCTGTTTGGGGAACCCCACCTCTTTGAAGATCTTCTGGGCTTGAAGATCCGAATCTCTCCAGATGCCTTTTTCCAGATTAACACTGCTGGTGCAGAGGTGCTGTATTGGACAGTGGCGAAGCTGAGCGGAGTGAACTCTGATGCTATCCTCCTTGATATCTGCTGTGGAACCGGCAAGTGACAGCCCAGGGCAGAATCTACATGCTTCTTAGCTTCCACCCGCCCCGCAGCCAGCGCCCAGGTGGGGAGGCGATGGTGGTGGTGCAGGCATACCATCATTGGTTTAAAATCCTCAAATAGGGACGCCTGCGGGGCTCAGTAGGTGAAGCATCTGCCTTTGGCTCAGGTCGTGATCTCAGGGTCCTGGGATCGAGTCCTGTGTCGGGCTTGATCTCAGATTCCTAGGATCGAGTCCTGCGTTGGGCTCCTTGCTGGGCGGGAAGCCTGCTTCTCCCTCTCTCTCTGCCTGCTGCTCCCACTACTTGTGCCCGCTCTCTCTCCCTCTGACAAAAAAATAAATAAATAAAAATAAAATAAACTCCTAAAATACCCTCCTCTTATCCTCTTACTTCCTCAGGTGTGATTGGTCTATCTCTGGCTCGGTATGCCTCCCAGGTCCTTGGGATTGAGTTGGTGGAGCAGGCGGTGGAGGACGCCAGGTGGACTGCCGCCTTCAATGGTACACTGCTCACATTCTGGAGACAAAATGGAGAGCTGTGGTTGTTTCTGTGCTGTGTAAAGGGTTGTGTGGGCAGGGGCATCGCCTGTATCCGTGACCTGTGCAAAGGGAGGGAGGGCGTCCTGGAGTGATTGGAGTTGGGTCCTGATGGTTTTCTAAAAGAGGTCCCAATAGCTAATCTCCACCTCCCCCCTTTTTTTCTATCCGGAAGAAGAGCCCAAGGCAAAGAATAGGCCTAGATGATAGGAGGAGAACTTGGCAAAACTTTGGATAACATGGAAGAGGAACCTTCTTGATGTTAGACTCATGAGGCATTTTAACATAATACAGTAGATTTCAAACAGCTGTTAGCAACAGAACCTTTGCTTTGAACAAAATCGTATGCCAAACTCTGATGTAGAAAACAGGTCTCGTAGTTTCCTCTACCCTACCTCCAGACAACCCTTGAGGCTCTGAAAATCTCTAATGTAGCAGAAAGGGCACTTGAGTAAAAGTCAAGGTTTTCTTCTTGGTATGGACAATTATGTGCTACGTGTTACTAAGCTTTAAAATAACATGTTCTAGTATCTCAAGCTGAAAGGCCTACTGAGATATTGCAAAGGAAGGTGTGTTAGCAACAATGAGGCAGGTCCAAAAGCGGTTTTTTCCCCTTGTTATTCAGAGGTGTGCCAGCCCCAAAGGGAAGAGGGCAGAGCCCTGGCTCCTGTACATTTCTGTAAAGCCGAAAAGCTTTTTTTACTTCTCTCTCGAGCCGAACTCCCGCCACCTCTTCCCTCACTGCTGGACTTGAGTTTTGAATTCTACCCTGTGGGCCTCTCTTCTACAGGCATCACCAACTGTGAATTCCACACTGGTAGAGCGGAGAAGATTTTACCACAGCTACTAAAGTCAAAGGAAGATGGACAGTTCATTGTTGCTGTGGTGAACCCAGCCCGGGCGGGACTACGTAAGAATGGGTAGCTTTCTTGTTAACAGAACGAGTTGGGTGTTCTCATGATGCCCACCGTCTTTAGTCCCTTACTCCCATACAGTGCTAAGGGGGCTCCCAGAGGGCTGGCTCTGAACCTACTTCTCTATTCCTAACCAATCCTAGGTGCCAGCCAGTCAGTAGTTTCTGATAACCCAGACCATGATAGTTTAGTCACATTAATAGCAGGGCGCCTGGATGGTTCCATTTGTTAAGCGTCTGCCTTCGGCTCAGGTCATGATCCAGGGGTCCTAGGATCAAGCCCCACATGGGGCTCCCTGTTAGCACGGAGCCTGCTTCTCCCTCTACCCTTCCCCCCCGCTTGTGCTCGCTCTCTTATTCTCTCTCGAATAAATAAAATCTTTAAAACAAAACAAAAATAGTTATGTTTTTTTAATATTTTATTTATTTATTTGACACAGAGGGAGATCACAAGTAGGCAGAGAGGCAGGCAGAGAGAAAAAGGGGGAAACAGGCTCCCTGCTGAGCAGAGAGCCCAATGTGGGGCTTGATCCCAGGACCCTGAGATCATGACCTGAGCCGAAAGCAGAGGCTTTAACCCACTGAGCCACCCAGATGCCCCCCAAAATAGTTATGTTAATAGCAATGTGTTTCTTCCTTCAGACTATCAGGTGGTTCAAGCCATTCGAAACTGCAGGGCTATCCGCACACTGATTTTTGTTTCCTGCAAGCCCCATGGTGAAGCCACAAGGAACATCATTGAGTGAGTCTTGACTTCTTTTTTTACTTTATTTTAAAAAAAATGTTTTTTAAGGATTTTATTTATGGAGACAGAGCATGAGAAGGGGGGACAGATGGAGAGAGGAGAGGGAGAAAGACT
Organism: Nasua narica; assembly: GCA_028533885.1. Taxonomy (NCBI): domain Eukaryota; kingdom Metazoa; phylum Chordata; class Mammalia; order Carnivora; family Procyonidae; genus Nasua; species Nasua narica. The sequence continues at coordinate 63,114,086 of CM052801.1, read as the reverse complement.
CCCCACTGAGCA
>CM052801.1:63096910-63113574 GCA_028533885.1 Nasua narica | reverse complement strand
ACTCCGGGATCATGACCTGAGCTGAAGGCAGTCGCTCAACCAACTGCGCCACCCAGGGGCCCCTCCATTGTTCCTTCTTAATAATTACTATTAACAAGGTGACTACTAACAAGGGTCACCAACTTGTTCTACCTGTTTGCATAGCATGCTCCTGGTTTTAACACGGAAAGTCCCAGGTTCAGAGTAAATCAGGACAGTTGGTCACTGTACCGACGCTTTACAGCTCACAGACAGAAATGCAGTAACTATTAGATTTTACTTCTAACATTCAGCATCCAGAACTTGGTTTCTAAATACCATTCTCCATTAAAAGGAACCAGCGTTCCTTGGAAATGGCTGCTTGCAGGACTGGGGCAGGGAAATGTATGGTTGAGCCTAGGAACCTTGTACCAGAATCTAAGGAAGTGCTCGAAGACTCACGGAGGAATGTCAAAAGGACATGGCAGTTGAGCTATTCTGAGAGAGGGAGGTGATACTTCATTGTGGTTTTCACTTGCATTTCCCTGATGATGAGTGATGTTGAGCATCTTTTCATGTGTCTCTTGGCCATCTGTAGGTCTTTTTTGGGAAAATGTCTATTCATGTCTTCTGCCCATATTTTAGTTGGATTATTCATTTCTTGGGTGACTACAATCCACAACACAAGAAAGAATAGGTGTTGGTGAGGATGTGGAGAAAGGGGAGACCTCTTGCGCTGTTGTTGGTGCGAATGCAGAGTGGTGCAGCCAATCTGGAAAACAGTATGGAGGTTCTTCAAAAAGTTAAAAATAGAACGACCCTACAATCCAGGGGCACCTGGGTGACTCAGTGGCTTAAAGCCTCTGCCTTCGGCTCAGGTCATGATCTCAGGGTCCTGGGATTGAGCCCTGCATTGAGCTCTCTGCTCCACAGGGAGCCTGCTTCCCCTTCTCTCTCTGCCTCCCTCTCTGCCTACTTGTGATCTCTCTCTCTCTCTCTGCCTAATAAATAAAATCTTAAAAAAAAAAAAGAACTACCCTACGATCTAGCAATTGCACTACTAGGCATTTACCCAAAGAATACAAAAATACTAATTCAAAAGGATACATGCACCCCAATGTTTATAGTGGTAGATATATATCTATAACTATATATATACACACACACAATGGATTATTATTCAGCCATAAAAAGAATGAAACCTTGACACTTACAATGACATGGATGGAGCTAGAGAGTATTATGCTAAGCAAAATAGGTCAGTCAGAGAAAGACTTCACTCATATGTAGAATTTAAGAAACAAAAGAGCAAAGGAAAAAGAGAGAGAAGCCAAGAAACAGACTCTTAAGTATAGAGAACAAATTCGTGGTTACCAGAGGGGAGGAAGGTGGGGGGTGGGTTAAATAGGTGATGGGGATTAAGGAGTGCCCTTGTTGTGATGAGCACTGGGTGGTGTATGGAATTCTTGAATCACTAAGTTGTACACCTGAAACTAATATTATACCGTATGTTAACTAACTAGAATTAAATAAAAACTTTAAAAATGTACAAAGAAAGGACATGGGAGCCAGCCCGAAGGAACTATCACTGGCCAAATGAGAAGATTTGAGCTAATATTACAAAGAAAATGTCTGAACTGAGTATAAAATACTGAATTTAAATAAGAAAAACAGTGAGTCAAGTGATATAAAAATAAGTCAATAAAGCTGCTACTATTAGAACTATTACATCAACTTCTTGCTCTGAAAATTGGTGTTCAAGAGGAAAGAATTAAGCTTTTACTTCCCCTTTTTGATTTATATTCCATAGATGAGGAAAAGCTCATCAAAACACAAGAATGCCAGCTAAGAAATATATACTGATGACAGAATTAGGAAATCAACATTTTCCAACCCCAATTAAATCATCAAGCCAGGGAATACATTTTAAAAATCAGAAAACCATGGGGGTACCTGAGTGGCTCACTGGGTTAAAGCCTCTGCCTTTGGCTCGAGTCAGGATCTCAGAGTCCTCGTATCAAGCCACGCATCGGGCTCTCTACTCAGCGGGGAGCCTGCTTCCTCCTCTCTCTCTGCCTGCCTGCCTACTTGTGATCTCCTTCTCTCTGTCAAATAAATAAATCTTAAAAAAAATAATAAAAAAGGGGCGCCTGGGTGGCTCAGTGGGTTGGGGCCTCTGCCTTTGGCTCAGGTCATGGTCTCGGGGTCCTGGGATCAAGCCCCATATCTGGCTCCTGGAGACTGCTTCCCCCTCTCTCTCTGCCTGCCTCTCTGCCTGCTTGTGATCTCTCTCTCTCTCTCTCTGTGTCAAATAAATAAACAAAAATACAAAAATCTTTAAAAAAAATAATAAAAAATAATAAAAAATAAAAATCAGAAAACCAAATTATTGAGTCAGGAAACAATAATCAACTATTGAGTCAGGAAACAATAATCAACAGATGATGCTAAAATCTTTAGGTGAGATGTTACTGGGGAACAGGACAATCACACGGTACCAAATTAACACCCCACAGATTTCTTGTTAATTACAAAGAGAAAAATCACATGGAGAGTTCTGAGGGCCACCACCTAAATCATCACTCTAAGAGTGGACAACTGATACTATGTGCCTCCTGATAAGACGTGATATTAAGTACATGACATTGCTTATGAAGCATTCTTATCAAAATATGGTTTAATTGAATCAAATCAAGCCTCTGATCCTAAGCACTTCACATTTTCACAAATTCAGGGGAATTTCCTGGAAGGAAGAGCTAAACACCACCATAAGGAAACAAAGCATCCTATCCCAGGAGGGGTATAGGACCAGTGCTTAAAGCAGGACAGTCACGGGCAAACCAGGATGGCTGGTGACACTATAATCAGATTCCTAATGTGGGGCAAAGCCAGTCTCTAAAAGTCAGTGCCATTTAAAAAAAAAAAGTGGAGAGACCGTTCTAAATTAAAAGAAACCCCACACCCAAATGCAATCTATAAACTGGCTATATAAGACATTTAGGAGGGCGGCTGGGTGGCTCAGATGGTTAAGCATCTGCCTTCGACAAAGGTCATGATCTCAGCGTCCTGGGATGGAGCCTCACATTGGGCTCCCTGCTCAGCGGGGAGTCTGCTTTTCCCTCTCCCTCTGCTGTGTGCTCTCTCTCTGTCAAATAAATAAAATCGTTAAAAAGAAAAAAGACACTTAGGGGTGCCTAGGTGGCTCAGTTGGTTAAGCACCTCCCTTTGGCTCAGGTCAGATCCCAGGGTCCTAGGATGGAGCCCAGTCTTGTGTCAGGCTCCCTGCTCAGCGGAGAGGCTGCTTCTCCCTCGCCCTCTGCTGCTCCCTCCGCTGCTCCCTCTGCTTGTTCTCTCTCTCTCTCTCTCTCTGTGTCAAATTAATAAATAAATAAACTAAGTAACTAAAAAAAAAAATTTAGGAGACAACTGGGGAAATGTGAGGACAGAGCTGCGCTACCCAGCCTGCCCAGAAATGTAAATGAACTATGTCACTAAGAACATTGATTCAGCTGACTTTTTTGTGACAGAACTTTCTCAGTGAAGTAGGTGGTGCACTGATATACTATGGTCCAAGCTCCTTCTCTCCCTGTGTACCATTCGGCAGTCTGCAAACCATAATTCAGGAAGCACTGGTTAGATATTAGATAATATTTGTGAAGATCGGTGAGGTACTGTTAATTTCTTTTAGCTGTGCTTACAGTATGATGTACCATAGAGTTACACAGGAAAAGGTCCTGCTTAGAAGATGTATGCTGAGGGATTAAAGGTGAAATGTCATGTCTACAACTTACTTTCAAATAGTTTACCAAAGAGCAGGGACACAGATAAAGCAAATATAGCAAAATGTTAACATTTGTTGAATCTTGGTGAATATATTGGTGTTCGTTGCACTATTGTTCCAACTTTCTTGTTTATTTGAAAGTTTTCAGGATAAAGATGACAGAAGTATAATTCTAAAATCATCTTCAAGATAATAACGCCAACAAAATTAGCAGGAAGCTGATTATCCACAGCCAATTCTATATTCTTTGGGGAATATCTAAGTTAAAAACAGAAAGATAAGTAAAATTAGCCAGAAGAGGTAATGAAAAGTGCATTCCAAGCTGAGGAACAGAGTATGAAAAGGACCAGAATGGAAGAAATTTGTCTTTTCCAGGGAAAGGAATTTAATGCATATAGAAAAATGAGGATGTCCACATTATGAAGGGGTGTTGAGGGTACATCTAGAATTTTGGACTTTTTGGGGCAACTGAGTGGCTCAGTCAGTTGGATGTCTGCCTTTGACTCAGATCATGGTCTCGGGGTCCTGGGATCAAGCCCCCTGTCAGGCTCCCTGCTCACCGGGCAGTCTGCTTCTCCCTCCCCCTCTGCTCCTACTCCTCACTCATGCTCTCTCAGTCTCTCTCTCAAATAAATAAATAAATAAAATCTTTAAAAAAAAGAATTTTGGACTTTTTAAAAACAATAAGAAGCCAGTAACAGATTTTAAGCACTGGAGAAACACAATGATATTGGCATTTTAGAAAACTCACTATGGCTGCAGAGAATGGAATGGATGGAGGCAAGAGTGGATACAGCAGCAGCAGTTAAGAAGATGGCCTTTTGGGACGCCTGGGTGGCTCAGTTGGTTAAGCAGCTGCCTTCGGCTCGGGTCGTGATCCCAGGGTCCTGGGATTGAGTCCCGCATCCCTTGCTCAGCAGGGAGCCTGCTTCTGCCTCTGCCTGCTTGTGCTCTCTCTCTCTCTCTCTCTCTCTCTCTCTCTCTCTCTCTCTCTCTCTGACAAATAAATAAATAAATAAAATCTTTAAAAAAAAAAAAAAAGAAGATGGCCTTTTGAGGGGCACCTGGGTGGCTCGGTCAGTAAAGTGTCTGCCTTCGGCTCAGGTCATGATTCCAGAGTCCTCGGATTGAGCACCGAGTGAGGCTCCCTGCTCAACAGGGTGTCTGCTTCTCCCTCTTCCTCTGACCCCAGCTTGTGCTCTCTCTGTCTCTCTCTCTCGAATAAATAACAAAATAAATAAAATCTTAAAAAAAGATGGACTTCTGAGCAATAATGTGGTAAGAAATGATGGTACCTACAGGGATGGAGACTTGGTGATATGTTGGATGGGGGAAGGATATAGAGAAGAAGGAGTCAGATATAATTCCCGAGCTTTTGGCTTGAGTGACTGAGTAGATTGGTATATTCATCAAGACTTAGAATATAGGAGCAAGAACAAGTTTGGGGGGCAGATGTGAAGCATGCAATGTTAGATATGTCAGGTTTAGAGTACCTAGAAGATATCCAGGTGGAACCCCCTTTGTCAGCAGTTGGGTATGAGACTGAGAGAGCTAACTCTGGTTTCTGGTTTAGGTAACTAATAGTTTGGCCAGTTACAGATATGGGGAACCAAAGAGGAGAAGATAAAAGTCGCTTTCCCATTACATAAAATGAAAAATTGGGAAGTGAAAATAAAACTTATCTGACTGCCGTAAGTCAGTACTTTTTTTAAAATCACTCTGTTATCAAAAAAAAAAAAAAAATCACTCTGTTATCTCCTTCTAGCATTTTTTAAATGGATATGTATATAGTAGCCTGAATAGCCACATTTTTCTGAGAAGGAGGCTTCTCCAGAAGTATTTAGGATTGAGAAAAATACTAGTTGACCCAATACCATTTTGTAAATCAGATTTTTGTACATGTCCTTAGGCTCTTAAAAGATTCAAAACATAATCTAGATTGTTGGACAAGTAACCAAGGACAACTCCAGAGCTAAAGAAATCATGGACCAGAGAATGTCAGTTTCTATATCCAGTTTATTATAGTATATACTGGATCATTAGGGGATTCTGGAGCTTTCTGCATCCACACTACATAGCATAATTATAGGTATTCAGTCTCTTTGAAGATCTTCTTTCCCAGTGTCTCTACTATAACCAATCCTCCTTCCATAGATGAGAGCTGATTGGTGCTATGTTCTACCATTTTTAAAGGGTATTCTAGAACTTCAAAGCCTAGAAAATCCAAAGGAATGAGCTCTGAGATCATGCAGTGACCCTGCAATCACATTATAGTTTACTCTGCTTTTTTTTTTTAAAGAAGCTAGATTTGTTTCTAGTTCTAATTCTTGACCACTTAATGAAGGCAAAACGTATCTACCAAAATCTCTCAGCAAATACAGAGACCCGAGTCAATGTGTTATTATTACGAGCTGCAGAGCAAAGCTCAGTTATGTTGTCTCCACACCACAAACAGAGTCAGACAGAGGAGATAAGACTGAACTAGGACCAAGGGAGTCATGACAGGCTGACAGCAATAGGAAAGAACAGTCTAGATCCTGAGCCAACGAGTGGCCACAACCAGGCCAACACCCGTGAGAGCCAGGGAACCTGAAAACTAAGGTTACAAATCTCCATCAGATACAAGGCCTGCTATAGTCAACCCTTGAACAACACAGGTTTGAACCATGCAGACACACTCATACACAGATTTTTTTCAATACATACCATACAGTAAACGTATTTTCTCAATAACATTTTATTCTCTCTAGCTTACTTTCTTCTAAGAATACAGTATATAATATATCGGACATACAGAATATCTGTTAATTCACTGGTTCTGTTATTAGTAAGGCTTCCAGTCAAAAGTGGGCTATTACCCGTTAAGTTTTTGAGGAGTCAACAGTTACAGGTAGATTTTCAACTGTGTGGGAAGGGTCAGCGGCCCTAAACTGTGTTGTTCAAGGGGCACCTGTGTATTCTTCCCACTCATGATCCAAAGGCCGGTTTCTCCAATAATGCTCTCAGGATCTGCAATGGAGCAAGATGCCAAACCTGGAAGAAACTGAAATGTCAGCCTTAAGAAGCAGCCAGCAGTCCCACAGGAGGCTGCTTATCGAGTGAAGAGGAGCACCAGCTCGCAGTGTAGGGTGTGGGGGAACAGATCCACAGGCACCGCTTTTCTCAGGACAAAAGGCTCACCGAGGAGCTTCTTAGCCGAGTCCGGAGGACAGCACAGCCTGCAGAAACAGATCATAATATCAGTTCCTAGATACTAAGGAGAACCTACAGGAACACCACTCCCTAAAAATTAAGCCCTTCCAGGGCACCAAGGTGGCTCAGTCAGTTAGGTGTCTGCCTTCGGCTCAAGTCATGATCTCAGGGTCCTGGGATCAAGCCCTGCATCTGGTTTCCTGCTTCTCTCTCTCCATCTGCTGCTCCCTCTGCTTCTGTGCTCCCTCTTCCTCTCGCTCCCCACCCGTGTCAAATAAATGAATAAAATCTTTTAAAAAAATTAAGCCCTTCCCTGTGTTCTGAAAGCCCTCTAAGTTTCTCTCAATAACACCATCTATCATATTTAATGTAACTAACCTGGGTTTTTTTTAAAACCATCTTCTTCAGTGGAGCATAATCTTTTCAAGGGGGGAAATGAGGCAAAAACTGCTTATTATTTATCTCTGTGTTCCCAGTTTGTGATACAGAGTTCAGTAGTGAATAGAGCAAGCTGTCTAAGTCATATATGTTTCTGTATGATTTGTACATCAAAGGTAATTAATTGGGCGCCTGGGTGGCTCAGTTGGTTAGGTGACTGCCTTTGGCTCAGGTCATGATCCCGGAGACCTGGGATCGAGTCCCACATCAGGATCCGGGCTCCACGGGAAGTCTGCTTTTCCCTCTGACCTTCTCCCCTCTCATGCTCTCTCTCACTCTCTCTCTCTCTCAAATAAATAAATAAAATCTTTAAAAAGAAAAAAGGTAATTAATTAACAAATATCACTAGATTATTCTATTGAAATGTTTCAAAGTAGATTACTCTTTTCACTTATTTCAAAGGCAGTCAAGCAAAAATAAGCACAAAAATCCACCTATAAACTCACCAAGGAGAACCACTGCTGACTTCTCAGGATATATCTTTCTAAATATGTATATTTAAATTGGTTTCTTAAAATGGAGTCACACTGTACATATTGTACATACTGCTTTACAACTAGTTTCTTCAGTTCATCATAGAGCATATCCATCTCTCCACTCTGCCAGGCAAACTCACATTTATTGGTTATATGGTATTTCATTAAATGTGTGTACCATAGTTTATTTACCTAATCTCTTGCTACTGGAAATTTAAGCTGTTTCTAATACTTTACTATTTCAAAAAATCCCTCCATGAATATCCTTATTAATACCTTTGCAAACATTTTTAGTTTTTTAGTAGAACTGCTGAGTTGAAGGGTCTATATGTTTGTAAGGCCCTAAGATATATACCACTAAACTGTTCTAAAAAAGGTTGTACCAATTTACTCTCAAACCAACAAAGCAGAAGAGTTCTTGTTTCCCTTGCTGACTCTTAACAGTTTAAATAGCACTGTCCCACTGAAATCAGAACAAGGCAAGATATTCACTATTGCTTCTATAATGGAACATGTTCTAAAAATTTTTTTTAAGATTTTATTTATTTATTTGACAGGGAAAGAGAGAGAGAGCATACATAGAGGGAGAGAGAGTGGGAGAAGCAGACACCCTGCTGAGTAGAGAGTCCAATATGGGGCTTGATCCCAGGACCCTGAGATCATGACTTGAGCCGAAAGGCAGACCCTTAACCATCTGAGCCCCCTAGGTGCCCCTAAAATGGAACATTTTCTTATCCAATGTAATAAGAAAGAAAAAGTATTGGAAGGAGAGAGACAAACTGGTTTTGAGATGTTGGTCACATGGCCAGCTACCAAGAAAAATGGCCAGCTAACCAAGCAAGAGAATCAACTAGAAAACAAATAAAATGAATAAAAGAATGAGGAAGCTAGACACAAGGTTGGCAATAACCACTTAGAAAAAAATAATGAGGGGCTCCTGGGTGGCTCAGTGGGTTAAGCCTCGCCTTCGGCTCAGGACATGATCTCAGGGTTCTGGAATCGAGTCCAGCATCGGGCTCTCTGCTCAGCAGGGAGCCCGCTTCCCCCTCTCTCTCTGCCTGCCTCTCTGCCTACTTGTGATCTCTCTCTCTGTCAAATAAATAAAATCTTTAAAAAGAAAAAAAAAGAAAAGTCCTATATTGGGAAAAATTGGAAAAAGCTATATCGATATAGATATATCGATATAGCTTTAGAGAATTATATAAGACTAGAGTAATTGAAGAGACATACCACATACTTGGATAGAAAAATATTGTAAAGTTTCAAATTCTCCCTAAATTAATAAGTACAATGTACTTTCAATCACAATCCCAAAAGAATATTTTTGATAAGTTGATTCTAGAGCTTTCTCAGAAAACAGCTGAAAATGTTTAAAGTATATATCCTTTAACTTAGCAACTCCACAACAGGAATTTATCTACTATATATACTATCACATACACTTATTCATCACATATACCTACACATTGCACATATGTACAAAGATATTCACTGCAACATTGTGGTAACAATAGAACAGAAACAACCTCAAAATTCATAAGCAAAGGACTAGTTAAATGACATTATTTATGCAAGTTAAAATGATATAGCCTATTTAAAAAATTAAGTAGACCTATTAGTATTGATGCAGATTCTGCATCACTGTAGAACAATCTCGAAATCTAATGTTAAGGGAAAAGCATGGTGCAGGGGTGCCTGGGTGGCTCAGTTGGTTAAGCATCTGCCTTCTGCTCAGGTCATGATCCCAGGGTCCTGGGATCGATAATAAATCAAATAAAATAAATAAAGGAAAATAAGAAAAAGAAAAAAAGAAAAGAAAATCATGGTGCAGAATAGTGTTTTAGTCTGTTTCTATTTGTTGAAAAAAAGAGAGAGGGATGGTATGTATACATACACACACACACAAACTTATTTAGTCAGAGAATCTCTCTGATAGGCTACATAAGAAACTGGTAAGAGTGGTGACATCTGAAGGATTAGGGGTCAGGAGTAAGAAAGAGAGTCATTACTTACTGCATACTCTTGTATTGTTTTAATTTTTCTACCATATGTACGTACTGTCTTTTTTTTAAATAAATGTTTTATTTATTTATTTGACAGAGAGAGAGACACAGTGAGAGAGAGAACACAAGCAGGGGGAGTGGGAAAGGGAGAAGCAGGCTTCCCGCTGAGCAGGAAGCCCAATGTGGGGCTCGATCCCAGGACCCTGGGACTATGACCTGAGCTGAAGGCAGATGCCCAACGACTGAGCCACCCAGGCGCCCCACGTACTGTCTTTTCAAAATAAATTTTTCTTATCTTTATGAAGCCATGTTTATTGTTTTACTCACTGTGTTAGCAGAATGCTAGGTTTACTCTTAATCACTGCATTTTTAAATTTATTGTCTTGCATAATAAATATTTTCATTATATACAAAAATGAAATAATATAAAAAGATATTCAGTGAAGTCTCCTTCCCAGCTAGGACACCCATCTCTGCAGTTCTCTTCCACCATAGATAGCTACTACCATCAGTTTCTTATATAAATTACCAGTTTCTCTATGCCTATACAAATATAAATCCATATTCTCCTAATCTTTTGTCCTTTTTTAAAAGACAGCTTATAATTATATAAACAATTCTGCGCACCTTACTATTTCCACTTAGTAACAGACCTTAGAACCAAAAATCACAAGCTACAAAAGAAAATAGTCTGGACATACTGAAAATTAATACTCTTGGAGCGCCTGGGTGGATCAGTTGGCTAAACATCTGCCTTCACCTCAGGTCATGGTCCTCGGATCAAGCCCCACATCTGGCACGCTGCTCAGTGGGGAGTCTGCTTCTTCCTCTCCCTCTCTCTCTGTGTACTCTCTCTCAAATAAATAAATAAAATCTTTAAAAAAGAAATCATGGAGGGCATTGTGAGAAGGAAGGGAAGGGTGAATGGGGGGAAATCGGAGGGGGTGATGAACCAGGAGACTGTGGACTCTGAGCAACAAACTGAGGGTTTTGGAGGGGAGGGGGTGGGGGGGTGGGCGAGCCTGGTGGTGGGTATCGAGAAGGGCACGTATTGCATGGAGCACTGGGTGTGGTGCATGAACAATCATTCTTGTAACACTGAAAAAATAAAATAAACATATTTGGGGAAAAAATATTAATTCTCTTATGCTTCAAAGGACATTATCAAGAAAGTGAACAGAGAACCCACAGAATGGGAGACAATTTTGGCAAATCATATATCCAATAAGGGACTTGTATCTAGAATATATTAAGAAATCTTAAAACTCAATAATATTGAGTTTTAATATTGAGTGAATCTGATGATTCACAGACCTGTACACTTAGGGCAAATAATACATTATATGCTAATAAAAAAAACTCAATAATAAAAAGACAATCCAATTAAAAAATGGGCAAAGGATCTGACTAGACATTTCTCCAAAGAAGATATACAAATGGACAATAACCACATAAAAAAATGCTCAACATCATTAGCCACTGGAGAAATGCAAATCAAAACCACAAGGACATATCACTTTTCACCCATTAGAATGAATATAATAGACACTGACAAGAGTTGGGGAGGATGTCGGCAAATTGGAACCCTCATGGGCTGCTGGTGGAAATGTAAAATAGGACAGCTCTTTGGAAAACAGTCTGGCAGTTCCTCAAAAGGTTAACATAAAGTTACCACATGACCCGGCAATTCCACTCCTAGGTGTCCACCGAAGAGAAATGAAAGCAAACATCCACACAAAAATATGCACACGAATGTTCATAGCAGCATTATTCACAAGAGGTAAAAGGCGAAAACAAGCCAAATGTCCATCAATTAACATGTGCATATATAAAATGTGATATATGGGGGCGCCTGGGTGGCTCAGTTGGTTAAACATCTGCCTTCGGCTTGGGTCATGATCTCAGGGTCCTGGGATCATGAGTTGGGCTCCCTGCTCAGTGGGGAGTCTGCTTCTCCCTCTCCCTCTGCCCACACCCTCTCCGCTAGTGCTCGGTCTCTCATTTTCTCTCTCTCAAATAAATAAAAAATCTTTAGGAAAAAGAAAATGTGATATATCCACAAAATGAAATATTAGTCAGCCATGAAATAATGAAGTAACTTACAATGCTATCACATGGATGAGCCTTGCAAACATCCTAAGTGAAAGAAGCCAGATGCAAACAACCACATCTTGTAATGACTTCATTTGTATGAAGTGTACAGCATAAGCAAATCCATAAAGACAGAAAGTAGATTAATGGTTGCCTAAGGCCTGAGGCTTGGGGAAAAATCGGGAGTAACAGGTGAGAGGTGCAGGGTTTCTTTCTGAAGTGATGAAAATGTTCTGGAAATAGTAGAAATGGCAACACAAGTCTAAGAACATACTAAAACCCACAGAATTGTGCACTTTAAATAGATGAATTTTATATGCGAATTACATCTCAATTAATCTGTTTTAAAATAACACACCTTAGAGATCTTTCTAGATCTGTACAGAGAGCATCTGAATTCCTTTCTATAGCAGCACAGTATTCCATTGTATGGATAGAGCATTGATTCTAACCACTTACCCACTGATGGACTTTTAGGATATTTCATTGCTTACTGTTACAATATTGCAATAAATAACTTTATATCTGTGTCATTTTACATGTGTGTCAGTACACTTGAAAGAAAAAGCCTCAGAAAGGGAATTACTGGTTTAAGGGGTATACATATACATTTATAATTTATATTGCTAAATTTCCCTCCATAAGGATGGTACCATTTACATTCTGACTAGTAATTTTTTAGAATTCATGTTTCCTCTTAGTATTGCCAACAGTGTATTATCAAACTTTTGAACTTCTTTCTGCCAACCTGAGATGTAAAAAGTGGTATCAGGGTACATTTAATTTGCATTTCCATGATAATGGAAGAGACTGAGCATCCTTACATGGTTCATAAACACATTTATATTTTCTTTCTTCTCTTGATTTTTTTGTGATTTCTTTTTATTTCAAGCTTTTATTTGAATCCCAGTTTAATATATAGTGTAATATTAGTTTCAAGAGAATTTAGTAATGCATCACTTACTCTCAACACTCAGTGTTCATCCCAAGTGCCCTCCTTAATCCCCATCACCCATTTAACCCATCTCCCTGTCCACCTCCCCTCCAGCAACCCTCAGTTTGTTCTCTCCACAGTTAAGAGTCTCTTTTACGGTTTGCCTCTTTTTCCCCCCATGCTCATCTGTTTCATTTCTTAAATTCCACATATGAGAGAAATCATATGGTATTTGTCATTTTCTTTTTTTTTTTTAAAGATTTTATTTATTTGAGATAGAGACAGTGAGAGAGAGCATGAGAGGGGAGAAGGTCAGAGGGAGAAGCAGACTCCCCGTGGAGCCGGGAGCCCGATGTGGGACTCGATCCCAGGACTCTGGGATCATGACCTGAGCTGAAGGCAGTCGCTTAACCAACTGAGCCACCCAGGCGCCCGGTATTTGTCATTTTCTAACTGACTAATTTCACTTAGCATAATATACTCTAGCTCCAACCATGTCATTGCAAATGGCAAGATTTCATTCTTTTTGATGGTTAAGTAATATTCCCGTGTGTGTGTGTATACATATATGTGCACACACGTATACACACAACACACCACAACTTCTTTATCCATTCATCAGTCAATGGATATTTGGGCTCTTTCCATAATTTGGCTATTGTTGATAATGCTGCTATAAACATCAGGGTGCATGTGTCCCTTCAAATCACTACTTTTGTATCCTTTGGGTAAATACCTAGTAGTGAAATGGCTGGATCACAGGATAGTCCTATTTTTGACTTTTTGAGGAACCTCCACACGATTTTTCAGAGTGGCTGCATTCTCATCAACAGTGTAAGAGGGTTCCCTTTCCTCACATCCTTGCCAACACCTGCTGTTTCCTATGTTGTTAATTTTAGCCATTCTGACAGGAGTGAGGTAATATCTCACTGCAGTTTTGATTTGCATTTCCCTGCTGATGAGTGATGATGAGCATCTTTTTCATGTGTCTATTGACCATCTGCATGTCTTCTTTGGAAAAATGTCTATTCATGTCTTCTGCCCGTTTCTTAACTGGATTATTTGTTTTTTGGGAATTTGGTATGTTCTTTTTTTTTTTTTTAAGATTTTATTTATCCATTTGTCAGAGAGACAGACAGAGAGAGCACAAAAGCAGGGGGAGCAGCAGGAAGAGGGAGAAGCAGGCTCCCCGCTGAGCCAGGAGCCCTATGCAGGACTCTATCCCAGGACCCCGGGATCATGACCTAAGCCAAAGGCAGCCGCCCAACTGACTGAGCCACTCAGGCGTCCCAGATAAGTTCTTTATACATTTTGGATACTAACCCTTTATCAGATATGTCATTTTTTTTTAAATCAATCTCTAGGAGTTTGTTATAAATTAAGGGAAAAAATTCTTTGATATAAACTACAAATATTTTTCCAGTCTGTATACTGTCTCCCATCTTTGATTTTGGTACTTTTTATTATACAAGTTATTGATTTTTTAATGGTTTTATTGAGATATAATTCACGTACGATGCAGCTCACTGGTTTATACTCTTCGGTGGTTTTTAGTACACTCACAGAGTTGTCCATCTAGCAAAACAATCAATTTTGGAATATTTTCATTAACCCAAGAAGGTATCACGCACTCCTTAGCTCACTCCCCATTTCTCTGCAACCCTCCAACTGTCAGCCCTAGGCAACCATAAATCTACTTTCTATCTCTGGAGATCTGCCTAGTCTGGACATTTCCTATAAATGGAATCATGTAAGATGTGGTCCTTTGTGTCTGGCTTTTGTATACCTGTCGCTTATTAGATAAATGATTTGCAAATGTTTTCTCCCATTCTATGAGTTATCTTTTCACTTTCTTGATAGTATCATTTGTAGCACAAATTTTTTTTGAACTTTGAGGATGTTCAATTATACATACACATATCTGATACATATATATATTTTATAGATTTTATTTATTTATTTGACAGAGAGAAAGAGATCACAAGTGGACAGAAAGGCAGGCAGAGGGAGAAGGGGAATCAGGCTCCCTGCTGAGCAGAGTCCAATGCGGTTCTCAATCCCAGGACCTTGGGATCATGACCTGAGCTGAAGGCAGAGGCTTAATCCACTGAGCCACCCAGGCGCCCCTGATACATATATTTTTTGCTGTTATTGTTGTTGTTTGGGTTTTTGATGTCATATCTAAGAGAACTTTGCCTAACCCAAGGTCACAAAGATTTATTCCTATGTTTCAACTCTTATATTTAGTTCTATGATCCATTTTGAATTCATTTCTGTGTGTGATGTAACAAAGGGAGAAGTTATTTTTTATGTCTGCAAACTTAACTACCTTTTTAGGACACAGCTTTTGAATTTTCATAGTTAGAAAGGGCATCTGCACCCCAGGATTATAAAGAAATTCTATGATTTCCTAGGGTACATTATGGTTTCTCCTTTTTACATTTCAATTTCTGACTTCTTTTTCCTGGTATATACAGTGTGAGATGCAGATCCAACTTTTTTTTTTACCCTGGTTCCCCAGTTGTCCATCACCACTTAATGAACAGTCCATCTTTTTCCCATTGGTGTAAGGTGCCACATTTATCATATACTCAAAAACATTTTTAAATAGTATAACAAAAATTAAAATAAAGGACAACTAGAAGAGGTAAATGTGCAAGAATAGACAAGGAAATGAGACTGTGTTTTCATAACACATGGGCCTCACGCTTTTATTTTGGGTAGAAGCTCTTTGACAACTTTCTCAATTCTTTTCCATGGTTACTGATCTGTGTAGGTTTACTTACATCCTCTGCAATTAATATTATCTATTTTAATTTTCCCAGAAAGTTGCCCATCTAGGTTTTCAAATGTATTGTGAGCAAGATGTACAAAGTACTTTCTTATAATTTTTAAAAACTTCCTCATAGCTGTAGTTATGCTTTTTCTCATTTAAAACTTTATGTTTTATTCCTTTATATTCTTGATTAGATTTATTTATCTATTTTATTTTCTCCTTTTTTTTTTGTTTTCATTTATTTCTCAGAGAGAGCAAGAAATAGCACAAGGAGAAAGCACACAAGCAGGGGGAGCGGCAGGCAGAGGGAGAACTAGGCTCCCCGCTGAGCAAGGAGTCTGATGCAGACTCGATCCCAGGACCCTGGGATCATGACCTGAGCCGAAGGCAGATGCTTAACTGACTGAGCCACCCAGGCATCCCTATTTTCTTCTAATAATAATATCTTCTTGCTTATTTGTCAAGTCTACCAGGTTTTTTGTTGGGTAGTTCATTCATTCATTTCTGGATTTTATCTAACATTAATTTTTCGCTTCAATTTCCTTTAGATTTATTATTTTTTTCTAGATCACTGACTTGACAGCTCAATTCAATTACTTTAAATTCTCACTTATTTCACCCAGATAGACCACCTGTACTTCATATCCACCTATGTTGTTCAAATATTGCAAATAGTATTGCTCATGTAAAAGGGAGAGGGAGGGAGGGAGGAAGAGAGAGAGAGAAGTAAAAAAAGCTTTTCAAAAATCAGAAGAATTGACCAGGGCCAGAACTGGAGTGAAGCAAGAGTTATTCACCTTGGGTGCAAAATTTAAGAGGGTGCCAAAAAACTCAGCAATCAAAACAAATAATATATTTTAATGCAATATTTTGGAAAATCAAATTGGAAATAACCTGTAGACTGATACCCTGTTTTTTTAAATGAAGTTTTATTGGAACCACGACCAGGATTAGAATAAGGTGAGTGAGACAGGGTTTAGCAAGCACAGGAGTAGATCTTGCTTTTTTTTTTTTT
>CM052801.1:63017646-63096410 GCA_028533885.1 Nasua narica | reverse complement strand
ATACAGCGTTTATATATCTAACCCAAGTGTTGGGAGAGGCAGCCATTGCTGTTTCTTGGAGCGGTAGTGAGGGAATTGTTGCCACAGGCTTCACAGACCATGGCTGGGGATTTAAAACTGGGGTTTTGTTGTGTTTTTGTTTTTGTTTTTTTTTCCCGGAGGCATGATAAAATGATTCAGCAGGACACAGTTCTCAGCAGCGAAGTTCTATTTATTTCTGCCAGTCCCCTTATACCCAAGAACCTCAGGGGGGAAGAATGGAATTCCAACCTGACCCTTTACTTCTAAGGCTCGATTTCACTTAGTCACCTGTGACTTCATGGGCTTCATGAGGAGCACCCAGGGCAGAGACAATGTCTCTGTTCTTTGCCAGAGGTCATCTTCATTCTCAAATGGATGCCACCTAACTTTTCCTGAGTCTCTCGGGGCAGGTGTAAGCTTCACTTGATGGATGATAGGAACAATGGGAGTCCACAGGGATGTGATGCTAGAGTAGATGGACTTGTAGGTGGGGGACTTTAGTGGTATTAACAAATAGAAATGAAAACGCTGAGCAGTCCTGATGGTTCTAGAGATGACTCTCTTTACTTTTACTAAGGGAAGGATAGGAGATGGTTTTTTTGGACTTCCCTCCATTTTTCTCTTTCGTACTCTGTTAAAAGTCTAATAAGAGAAAGAAAACAGCAAGTCACCACAAAGTGAAGCTAACCACTAGGTTTCCTATCTTTCCAGATCACTCCCGGTTGGGAGGGTATTGGCCCCTACACCCAACAGTGGTGTAGACTGCACCCCTCTAGACACCTTCCCTCTGCCCTAGCCTCATACTTTCAATCAGTCTTGCCCTCTTCCCTCTCCTCTTTATATAAGGAATACTAACCACAGGATCCAAAGGCTTCTTCACAGGGATTTTCCAGTAACATCTCTTCTGCATCCCATGTCTCTAGTTTTTTTTTTGCCTTGGGTTCTGAGGTTGTAGAAATGAAAAATGAATTTCAGTTTTGGACATAGATTTAAGGGTAGTTCCTCATATCTAGAAAAACATTTCCCTTGCGCTTCTACCAGATTTCTTCCACTCAGCTCTCATCCTCTCCCCTCATCCCCAGAATGGTGCCTCTCTCCTCCTCAGTGGCCCTGGCCAAGGCTAGGTCCCTCCACATAGGTAGAACAACCCAAGGCTCTGGGCTGGCCTGAAGGGCTAGATCCCTTGGAGAGCAGAGGTGACATAATACTGACAGTTGGCCATGATGGACAGTGGGGTCCCAAGGAACACTGAGAAGGAGTGGCCATTAACAACAATGGGCTTTCAAGTTCTCATAGTTTATTTTTTTTAAATGCCTTTTTGTATTGGGAGAGATTATATATACTTATTAGAACAACTAGAATTTCCAGAAAACCAAACATCCAAAGAAAGTCGCCTAGGCCTTTTATTTCTCGAAATCACCTAGTATCTCACCCTCAGAGAAAACCACTGCTGTTTTGGTGATTTACCTTACGATAATCTGTGCATGTGTACACATCACGCTGAACATGCTAGACTCTGATTTACCATTTTCTGTAACAAAATATCAAGCTATGGAAAACTTTCCCTGTCAGTAAATATAAGTCAACATAATGCTTTGTAACGTCTGCATAGTATTCCATTGTATGAATGCACCATCATTTATTTAGCCATTTCCCACTATTAGTCCTTTAACTTGTTTCCAACTTTTAGCTGTTGCACACAATATTGGGTTTCCACATTTTTAAAGTGAAATGTGTGTGTGTGTATTTTTTTTAAGTGGAATGTGTGTATATGTATACACATGCATACACACATACATATTGAGAGAGGGAGACAGACAACCAAACAACTCACCATAAAGGTGGTACCATTTTGGACTTCCACCACTGGAAATCATAACCTTTAAGATAACCTGACCGCTGTGCAAACAAAGATCTTGTGTCAGCAGTGCTGGGGTGCTGGTGGATCTTACTGGGTTACCAGAGGGTAGTCCCCAAGCACTCTCCCTCTACTTCGCTTGCTTCTTCTACTCACCAACCATAGTATGAGAAAAGAGTTTCAGACTCAAAATAGGAATACCCTTTTATAAATTGTGAGAGAAGGCCTATCTATATTTTCCTTTCTAGCTTTTCTTTTCTGACTAACCACTGGTCCAGCATTACCTTCAAAAAGATCATCATCGACAATTGGAGCTGGGGCCTGCAAGTCGTCACTTTGATTGTAGCAAAGCTCAGTAGTGTTCCGAGTTCTGTTTCCGCCAGAACATTCACCTTCCTCCATGGGTTCATCTAAAGCAAATGTTACTGATATATTCTTTTTAGGCCTTAATCTTATACCTTCTTTCTGTATAGCAAGAAGATGGAGGAAAAAAAAAAAGTCAGTTGGTACTCTGACAGTTCAGGGATTGGTCCCTGGGGCAGTAACATTTAAAGAGCCACTTACCTGTAGGATTGGCTTTAGGGGCCTAGCTTCCATTGAGCGTTGTCCTAGATGCTGTCTTTTTTCTTTGTCCATTCCCATCCCGGTGGCAAAGCTGGGGAAGAGAGGAAAGACAGAGCAATAGTGAAAATAGACATACTTCAGCCTCCTTAATTGAATGTAGCTATGACCCCATCCCTGCCATATGCCTTTGGACTTTGGAAGGGATGACAGAGCAAGAGGACATTTAGGTCTTTTATTCCTCAAAACCTTAATCAACTCCTGTTTTTGTCCCCCCCTTTCTTCTTTTCCATATTCCTGTCCTCCCTCATCTTTCCTAATTATTGGGAGAAACAGAGAACTGAAATCAGAGAATGTAGGGTAGCTTTAAGACTCTTCGCCACAGAATGTTTCCAATCAGCTTCTTAAGGGACTCATGTTCCTTTCCTCCTCTGTGTGTCAAACCAGGCAACAGAAACCCTGTTTTGGAGAAGCTCTAATACCGATAGGTTTGGCTTTACCTTTCTACAACTCATCCCACTAACATGAGGGGAAGGTAGACCTAATAACTTTGGAATGTTCGTGGTCGATGCCCTATAGCCCCATTTGGGCCAACTGATCTTGAAACCCTTGCTCAGCATGGTGCAGAATTGAAACAGCACCCAGACCTCCCTGCGTACACTGAAGATTGACTCTTGCATCTCTTCTTATTAGTAGACCTAATAGAGGCAGCTCAGTACCTGTCTGATGAGCATCTTTCCCCAGAGCCTCTGGTGCCCTTGGAGGTTGGGATGCTCGAGGTGAGTGGCTGTTGGCGAGTACACAGCTCATCATATTTATCCCCAATGGCAGCTAATAGCCATCGCAGCCCTTCAATTATGGGCTGATGGTTTCTTCTTTGGAGGTTTTTGATGGCCGAACAGGGTTCCTATGACAGAAAGAGAAGAGAATGCTCTAGCCTAAGGGACTGGAACCCCTAAGGCCCAAAGTCCCAATTATTCTCAGCCAAGAGCAGAAATACACTTAAGCTCTACTATGTCTAGAGAGGCTCTCAGACTTCCTAGGAGACACCAAGGACCCACCCCTGAGAAGGTAAACGGAAAGACAAGAGTTAAGATCCTTTAATAAAGTGATTGTGGTGTCATGTCCTGGATGTGTGACCTTGGGCAAGTCACTCATAGCCTCTGAGTCTTAGCTTTCTTATCCATAAAATGAGGATATTGAAACTTCTAATTGTACAGAGCTATTTTGAAGGCCTAATGAGAAAACAGATGTGAAAGTGTCATAAGAATGTGTTATTTACTGTCAGCGTTGAGTCAGAAATCATCACTGTAGATGTTGCCTGTGGGGGAGAGGCTTTGCCTGAGACCCAGCAGATGGGGCTGATTATGGAATGGGCCCGGGGATGCATCTGCTGGGCTCGAGAGGGGGAGGGAGGGGAGGAAGGGGGGTTGATACTTACCACTCGGCACAGGGACTTGTTCTCATTCACTAGACTTTCTAGGAGTAGATATTCAATAATATCACAAGGTAAGAGGGCGTCCTTCTTGTCTTGTTTGTTTGCCAGGCTAGAGAAAGGCATAGGAGAGAGGGAGGGGAGAGAAGAGGAAGAGCGTAACAGAAATCGAGGCCAAGGGCAGGCAAAGAAGGGAAAGAGGAGGAGAACCAATCAATTCTAGTACAACTACTATATATCCAGGAACTACCTTTAAAAACATAACCAGTGGGATGAGACAGAAATGTTTCTAGCCAACTCTCAGTGGAAGAAAGAGGACAGATAATTTGAATCAAGATAATCTCTGGGCCTCACTTCTCACTTCCTCTATGCTATCAAACTTGAATTAGAACAGCTAACTGGGATGTGAACAGGTCTGGAGTTTTTACACACTCTCCCAACCTCTGTTCAGGCTTGAGTTGGGGATGCTAATGAGGAATGAAAAAAGCAAAAAGGGAGGGGCGCCTGGGTGGCTCAGTGGGTTAAAGCCTCTGCCTTTGGCTCAGGTCATGATCCCAGCGTCCTGGGATCGAGTCCCACATCGGGCTCCTTGCTCGGCGGGGAGCCTGCTCCTCTCTCTGCCTCTGCCTGCCTCTCTGCCTGCTTGTGTTCTCTCTCTGTTAAAATGAATGAATAAAATCTTTAAAAAAAAAAAAAAAAAGCAAAAAGGGAGCTGGGGAAGGGTAAGGATTTATGGGCCACCAGAATTGCCACCCTGGAATGAATGCTAGTTACATAACTCTTGGGTAGTGGGCCAAAGGAGGAGTCCATTGACATCAATTATACAAAAGGAGTTGTTTTCTGCCACCTTCTCAGAGTCAGAGACAGAAAGTGGTTTTTGAAAACTTCCCCCAGAGGACTGGCCCATGTCCTCTCACTGAGCTGAAGGGAAGAGGAGGTCACACTGGTGTGACAAAGGGACCACCCTTCCTCTGCCTACTTCTCTTCTAAGGGTACATGGGAAGGGGGAATTGGGCACAAAAGCATAGACTTACAGTAGGAGAGGTTTCCCTGCCACTCTTTTATCAGCCAGCAGATGTGTCAAGATGATCTTCACTTCCTGCATGCGTCCTAAGTCACTGGAATCCAGGACAAAAACGAGTCCGTGTGCCTGCGCATAGTAGTTTGGCCAGATTTCTCGGCCCTTCATGTCTCCATTCAGGTCATAGATGGAAACTTCATACTCATCCAGCAAGAGCGTAATCAGTTCAGGTTTCATACAATTGTCCATCCTACTGGGAAGTACTAGCAACCACAAAGCAGGGGAATAGAGTTAGATATGAGAATTTGTGTAGCAATGATCTGAACCTTGACCAGAGCCTGCTCTGAGGAATCCAGCTGAGGCGCCATTCTGCTCACATTCATGGATTCATCTTCCTCAGCCAGCACTTTGTCATGCTACCCTTTCCTGGCTCAGTAACCTTCAGTGAATGCCTACTGCTCTCAGGTTAGAATACTGACCCCTTTTCCTCCTAACCTGCCAGACCTGACCGGTGTCCGCACAGCCCCCGGTACACATCCAGTTTCTTCCTCCCTCTGCTCCTTGGCTTGTGTTCTTCCCATGCCATAAGAATGCCATGCTCTGTTTTGCCCTGGGCCTTCACAAGGTACTATTCCCACTTCTTAGGACACTGTCCCATTACTCTCTGTTTGCTTAGTACCTTTTAAAAAATATATCAGTTTAGATCTTGTTACCTCTAGGAATTTTTCCCTAACTTACACCACCATCCCCCCATCTGGACAAGGTGCCTTTCTTCTAGGCTTACCACTCACAGCACATATTAGTGTTATAAATTCTATAGTTTTGTTACCTGAGTTCTAAACTACAACACGACAGGAACCCTTTCAGTTCTATTCACCATTGTATTCGTGATGCTGAGCACAGAAGCTGGCACAACAAATATTTGTTGAATGAATTTTGATGAATGAATGAATGAATGAATGAGTGAGTGAATGAACAAGGGGCCCTTTTCTCCCACCCTTTCTTCAAGGTCCAGCTCAAGTACCACTTTTCTTTAGGAAGCCACTCTGACCTGTCCAGTTCTCATTTCTCTCGGTCTTGTTGAGCACGTGGTCTAGTGAACTGGTTCTTTTTTATTTTATTTTATTTTATTTTATTTTATTTTATTTTATTTTATTTTATTTTATTTTATTTTATTTATTTGACACAGAGAGTGATCACAAGTAGGCAGAGAGGTTGGCAGAGAGAGAGGGGGAAACAGGGTCCCTGCTGAGCAGAGAGCCCGATGCGGGGCTCGATTCCAGGACCCTGAGATCATGACCTGAGCCGAAGGCAGAGGCTTTAACCCACTGAGTCACCCAGGCGCCCCATAGTGAACTGGTTCTTAACCTCATTCCATGCGTGTCCTGTCTTCCCGACTAACATGTAAGCTCTGTTAGGGAGGGGCTCCGCATTACCTTACATATAGTAGGTACTCAACAAATATTTATGGTGCCTATTACTGTGGATGAAAGTAAGAAGTCCCCCTCCTCATATCTCCTCCAACAAACCATTCCAAACTCAGATACATTTACCATTTCAAGGCCATGGCCAGAGCATAGAACCCCATAGGGTTTTCTTTCAGCTCTTTTCATTTTGAACTGAAATGCAGTTCAAAACGACAGTTTTATACACATTGCAGTCTTTTGAACTAACAGTCCAACCTAGCTCTCTCCCCACATTAGTAGTAAAATGATTTTATAGATTTTCTATACTCATACCTGGGAGTTTTAACACCAGGATCTGTAGCTTCTTATTTATATATAGTCTTAGATCTACCTATGACATTTTCCATGGGATTGCCAGAACGAGCCATTTAGCTGAGAAGTTAGTAAGATGCTTTCAAATCTTGGGAAATGTATGACTATACACACATTTACATGTGTGTGTGTATAATATATGTACATATATTATCTATATTATATTATCTATATAATATATATTATTACATTTTAATGTGATCTTATATTTCCTGTTTTCATGTTAGTCAATGATCTTTTTATTTTTATTTATTTAGTAGTTAATGATCTTTTTAATTATAGTTTTCAGATAACATAGTTTTCAATCTCAACTTTGATGTGATATTTGCTATGTCTGTATTAAGCTACTTAAAAATAGTGAGTGAATAGGTTGAAATTCCATAGGTAATTTTTAAATCTTGTTTCCTGCATCCAGGTAAGGTTTTATATATATATATATATATAAATTGCAGTCTATTGTTGGTGAACCTTAGAAGACACAAGAAGTTGTTTCCTGATAATTTACATTTCTCTTATTTCTGCTATTAATTTGTAAACTCCCTGAGGACAGGCACTGAGTCTAATTTACCTCTACATCCCTAAAGCACAGTCTGGGGACTCTCTGATTCAGAGGTACATGGAGGTGATTGTGAAGTCCTACTTTACACCAAATGAATCAGAACCTCTATGTTTGGGACCCAAGCATTCGTATGTTTAACAAACTCCTATAGTGAAGAAAATCCCCGGGTCATTTATCTGCACTTTAAAGCTTGAGCCTCACGGCCTTCGAGAGCAATGAAACTCATGCCTGTTGTGTGGCGCGCTTGTTAAGATTTTGAATCTGTGGGTCCACCCAGGCCAAAGTATCTGAAACTCCAGGCACCTGGGTCAGTAGGTGTGAAATCCCCCAGGTGATTCTGAGTTTTCTCAGTACTGAGTTTCAGTACTCACTATGCTCAAGGATCATCTGTGGAGCTTTTAAACCCTATGACACTAGGCCTTATTCTTTGAAGGTTTGATGCCATAGATCTGGAGTGGGGCTTAAGCATCATTTTTTTTTTTAAAGCTCCCCAGGTAACTGAAAGCTATTGCTGGATTTGAGAGGCACTGCTCTAAATGCCCTCATTTAGCGCAGCTGCTTGTGCTCATGTATGGGTTTCTTGCCCCACAGGGATCATGCCAGGCAGAATAGTTACAGTGAATGGTGTCATTGATAATAATGGCTTATGTCCCAAAAATATTTTGTAGTTGGCATCTTCAAATGTTCATATAAGTTAGAACTTGTAGATTGGAATTTCCTTCCTAGGTTATCGTCTGTTCTTGGCAGTCATAAACATCTGCAGGAGCAGGGGATGCAAGCTATTGCATTTTGGGTACTAGATTGACTCTGGTTTGTCTTGCATGGGCAAAGATGGCCCGCGACAGCCTTCAGATTGTGACATCAGTGGCCCTTTGCTTTGTGACCATTGAAAACTATTCTTTGAATAAAGTCACAACCATACACCTATTGGTTCATGAATCAGCCCCAAGTTAGTCACAAGCACAAGGCAAGTTATACAGTAACACGTTAAATAGACTATAGGCTCTTTCCTCGAGGAATTAGAATGAAAAGCAGGCACTGTTCTTACAGACAAAATAACACATGGCTAATTGTGAGATGAATGCTTCCCAAAGCTGGCTGGCCATCAGAAACACCTGGGGAGTTTTTAAAAGATTCCCAGGCCCCACCCAGAATGGATGGGAATCTAGGGGTGGGACTGAGTTGGGGCTCTAAAAATTATCCCCACTTTCATCAGTAATCTTGTGATTTATCTTGGCTTCTTGATTTTCCTGCTACCCCTTACCTTTTTACCATTTCTGCCTATCAGAGAACTGGGAGAGGCAAGGAGTCAAGTTTGCTGCCTATAAGGGGAAAGGACGGGGGGATAGAGAAGTTGTAAAGAGGCAGTACGTTGCCTGAGGAGAAGGGGGGAGAACATTCCACAAATATTTATTGAGTACCTCCCCGAGGATACTAAAAGCACAGAGACTAAAGATACAGAGCTGAAAAGATCTGTTACTTCTCAAGGGGCTCACAGTCTAGGGGATGGACTTGCTATCGTGCAGTGATGTTGTGATAAGTGCAAGCTAGAGGGAGGCACAGAATAGAGTGGGAGCTGAGGGAGGAGGCGCTGGGCATTAGGGAAGGCCCAGGTTGAGCTGGGGTCAAGCATAGGCTTATGTCTCAGGGCATTTGATTAAGCAGTTAGGTAATGAAGTAGATGAATTGCTAGGTAGCGAGACAGCATATACAGAGTGTGGGCATGTGAACTAGAATGCTATGATCACAGAGGAGTGGCGAATAATTTGTTTTGGCTTCCTCAGGGGCATATGCAGAGAGCGTGGGAAAATGAAGCTGGAGGAGAAGTCAAGGGCCAAATCATGGCGGACTTTGGGTGCTGCTGAGGAATATAAGTTTTGTTTTGATGATAAAGGAGAGGCTTTGGTTTTGAGCTGGGAAGTACCATGGTCAGATTTTTGCATTAGATCTTTCAGGCAACTGTGTGCATTGAGAACTGGGGGGACAACTAGAGATGGCAAGATCAGCCAGCAGGCAGTCACTGTAGTTCAAGGAGATTGATGCAGGCTTCAAGTAAACAAGTGGCAGAGGAGTCAGGCGATCTCTTTCCTGTACTTTGCTGAGGGCCCAGGTTACGTAAAGCTCAGCCACATCATCATACTCCTTTTTCTGTTTTATACATTTCGGTGGAGGTCATCCTATGCTGAGCTCCTTGATTGGCTAGCCAGCAGTTAGATGGTCTTTGCAACTAGAATAGTGGCTCCCTGAAATTCTGTTGCTTGAAATGTCAAGGTATTAAACTGGAGATCTGGTATTAAGCGTGCATGCCTCTGAACTGACAACATTTCTCAAGCTCCAACCCTCTATAGTAACTGTCACAGAGAGTTTCATGTTATTAAACTTCTTCATCATCCCACACTTGTCTCTCTTATCTAGACCAAATTCCACTTTAATTGAGTTCTGAAACTAGACACTGTTTGAAACATGCTATCCTTTATAATTGACTGCAGTACTTTACATAGTTTGAGCTCATTCATACTGACACTATGAGAGGACCTTCAATTAGGATGTCTTGTAAAGGCAGAGGCGACAGACATTACATAAACAGGCTGATAATACCCAAGGAGAGGAATGTGGGTTGGGGGTGTGTGTGTGTGTGTGCACGCGCGCACGCGTGCATGGGCCTGTTTGTGTTGGGAAGTGATTATCTTCAAAAGAGGGCAGCTGAAGGTCATGAAGTAAGGCTAGGAAGAAAGGAATGATTATTTCATTGGCCCCTGGGACCCTTAGGAGACCTAAACCAGTATCTAATGCTCTTAATTCCTTACATCTTTGGAAAGCCTCCACAAGAACAGTTTTGCCTGAGTTGTCCAATCCAATGATAATGATGGTCACATTCCTGGAAATAGAAAAGAAAAATGAGCCAAAGCCTTTTTATTTTTTTTTATTTTTTTTTAACTTTATTTTTTTTCTCCCCAAATTTGTTTATTTTAATCTTTCAGTGTTACAAGATTGATTGTTCATGAGCCAAAGCCTTTTTAAAAAGCACTGTTAGTTCTTAGGGTAAACAAAGAATTCTTTCTTCATTGATGCTTGAGGCTCTGCCTGCAGGAGTCCCAATGCATGTACCATAAAAAGCCTCCCCCAACCTTGCCTCCAATCTTGCAGATGTTGCTTAATCACATTCCCTCACAATATATATCATGAAGATTAGTCCCTTGAGGGACTTTGGGCAGGTACATTGGAGGAAATGGAATATGTCTAGAGAAATAATTGCAATATTACCTTCGTGTCTCTTCAGTTGTCTTTAGCCGAGACCAGCAAGAGGTCAGCAGCCGGAACATGATTCAGCTTGGTTCTTTAATGTTAAGGGAAACAAAGAAATGAAAAATCAGCCCCGTTATTAACACTGAACCTCAGTCAGCTTAGGCCTACACAGGTGCTGATAAACAAAGTCTTAAGTCAGAAGTCCGTAACTTTATGCTATCCAACCTTGTCTATAAATGTCATAGAGGGAGAAACTGGTAATTCTCAACTCCACTGGAAGGTATCTGCAAAGTGGGGGGAATTTCTTATTAAAGCAACCCACCATGGGCATGATAACATCAGTTGTGGCCTGTCCCTTCAGCCATAGTTCATCCCTGTTAGGAATATCTTCATTCAGTCCTGGGTGGGGGTGGGGCTTGCAGCAAAACCTTGGAGAAGAACCAGATTAGATTTTAAGAAGGACCTATTGGGAGACCCAAGTAACAACTATCCACTGGGCTTGGTTCTTTTATTGCTTTCTGCTTCAAATATGTATATATTGGTGACCCACTGTCATAAATTTCATACAATTTCTAGAACCGTAAGGGACCTTAGCCATATTTGGAAGTGATCACCTAAGTAAAGAGGCCAATTTAGACAATCACTTCAAGGTTTATCTATGTTGTAGCGTGTATTAGTATTTTGTTCCTTTTTCTGGTTGAATAATATTTCGTTGTGTCGATATACCACAGTTTGCTTATCCATTCACCAGTTGATGGACATTTGGATTGTTTCTACTTTTTGGATCGTATGAATAATGGTGCTGGTGTTTTCAGCTCTCTTGGATATATTCCTAGGAGTGTAATTGCTGGGTCATATGATAACTCTATGTTTAACCTTTTGAGGACGTGCCAGACTGTTTTCCAAAGTGGCTGCAACGTTTTACACTCCCACCAGCAGTGCAGAAGGGTTCCAATTTCTCCACATCCTCACCAACACTTACTGTTGTCTGTTTATAGCTATCCTAGTGGGTGGGAAGTGGTATCTCATTGTGGTTTTGATTTACATTTTCTTGTTGACTAATTAAATTGGAGCCCAGAGCTGGGGGAAGTTCCCACTGGGTTAGCAAAACACTTCAACTGATACTTCAGATGGGCTTTGCCTAGCTACCTCATGAGCACAGAGCATGTCCAACTTATCAGTGGATAACATAACAAGGTTCTGCAGAGTCAGTCCCTATTTTGGAGAATTGCCATTCCCAAATAGAGACTCACAGTTCATAGCACTACTTAGAGTACAGTTTATTCCCTAGGAAAACCATTTGGCTCCCCATAAGGACCTCCTGGAGAATGACTATGGCTTATGCCCGATGAAAGGGAAACCTTATATATAGCTTGTGATCAAATCCAGCCTTATTCCCACTTTGCTGCTGAAGCTGATAAGACCTGGAGCCTGAAACACCAGAGCCTAATTATCTGGGTTCCACGATAGCCATCTCCCTTTGAGATGAGGCCAGTAGCAGCTTCATGTCTATGTCCTGATAGTTGGCTGAGCTTCCTAGCTTGATCTCAGGTTCTCTGTATTTGTTAGTGTCACCAAGAAAAGTCAAACTGACATCACACAAGTCTTTTCTCAAGAACTCACTCTAAAGAAGGATAAATAGGATAACTGAGGAGGAAAACAACTGGACCAGGGGGCTACTGGTCCTTTCTTTCATCTCCAATGTCTCTTCTAAGTATCCTGGGATGAAATCACCTAAATTAAGCCTTCAGATCTCTTTTCTAGAAATGGAGATAATGATATATTTTGCTTACCTTGAGGTGGTTAATTATTTATCTGATTGGAAGTTGGTTCTTTTTGGATGAAAGACATAAGATGTGTAGAGTATAAGGAAGGTGTATTGAGCTTTCTAGCCTTCTTGCCAGATTAATGCAGCTCAGTTGCCTGCTTGTGAAGGGTATAGCGATGGCCTAACAATGGCTGTCAAGGCTCTGACATATCTATGGCAACTACTGCCTGGTTCATAGCAACCAAACCCACATCTTCCTACCTTACATGATTACAGCTAATTACTACATGAACTTTTAGTCATCATAGTTTTTTTTTCAGTTTACAAAGTATTTATATGTATTATACAAAGTATATTTTATACAAAGTAGATCTTTATATAGAACTTAGTATGTGCCAGCCCTCATTTAAGCACATTATACATATTAACTCATCTAATCCTTATTACAACATTGACAAAAAGTGGGGGCTGTCATTCCTACTTTTTGGAGATGAGATTCACAAAGAGATTGAATAATTTTCCCAGGGTTACCCAGCTAGTACGTGATAAAGCCAGAATCCAAACCCAGGTGTTCTGGCTTTAGAACCTGTATATTAGGCTAAGGGTCTCACAGGCTGTGTGAATGAGATGCTCTCAGGGACCAAAGAAACTGCATCTGCTCGGGGCCTCTTTGTCTCTTCTGGCCAAACTGTATTTTACTTATTCTGTTTCTGGTGAACTTTTGAAAAATAAACTTCATTTTTTAGGATGGTTTTAGATAAGCAGAAAAATCACAAAGATACTACAGAGATTTCCTATATACTTTGCACCCAGTTTCCTCTATTCTTAGCATGTTATGCTAGTATGGTGCATTTTTTCTTACAATTAATGAAGCGCTATTATTTTTTTTTTATGAATCAATCTACGTATTGGGAAATATATTTAGTTACATCTTAGAATTTCACTGGAAGCACTATTCTTTAATGTCCTTCTTCTGTTCCAAGATCCTGTCTAGAATACCACAGTACATTTCATTGTCAAGTCTTTAGGCTCCTCTGGGCTGTGACAGTTGCTCAGATTTTGTTTTTAATGACCTTAACAAGGTCATCAAAGGAGTACTGGTCAGGTATTTGTAGAAGGCGCTTCACTTGGTGTTTGTCTGCTATTTTTCTCATGAGTAGACTGGAGTTATGTGTTCTTGGGAGGAAAACCACACAGGAAAAGGCCTTCCTCATTACATCATATCATGAGTACATGCTATCAACATGATGTACTGCTGGTGATGTTGACTTTGATCATCCAGCTGAGGTGGTGGTTGTCAGGTCTCTCCACTGTAAAGTTACTCTGTTCTCCCCTTTCCATACTAGACTCTTCAGAAGAAAGAGTCACTATGTGCAGCCCACAGTCAAGGAATGGGGAGTTGTGCTGCACCTCCTTAAAAGTGGAGTATCTACATAAGTTATTTGGGATTCTTCTGTATGGGAAGTTTGTCTATTTTCATCCATTTGTTTATTAAATCATTTATTAATACAATATGGACGCATGGGTATTTATTTTATACTTTGAGTTATAATCCAATACCACTTTATTTATTTTTGCTCTAATTATTCCAACTTTGGCACTGGGCATTTTTTCAACAGACTCCTGTATCCCTCTGACACACCTCCATCATTGTGTTTTTTTTTTTTTAAGATTTTATTTATTTATTTATTAGGAAAGAGAGAGAGAACATGAGAAGGGAGAAGGTCAGAGTGAGAAGCGGACTCCCCATGGAGCTGGGAGCCCGATATGGGACTCAATCCCGGGACTCTGGGATCATGACCCGAGCCGAAGGCAGTCGCTCAACCAACTGCGCCACCCAGGGGCCCCCATCATTGTGTTTTTGTTTTTGTTTTAGCACTTTGTTGCTTTCTGGCACTATCAGATGCTTCAGGCTCATCTCCTATATTCCCTGTCCTAGTCATAGAATCAGCCATTTCTTTGAGGCGTCCTGGATCCTTTCATTAGAGAATGGTCTTAGAAATCAAGATCTGGGGCGCCTGGGTGGCTCGGTTGGTTGAGCAACTGCCTTCGGCTCAGGTCATGATCCCGGAGTCCCGGGATCGAGTCCCATATCGGACTCCCGGCTCTGCGGGAAGTCTGCTTCTCCCTCTGACCTTCTCCCCTCTCATTCTCAGTCTCTCGCTCTCTAATAAATAAATAAAAATCTTTAAAAAAAAAAAAAAGAAATCAAGATCTGGGTAGTAGATGTGCTCATTGCTACTGACATGGCATTGTTTCTAGGCCCTCTCAGACGACAGAGCAGGGAAATGTATGTTGGTTTACTAACTTGTGTATGTACCTATAAATGTTTATGTGACAATATTTATGTATATTGAACTAAATGAGATCATACTGATGTTTTCAACTCTAATCCATCACCACGTGGATCATTCCAGCCTTCTCTCTTGGCTCATCTGTAACCTCCAACGCCAACAATGAGCAACCCAGCTTTTATCATCCATGATCTAATGACTTGATTATTCAATTCCAGTATACATATATAGCAGTATTAGAATTATTAACTCATGCCTGCGGGGAACTTGATCAGCTAGAGTACAGTGCTCTGTGCACTTCTTTTTGCTTTTGCTGTTACAGATTCCACTTATTTGCGAAGTTACTTGGGTCAGTACTTATCCAACTTCCTTCAGTGAAGTCGTTTTGTACATTTGTAATACACATGCTGTGATAAGTTAATTTTATGTGTCGATTTGACTGGGCCATAGGATGCCCAGGTATTTGGTCAGACATTATTCTGGGTGTTTCTGTGAGAGTGTTTTGGGATGAGATTAACATTTACCTGAGTTGGGGCGCCTGGGTGGCTCAGTCAGTTAAGCGTCTGCCTTCAGCTCAGGTAATGATCCCAGGATCCTGGGATCGAGCCCCACATTGGACTCCCTGCTTGGTGGAGAGCCTGCTTCTCCCTCTCACACTCCCCCTGATTGTGTTCCCTTTCTTGCTGTCTCTCTCTCAAATAAATAAATAAAATCTTAAAAAAAAAAAAAAACCCAAACCATTTACCTGAGTAAAGCAAATTGTGCTTCCCAATATGTAGGCCTCACCCAATCAGTTGAAGGCCTGAATAGAACAAAAAGGCTGATCTTTCCCTAAGTAAGAGAGGATTCTTTCTATTTGACAGCTTTGGAAATAGGACATTGGCTTTTTTTCTGTCTTCATACTCAAACTGAAACAATGGCTCTTCCTGGATCTTGAGCTTGTTGCCTTTGGAATAGAACTATTCCATCAGTTTTTCTGGTCCTCAGGCCTTCAGACTCATGCTGGAGCTAAACCATCAGCTCTCTTGGGTCTCTAGCTTGCTGATTCACTCTGAAGATCTTGGGACTTTCCAGATTCCATAATCGCATGAGCCAGTACTTTCTAATAAATCTGTACACACACATCCACACACACATCCTGTTCCTGGGGTATGAACAACTACATATTCTTGCATCAAGGCCTCCTTCTGTCCTATCCCTTCTATCCTGCCTCCTGCACTCTGCCTCAAATACTCATCTCCTACCCTTCACTTCAATGACTCCTCAACTTTCATTTCTTTCATCTTCCTGTCATCTTTTCTTTTTTTTAATTTTTTTAATTTTAAAAAAAATTTTTATTAACATATAATGTATTATTTGCCCCAGGGTACATGTCTGTGAAACATCAGGCTTACACATTTCACAGCATTTGCCATAGCACATACCTTCCCCAATGTCCATAACCCTACCCGCCCCCCCACCTCCCAGCCACCGTTAGTTTGTTTCGTGAGTTTAGGAGTCTCTTACGGTTTGTCTCCTTCCCCATCCCATCTTGTTTCATTTCTCTTCCTGTCGCCTTCCTTGGCCCAGTTTATTTCCCTTTTCCCTCCTCTTTCCATCCCTGTCATTTTAATTTTATTTATTTATTTATTTTTAAAGATTTTTATATATTTATTTTAGAGAGAGAGTGAGCGAGAGGGAGAGCACAAGCAGAGGAAGGAACAGAGGGAAAGGGAGAAGCAGACTCCCCGCTGAGCAGGGAGCCCGATGTGGGACTCCAACCCAGGACCCTGGGATCATGACGTGAGCCGAAAGCAGATGCTTAGCTGACTGAGCCACCCAGGTGACCCTGTTATTTTGATTTTTAACAACTTTTTAGTTGAAGCACAGATATAGAAAACTACACACACAAAAAACACAACTTAAAAAGTTATTATAAAGTGAACACCCTAGTAACCACCTCCCGGGTTGAGAAATGGAACACTATCAGCAGCACCAGAAGCCTCTCCATGTGCCACATCGAAATCACAACCTACTCCTTCCCTGCAAAAGTAACCACTATCTTGACTTTTTTAAGAATCACTTCCTTGTGTTTCTTTCTTTCTTTTTTTTACTTCTTTGTGTTTCTTAATGCTTTTCATCACCTAAGTATGTAGGTGATAAAAACTAGACACTATATTTTTTGTGATAAAAACTAGATACTATATTTGAGTTTTTTCAGTCATTACCGTGAACACCCTAAATTCATAAAAACCTAGTTTAATAGATTCATTTATTTATTTTTAGAGAGAGAGAGAGTGTGAGTGGGGGGAAGGATAGAGGGAGAAGGAGAGAATCCACAAGCAGACTCCCTGCTGAGCCAGGAACCCAAGGTGGGCCAATCCCAGGACCCTAGGATCATGACCTGAGCCCAAACCAAGAAGCTTAACCAACTGAGCCACCCAGGTACCTCCGACAATGTGGTTTAAATTGATAACCAACTTAGCTTCACTAGCATTACAAAAATTCTGCTCCTTTGCAACTCCACCCCAACTTTGTTGTCACAACTTACATTTTGTATATCATGTGCCCAATAATAGAAATTTAAAATTATTTTTATGCATTTATCTTTTAAATCAGGTAAATAAAAATGAAGTTATGAACCAAATATGCAATAATACTGGCTTTTATATTTCTTTTTTTTTTTTTAAAGATTTTATTTATTTATTTAACAGAGAGAGAACACAAGCAGGCAGAGAGGCAGGCAGAGGCAGAGAGAGGAGCAGGCTCCCCGCGGAGCAAGGAGCCCGATGCGGGACTCGATCCCAAGATACTGGGATCATGACCTGAGCCAAAGGCAGCTGCTCAACCAACTGAGCCACCCAGGCGTCCCCTGGCTTTTATATTTCTGTAGTTAACTTTACTGGAGATCTTTATTTCTTTGTATGGCTTCAAGTTACTATCTAGTATCCTTTTGTTTCATCTTGAAGGATGCCCTTTAGCATTTCCCATAAGGCAAGTCTACTGGTAAAAAAAAATTCCTCAACTTTGTTTATCTGAGAATGTCTTAATTACTCCATTTTTTTTTTTTTAAAGATTTTTATTTGACAGAGAGATCACAGGTAGGGAGAGGCAGGCAGAGAGAAAGGGGGAAGCAGGATCCCCGCCGAGGAGAGAGCCCGATGTGGGGCTCGATCCCAGGACCCTGAGATCATGACCCAAGCCGAAGGCAGAGGCTTTAACCCACTCAGCCACCCAGGCGCCCCTTAATTACTCCATTTTTGAAGGACAGTTATGTCAGTTACAGAATTCTTGGATAACAGTTTTTTCTTTCAGCACTTTATTTATTTTTATTATTTTTTTTAGAGAGAGGATGCATGGGGCAGGGAGGGGGGCAGAGGGAGAGTGAAAGAAAGAATCCCAAGCAGGTTTCATCCCAGGGAGCCACACGCAGGGCTCGATCTCATGGCCCAGAGATCATGTCCTGAGCCGAAATCAAGAGTCAGATGCTTAAGTGACTAAGCCATCCAGGTGCCCCTCTTTCAGCACTTTATTTTATTGTTTTTTAAAAGTTTTATTTATTTATCTGACAGAGAGGGTACAAGCAAGGGGAGCGGCAGGCAGAGGGAGAGGGAGAAGCAGGTTCCCCGCTGAGCAGGGAGCCTCATGCAGGGCTCGATCCCGTTGGGATCACAACGGAAGCCCAAAGCAGACCCTCAACCGACTGAGCCACTCAGGTGCCCCACCAGCACATTAGATGTGTCATTTCACTGACTTCTTGCCTGCAATGTTTCCAATGAGAAATTAGCTAACACTCTTATTGAGGATTCTTTTTATGTGTTGTGTCACTTCTTTCTTGCTGCTTTTAAGAGTCTCTCTTTGCCTTTGGTTTTTAACAGTTTGACACATTATGGAACTCATTATGTCTCAGGGCGGATCTCTTTGAGTATCATATTTGGAGCTCTTGAATGTGTATAGATTCGTGTCTTTTCATCAGATTTGGGAGATTTTTGGCCATTATCTCCTCAAATATTCTTTCTGTACCTTTCTCTCTCTCTCTTTTCTTTCTGGGACTTTCATAGTGTGTATGTTGGTCACTTGATGGTGTCCCACAGATCTCTTAAGCTCTGTTCATCATTCTTCATTCTTTTTTCTTTCTACTCCTCAGTCTTCACTTCCTGCTTGCCCTGAACCTAGAGATCAGCCAGGGGAGGGAGACTAGGGCCTTCTCAGGTCTTTTCTGAGTACACATCTCGCCCTGGATATGTGTGTAGCTTTCTATTAAAAAAAAAAAAAAGATTTATTTATTTGATTTGACAGAGAGAGGCACAGCAAGAGAGGGAACACCAGCAGGGGGAGTGGGAGAGGAGAAGCAGGCTTCCCGCTGAGCAGGGAGCCTGATGATGCGGGGCTTGGATGCAGGGTTCGGATGCGGGGTTCGGATGCGGGGTTTGATCCCAGGACCCTGGGATCATGACCTGAGCCTAAGGTAGGTGCTTAACCAACTGAGCCACCCAGGTGCTCCTGGGTGTAGCTTTCTAAATACACATGCACTTTTGAGTGCTCTGATTTCCCAAAGGAACTTTGGTCCTGGATTTTTCTCCCAGGATTTAGGTGGTATATTGATGGTATGGCTTATCGATAATCTTCGCCTCAGGCAGCTGAAGAATTCTGTTTACCTTACAATATTTTTGAACAATGTCCATCACTTGTCTGCCCTGAATGAATTCTGATTTAGGGAAAACAAAGACTAGAATCTTGTGTCAGCCCCTGGTATGGGTTAGAACAGATCCACACAATAATTTGTGAGTAAGGTCTGCTCTGCCTTCTCTGGAACCAGGGACAAGGGTCCCACACTGGGAATGCAGGGTGCCATTTTCAGGACCACCACTGAGCTGAGGAGGGGTGAGGAAAGGGTAGGTAAAAACACCACAAAGCTTTCTTGCTGTTTTTAAGTTTCCTTTTTTTTTTTAAATTTTTTTTTAAGTTTCCTTTTTTAAAAAACTCAGCGTTCACTTGGTTGCTTGTATACCTTTGTTTTTCAGAGTCCTAACAAAATTGGTTCTGACAGTTTTTGCTTATTTTCTAGTGTTTCTGTGGATGGATGGGAGTTTGGAGCTGCCTACTCTGCCATTAGCCGATGTCGTTCCCTTATACACTGTAGTATTGCCCATTTTAGAAAACTTGATTTTTAAAAATGATTTTATTTATTTGAGAGAGAGAGAGTGAGAGAGAGAGAAATCATGAGCAGGGAGAGGGGCAGAGGGAGAAGCAGGTTCCCAGCTGAGCAGGGAACCTGATGCAGGACTCGATCCCAGGACCCTGAGATCATGACCTGAGCCGAAGGCAGGTGCTTAAATGACTGAACTACCCAGGTATCCCAGAAAACTTGATATTTTAACATCTTGTTTAATCTACAGGTTTACTTTTCTTTGTTTTAACATTTGTTTTCTTTTAAAAATTACTGTATTTTAAAATACACTTTTAAAAAACTCATCTATCCATACAATTTTAACACACAAAGATGCGTGTATCCACCACCATAATCCATACATAAAACAATTGCATCACCCAAAAGAACTCCTTCTCTGCTATTTCTTGATAGTTACACCTCTCCCTCAACTCCTCCCCCTACACACTCTTTACTTCTGGCAACCAGTAATCTATGCTCTATCATTAATTACAATTTTGTCATTTTGAGAATGTTATATAAATTGAATCATAGAGTATATAACCTTTTGAAATTAGTTTTTTAACTTCATCCTAATGGTTTTGAAATTCATTCAAGTTTTTGTGTGTATAAATGGTTTCTTTACTGCTAAGTAAGATTTCACTGTAAGGATATACTACATTGTATTTATTTGATCCTTTGAAAAATGTTTGTATTATTTTCAGTTTTTGACAATTGTGAATAGAGCAAGAATAAGCATCCATAATCAGAATTTTTTGTTTTGCCTTTTCAACTTTTTATTTTGAAATAATTATAGTTTTACAGAAAGTTGTAAAAATAGTATAAGGAAGTCCTATGTACTTTTCACCTAGTGTTCCTTATTATTAATGGTAATAACATATATAACTATAGTACAATATTAGAAGCATGAAATTCACATTGATAAAACATACAAACTGTATTCAGGTTTCACTAGTTTTACACGCACTCATTTGTATGTGTATAGTTCTATGCATTTTTTGAAATAACAGCTTTGTTGAGACAAAATTCACAAACCAGACAATTCTCTGATTTAAAATCTGCAATTCAGTAGTTATTATGTTCAAAGAGTTGCACATCCATTACTGCAATTAATTTTAGAACATTTTGCTGAAAAAAAAAAAAAACCATTTTGCTGCATCCAATAAGTTTTGGAATGTTGTATTTCCATTTTTATTTGTCTCAAGGTATATTTTGATTTCTCCTTTGACCCATGTGTTGTTCAGTAGCAGCATGATGTTTAATCTCTACCTATTTGTGAATTTTTCCTTTTTTTTCTGGTAATTGATTTCTAGTTGTATACCATTGTGTTTGGAAAAGATGCTTGATATGATTTCAGTTTTCTTAAATTTATTAAGACCTCATTTTGTAGCCTAACATATGATATATCCTGGAGCATGTTCCATGTGCACTTGAAAAGAATGTGTATTCTGTTGCTTTCAGATGGAATATTCTGTATGTCTATTGAGTCTGGTCTAACATGTCTGGATGATCTATCCACTGGTGAAATTGAGATATTAAAGTCCCCTACTATTATTGTATTGCTATCTATTTCTCACTTCAGATCCGTTAATATTTGCTTTATATATTTAGATGTTCTTATGTTGGGTGCATAAATGATTTACAAGTGTTATATCCTCTTGTTGGATTGATGCACTTATTATTATGCAATGACATTTTTGTCTCTTATTAGTGTCTTTGTCTTAAAGTCTATATTGTCTGATATAAGTATAGCTATCTCAGGTTCCTTTTGGTTTTCATTTGCATGGAACATCCTTTTCCATCCCTTCACTTTCAGTCTCTGTGTGTCCTCACATCTGAAGTGAGTCTCTTGCAGGTAGCATATAGACTTTTTTCCATTCAGCCTATGTTTTTGAGTATTTTGTCTCTTTACATTTAAAGACATTATTGCCATTTTGTTAATTGTTTTCTGGCTGATTTGTCGGTCCCCTGTTTCTTTCTTCTCTTGCTCTCTTCCTTTGTGATTTGATTTTTCTCTGTAGTGATTTGCTACGATTTCTTTCTCTTTATCCTATGTATATTTTTTACAGGTTTTCACTTTGTGGTTACAATGAAGCTTTCATAAAACAACTTATATTCATAACAGTCTGTTTTAAGTTGATAACAACTTAAATTTGAACACATTCTCGGTTTTTTAAAATTGATTTATTTTTTTATTATGTTATGTTAGTCACCATACAGTACATCATTAATTTTTGATGTAGTGTTCCATGATTCATTGTTTACATGTAACATCCTGTGCTCCATGCTATCCGTGCCCTCCTTAATACCGACCACTGGGCCAACTCATTCCCCCTCCCCTCTAAAACCCTCAGTTTTTGATGTCACAACGTACATCTTTTTATCATGTGTATCCATTAACAAATTATTGTGGTTATTTTTACTACTTTTGTCTTTTTTTTCCCAAATACTTTTATTTAATTTTTTCAGTGTTACAAGATTCATTGTTCATGTACCACACCCAGAGCTCTATGCAATACGTGCCCTCCTCAATCCCCACCACCAGGCTCGCTCAACCCCCTACCCATCTCCCCTCCAAAATCCTCAATTTGTTGCTTAGAGTCCACAGTCTCTCATGGTTCATCTTCCCCTCCAATTTCCCCCAATTCACCTTTCATTTCCTTCTCACAATGTTTTTCCTTATGATCCATGTTTTTCCTTATGCTCCACACATAAGTGAGACCATATGATAATTGAATCTCTCTGCCTGACTTATTTCACTCAGCATAATCTCTTCTAGTCCCGTCCATGTTGATACAAAAGTTGGGTATTCATCCTTTCTGATGGAGGCATAATATTCCATTGTATATATGAACCATATCTTCTTTATCCATTCATCCGTTGAAGGGTATCTTGGCTCTTTCCACTGTTTGGTGATTGTGGCTATTGCTGCTATGAACATTGGGGTACATGTGGCCCTTCTTTGTACTACATCTGCATCTTTGGGGTAAATACCCAGTAGTGTAATTTCAGGGTCATAGGGTAGCTCTATTTTTAATTTCTTGAGGAATCTCCACACTGTTTTCCAAAGTGGCTGCACCAATTTGCATTCCCACCAACAGTGGAAGAAGGTTCCCCTTTCTCCACATCCTCTCCAACATTTGTTGTTTACTGTCTTGTTGATTTGGGGCATTCTAACTGGTGTAAGGTAGTATCTCAGTGTGGTTTTGATTTGAATCTCTCTGATGGCTAAAGATGATGAACATTTTTTCATGTGTCTGTTAGCCATTTGTATGTCTTCTTTGGAGAAGTGTCTGTTCATGTCTTCTGTCCATTTTTTGATGTGATTATCTGTTTTTTGAGTGTTTGAGAAGTTCTTTATAGATCTTAGATATCAGGCCTTTGTCTGTAGTGTCATTTGCGAATATCCTCTCCCATTCCGTGGGTGGCCTGCTTGTTTTGTTGACTGTTTCCTTCACTGTGCAGAAGCTTTTTATCTTGATGAAGTTCCAAAAGTTCATTTTCACTTTCGTTTCCTTTGCCTTTGGAGACATGTCCTGAAAGAAGTTGCTGTGGCTGATGTCGAAGAGGTTACTGCCTATGTTCTCCTCTAGGGTTTTGATAGATTCCTGCCTCACGTGGAGGTCTTTTATCCATTTCGAGTTTATCTTCGTGTATGGTGTAAGAGAATGGTCAAGTTTCATTCTTCTACATAGAGCTGTCCAATTTTCCCAGCACCATTTATTGAAGAGACTGTCTTTTTCCCACTGGATATTTTTTCCTGCTTTGTCAAAGATTATTTGACCACAGAGTTGTGGGTCCATCTCTGGGCTCTCTACGCTGTTCTACTGGTCTATGTGTCTGTTTTTGTGCCAGTACCATGCTGTTTTGGTGATTACAGCTTTGTAGTAAAACTTGAAATCAGGCAATGTGATGCCCCCAGCTTTGTTTTTCTTTTTCAACATTTCCTTAGCAATGCAGGGTCTTTTCTGGTTCCATACAAATTTTAGGATTTGTCTTTTGTCTTTGTACTTTTGTCTTTTAACCTTCATATTAGCTTTATAGGTTATTAATCCATCACTTTTACATTACATTATCATAAATTTCACTATGTATTTACCTTTACCAATAAGATTTGTGCTTTCATATATTTTCCTTCTTTTTTAGGGTTTTATTTATTTATTTGACAGAGAGAGACACAGTGAAAGAGGGAACACAAGCAGGGGGAGTGGGAGAGGGAGAAGCAAACTTCCCACCAAGCAGGGAGCCTGGTGCAGGGAGCCCAGTGTGGGGCTCGATCCCAGGACCCTGGGATCATGACCTGAGCAGAAGGCAGATGCTTAACTACTGAGCCACCCAAGGAGCCCTCATATGTTTTCCTATTACTAATGAGCACCCTGTTGTTTCAGCTTAAATAAATCCCTTGAACATTTCTTTTAAGGCTGGTCTAGTGGTGATAAACTCCTTTAGCTCTTGCTTGGCTGGAAATCTCTCCTTCAATTTTGAATAATAACTCTGCTGGGTAGGGTATTCTTGCATGAAAGTCACATGCCTTTTCTTTCCATCCCGAGGCTTTGCTGACCACTAATTTACTTTCTGTCTCTATTGATTGCCTATTCTAGACATTTCATATAAGTGGAATCATAAAATACATAATCTTTTGTGATAGGCTTCTTTCACTTAGCATAATATTTTGAAGATCATGCGTGTTGTAGCATGTATTGGTACTTCATTTTTTATTGCTAAGTAATACTCCAATTTACTGGATAGACCACATTTTGTTTATCCTTTCATCAATTGCTGGACATTTGGATTGTTTTTATTTTTTGGATATCAGGAATAATACTGTGATGGACATTTACGTACAAATTTGTGTGTGTGGTATAACTTTTTATTTCTCTTGAACATATACCTAGGTATGGATTGTATGATAACTGGGCCATATGGTAACTCCATGCTCAACTTTTTGAGGAACTGCCAGATTGGTTTTTTTTTTTTTTTTTTTTAAAGATTTTATTTATTTATTTGTCAGAGAGAGAGAGGGGGAGAGAGCACAAGCAGGCAGAGTGGCAGGCAGAGGCAGAGGAGAAGCAGGCTCCCCGCTGAGCAAGGAGCCTGATGTGGGACTCGATCCCAGGACCCTGGGATCATGACCTGAGCCAAAGGCAGCAGCTTAACCAACTGAGCCACCCAGGCGTCCCCAGATTGGTTTTTTTAATAGATTTTTTTACAGAAGATTTTATTTATTTATTTGACAGAGAGAGACAGTGAGGGACGGTACACAAGCAAGGCGACTGTGAGAGGGAGAAGCAGTCTTCCCGCTGAGCAGGGAGCCCAATGCAGGGCTCAATCCCAGGACCTTGGGATCATGATTTGAGCCAAAGACAGATGTTTAACGAACTGAGCCACCCAGGCGCCCCCTGCCAGATTGTTTTTTAAAGCAGCTACACCACTTTACAATCCCACCATCAGTGGATGAAGGTTCCAATTTTGCCACATCCTTGCCGACACTTTTTTATGTCCTTTTGATTATAGCCATCCTAGTGGGTGTGAAAAGGTATCTCATTGTGGTTTTGATTTTCATTTCCTTGATGTCTAATGATGTTGGGCATTTTTCATATTGGCCATTTGGCTATCTTCTTTGGAGAGTATCTAGTTATATCTTTTGTCTATTAAAGAAAATTGGTTGTCTTTATTATTGAGTTGTAAGAGTTATTTATATATTCTGGATTCAAGTCCTTTATTAGATATATAATTTGCAAAATTTCCTCCTATCACGTGGGTTGCGTTTTCACTTTCTTTCTTTTTTTTTTCACTTTCTTTTTTTTAAGTCTTTGTTTAAATTTCAGTTAGTTAACACAGAATGTAGTACTAGTTTCAGGTATACAACATAAAGATCCAGCATTTCCAACATCACCCAGTGCTCACCGCTGAAACTTTCCTCCTTAATCCCCATCCCCTATTTCACGTATTACCCC
Organism: Nasua narica; assembly: GCA_028533885.1. Lineage (NCBI taxonomy): Eukaryota > Metazoa > Chordata > Mammalia > Carnivora > Procyonidae > Nasua > Nasua narica. The sequence continues at coordinate 63,070,763 of CM052801.1, read as the reverse complement.
AACCCACCTTCCCTCTGGTAACCATCAGTTTGTTCTCTATAGTTAAGAGTTTCTTTTTCGCTTGTCTCTTTTTTTCCCCTTTGCTCATTTATTTTGTTTCTTAAATTCCACATATGAGTGAAATCATATGGTGTTTGTCTTTCTATGAACTGACTTATTTCACTTAGCATAATACTCTCTAACTCCACTCATGTTGTTGCAAATGGCAAGATTTCCTTCTTTATCATGGCTGAGTAATAACATTTTTACTTTCTTAATGGTATCCTTTGTAGCACAAGTTTTAAAATGTGATGTAGTCTAATTTATCTATTTTTCCTTTTGTTGCCTGTGCTTTTGGTATCACATCTAAGATACCACTGCCTAATCCAAGTTCATGAAAATTTATGCTTGTTTTCTTCTAAGAGTTTTAAAATTTTATCCCTTACACTTAGGTCTTTCATCCATTTTAAATTAATTTCTTTGTTTTGTTTTTATTTAAGTAAACTCTATGCCCAATGTGGGGCTTGAACTCATAACCCCAGGATCAAGAGTTGCATGATCTACTAACTGAGCCAGCCAGGCACCCCTAAATTGATTTTTATATATGGTATAAGAGGGTTCTAATTGTTTTTGTTTGCAGGTGGATATGCAGTTGTCCCAAAATTCTGTGAAATTTTAACACATGCATAGATTCATGTATCCACCGTCATAATAAAGACCTAGAATTGTTCTGTAACCACAAAGATTCCTGCTACCCCTTTATAGTCACAGTCATCACTCTTCCCATGTCCCTAAATTTTGGCAACTACTTATCTATTCTCCATCTCTGTAATTTTATCATTTAGAATGTTATATAAATGAAATCATACAGTATGTAACATTTTGAGAATGGCTTTTTCATTCAACATAATTCCCTTTAGAACAACCCAATTTCTTGTGTGTAGTATTAATACTTTTATAGTGTGTTTGGATTCCTTAAGGGTTTCTATATAACCACGTCAGCTGTAAATTGGGAGAATTTTGTTTTGTCTTTTCCAATCTTTATTTTATTTCGTTTTTCTTGCCTTATTGAGCTGTGTAGAATGTCCAGTACTATGTTAAATAACAGTGGTAGAACAGACATCTTTGCCTTGTTTCTAAAATCATTCAGAAAAACATTCAGTCTTTCAAGCTTAAGTATGATATTAGCTCTAGTTTTTGTGAATGTTCTTTACTAGGTTAATGAAGTTATCTTGTATTCCTAGCTTTCTGAGAGCTTTTATCATGAATGAATATTGAATTTAGTCAAATGCTTTTTTTTTTTACATCCTTTGATTTGATGTGGTTTTTCTTTTTTAGCCTGTTGATAATTGGATGACATTGCTCTTTAAATATTGAACCAGCCTTGGATTCCTGGAATGAACCTTACCTAGTTGTGGTATATAATTATTTTAATACACTGATGGATTATATTTGTGTATATCTTGGGTTTTTTTTTTAAGATTTTATTTATTTATTTGACAGGGAGAGAGAAATCACAAGTAGGAAGAGAGGCAGGCAGAGAGAGAGAGGAGGAAGCAGGCTCCCTGCTTAGCAGAGAGCCCGATGCGGGGCTCGATCCCAGGACCCCGAGATCACGACCCGAGCCATGGCAGAGGCTTTAACCCACTGAGCCACTCGGGCGCCCCTTGTGTATATCTTGTTGAGGATTTTTACATCTGTGGTCCTGAGGGATATTGGACTGTAAACCTTTTTTTTTCCTACTAGCTTTGTCTGATTTGGTATCAAGATAATATTGGTCTCATAAAGTAAGCTAGAATTACCTTATTTTTTCTGAAAGAATTTGTGTAGAATTGTTGTTAATAATTCTTTAAATGGTTTGGTAGAATTCTCTAGTGAAACCATATGGACCTGGGGATTTCTCTTTCAGCAGTTTTTGAACTGTGAGTTTAATTTCCTGAATAGTTATAGAACTATTCAAATTATTTCATATTGGAAGAGTTGTGGTAATTTGTGCTTTTTGAGTAATTGTGGTCCATTTCATCTAAGTTGTCTAATCTATCTCTGCAGGGTTATTCATAATATTCTCTTATCCTTTTGATGTATACAAGTTCTGTGGCAATATCTCCTCTTTCATCCTGATACTGGTAAATTGTGTCTTCTCTCTTTTTTGTCTTTTAGAGTGGATTTTGCTGTTGTTTTTCTAGGTTCTTAGGGTAGGATATGAACTTAGATTATTTGAGTTTTCTTTTTTTCTAATATAAGTATTATTTAGTGCCACAAATTTCCCTCTCAGCACTGCTTTTAGTGCATCTTACAAATTTTGATATATTATGTTTTCATTTTCATTCAGTTCAATGTATTTTTTTAAATTTCTTTTTTTTTTTAAGATTTTATTTATTTATTTACTTATTAGGAAAGAGAGAGAGTGAGAGAGAGCATGAGAAGGGAAAAGGTCAGAGTCAGAAGCAGACTCCCCATGGAGCTGGGAGCCCAATGTGGGACTCGATCCCAGGACTCCGGGATCATGACCCGAGCCGAAGGCAGTCGCTCAACCAACTGCGCCACCCAGGGGCCCCTTTTTTAAAATTTCTGTTGAGACTTCTTTGACTCATGATATATTTACATATGAGTTATTCAATTTCTAAATGTTTGGAGTTTTTCCTGTTGTTTTCTGTTATTGATTCCTAGTTTGATTTCACTGTGGTCAGAGAACACACTCTGTATCGTTGTGGTTTTTAAAAAGTTGTTCAGGTTTATTTTATGGCCCAGGAGATAGTCTGTCTTGGTGAATGTTCCATGGGCTCTCGAAAAGAATGTAGAGTCACCCATGTATGTCGCTATTGGTGGGTGGAATGTCTTGCAAATGCTGGTTGATGGTATTGTTCGGTTCCTCCATATCCTTGATGATTTTTTAATAGTTCCAGCAATTGTTGAGAAAGGGATGGTAAAGATTTGTTTGCTTTTTCATTTCTATGAAGTTTTAGCTTAATATATTTTGCAGCTGTGTTGTTTGGTGTCTACACATTTAGATTTGCTCTGTCTTCTTGTGAGATTGACCTTTTCATCATTATGTAATGTCTTCCTCTGTCTCTGGTCATGTTCTTTGTTCTAAAGTCTACCTTACCTTTTCACTCTTTTTGTATGAAATACCTTTTTATATTCTTTTATTTTCAACCCACCTATATCATTATGTTTGGAGTGGATTTCTTGTAGATAGCATGTTTGGGTCATGTTTTTTTAATCACTGTGTCAATCTCATTTTTATTTTATTATATTATTTTTAAAAGATTTTATCTATTTGAGAGAGAGAGGGTGGGCATGCACACATGCGCGTGCGCGCGCGCGCACACACACACACACACACACACACACACACACACACACACGTGAGTGGGGGAGGGGCAGAGGGAGAGGGAGAAGCAGACTCCCCACTGAGCAGGAAGCCTGGCATGGGCCTCCTTCCCAGGGGCTTGATCCTAGGACCCCAAGATCATTACCCCAGCTGAAGGCAGATGCTTAACCAATTGAGCGACCCAGGCGCCCGTCAATCTCATTTTCTAGTTGGTGTATTTAGGCTTTTCTATTTCACGTAATTACAGATATGTTAAAGCTTAAGTTTGCTGTGTTTTTTTGTTGTTGTTTTCTGTTTGTTCTCTCTGTTTTTTTGTTCCTCTTCATTTTTCCTGCCTTGCTATGTGTTACTTGAATCTTTTTTAAGAATTTCATTTTGGTTAATCTATACAGGTCTTGAGTATATTTTTTGTGTAGTTTTTTTAGTGGTTGCTCTAATTATTACATTATATATAAGTAACTTACCACAGTCCACTAATGTCAACATCTTAGCCTTCGGGAAGCTTCCAGCCATTATTTCTTCAAATACTTTTTCAGCTCCATAGTCTTTCTTCTCTTTTTCTGTGACTCCCATAATATGAATGTTCTGTCCTTTTTTCATTTTCCCACAAATCCTCATGCTTGGTTCATTTCTTTCTAGTTACTGCTGGGAGGGGGTGAGAGTTCAACTCCCTGCTAGGTGCCTCCCACACTAGGTGGAAAAATGGGCAATGGAAGATTGACTTTTACTACCTCGTTGCTGCCAGATGGGAAGTCCCTACTGACATTACCCCAGTGGGGAAAATGGAGTACTAACTAGCATGGTCTTGCATTCCCTCATTCTATCTCTTTGCTACCTGGGAGGTGGCGGGGGGCGGGGGAGGCGGATGTGCAGCTCCCTGTTTGGTCCTGCTGGCACCAACCCTGTGGAGGAAACAGAGAGCTAACGCACCCTCTGTTTAGGCACTCACTGCCTAACTGTTGCCATGTAGGACCAACCATGGGTGACTCTATGTGATACCACTGATACTGCAGGGGAAGGGCAGTTTTTCCTTTGATGTTTGGCTAGAGTGGGGTGGGTATTATCAAAAAGGTTTTCTGTTCTGCTAGGTCACCCTTTCCCTCATTATTTAACTAAAGGAAATAAGCTTGTCTTGGGGCCTTTTTTGGTCTGGGTTTATTGGCAGTTTCAGGTTGCAGGCTTCTCTGGTGCCCCATCTGCAATATATAGGGGGCAAAAAAGAGCCCCCAGGCAACTTACCACTGTAGTATTTCTTGTATCTTAAAGTTCCTAGGAAGTCCACTTTCTCCTTTCTACTTTTCAGGTTCTTCCTATGCTTGATTGTTATTTTATCCGGGGTTGTTTTGTTGTTGTTGTTATTGTAAGAAGGAGGACTGGTGAGAAAGGGGCCATTAATTTTGAAAAAAATATTTATTCTTTCCTTATACCCTCTTTGGGTATATTTAGTTGTTATTTATCTGTATTCTTTTTTTAAAAAAGATTTTATTTATTTAACAGAGAGAAACACAGTGAGAGAAGGAACACAAGCAGGGGGAAGGGGAGAAGGAGAAGCAGGCTTCCTGCTGAGCAGGGAGCCCAATGCAGGGCTCCATCCCAGGACCATGGGGATCATGACCTGAGCTGACACTTAACGACTGAGCCACCAGGTGCCCCATTTATCTGTATTCTGTATCTGTATTCTTGAGTTGACTATTTATTGTCAGCTGAAATACTTCATATTATCAGTTGAAATGTATTTGAATATATTGGAATCAATAAATGCATTTGATGCCACAACTTTCTTATGAGTACCACTTTAGCTGCATATCATGGGTTTTGATGGGTGTTGATTTCCCTGTTAGTCATTCCTGAACAGTTGGTAATTTCTGTTTTGATTCCGTATTTAACCCAAGGGTTATTTATTTATTTATTTTAAAAATTTTTTATTAACATATAATGTATTATTTGCCCCAGGGTACATGTCTGTGAATCATCAGGCTTACACATTTCACAGCATTTGCCATAGCACATACCCTCCCCCATGTCCATATCCCTACCCCCCCACCTCCCAGCAACCCTTAGTTTGTTTCGTGAGTTTAGGAGTCTCTTAATGGTTTGTCTCCTTCCCCATCCCATCTTGTTTCATTTCTCTTCCCCACCCCCCATACCCCCCCTGCCCTGCCTTTCAAATTCTTCCCAAGAGTTATTTAGAAGAGCTTTTTTAAAATGCCAAGTGGATAGATGGGAGACAGCTGTCCTTTATGCCTGCATATTTCTATAGAAGGCCAGGCATGTCCTCAGAGAGTTAGGCTTTTTCCAAGAAGCTCTAATAGAAAAATGAGATTTGAAATTTGGTCTCCTGCTATTCTTTCCCAATTCTTCATTCTTCTAGTGCTTATTGTACACTTACATTCAACAAAATCTCAAGATGCTTGGTCTTGCCAAATGGGAAAAAAGAAAGTTAAGACATAGTTCCTGTCTTCAAGAAGTACAGTTTTTAGTTGGGATGATGGTATGTATACCAAAACCAGTTAAATATAGCACCTGACAACATCAATTAAATTACTGTTAATGGGGTTTCAGAGAAGAGGGAAATCAGTTTAGGCTAAACTAGTTGGAGGAAGATCTCTTGGAGGAGGGAATATTTGAGTTAGACCTTAAAGAATAGGTACAATTTAAATATGCAGAGAGGAGGGCGCCTGGGTGGCTCAGTTGGTTGAGCGACTGCCTTCGGCTCAGGTCATGATCCCGGAGTCCCGGGATTGAGTCCCATATTGGACTCCCGGCTCTGCGGGAAGTCTGCTTCTCCCTCTGACCTTCTCCCCTCTCATTCTCAATCTCTCTCTCTCTAATAAATAAATAAAATCTTTAAAAAAAAAGATTTAAATATGCAGAGAGGAAATGGAAAAATGTTTCAGGCTGAGAAATTGGCATATCAAAGGCTACCATCCTTGGCAATGGGAAAGTTGAGTTGTGGTGGTAGAGGAAGATGAATTTCAGTTTTAGACGTGTCTGAGTGTTGGATGATTATAGGACATCCAAGAGGGAAAAAGCATGAAAGTTATTTATACTCATTCAGTGATAAACTAATTGAGTTTAGCTTTGTCTAAACAGTAGTCTGTTCTCTTGGCTTGGCCAGAGAAATACAGTGCTCTGGTTTGGATAGTATTTTGGTTGAGTATATGTGTTGTAGATGGTATATCAGATATCTTCTGCTTATCCCCCCAGATCTGTTCTCGACCTGCTCTCTGCCTTGGGAGACTAACCTACATGGATTATATCAGTGAGTTTCCATCCCTTCTTGGCTTCTGGTAGGGTTTGGGCAGTGGGGATCCCTGGCCTGACATCAAAGGGAGGCAAGGAACTAAGGTTAGGGTATTTATTCCTAGCTTCTGCCTTGTAGGATTGATGTAGGCTGACTGATGTCTCTTACCTAAAGCTCACAGCTTCCCTCAAGGGGACCCCTTCTGTGCCACGTTCTCCTTTTTCCTGGTATCTTTTCCCTCCCCTCATCCTTTTAGGAGTATGGGTGGTAATGGCCACAAGTTACTGTACTCTGTATCCTCTTGGTTTTCCTACAGTCCGCCCATACCTTTATAGATAGTCCTTTTGTTAAAATTTCCACTAATTTTACTAATTTGAGTGTGCCATCTGTTTCCTGCTGGGACCCTGACTGACACAGATGAAGTCTCAATTTTCAAAGATGTAGAATACAATAAAAGAAGCCTAACATAAAATATGACTAAAAATGATTCAATCTATCTTCCTCTGATTAATCTAGGTTCTTGACGTGCTTCCAGATAATCATTCTGAACCTTAGTCCACAGTGTATCATAGATGTGTAGAAGTGTCAGTTCATGGAATATTAACAATAACTAGCACTTCTTATTCTTTCCATGCATTGTGCTAAACATGTTTTATATGTATTATTTCATTTAACCTCCTCAGTGACCCTATGAAGTGGGTAATGCCTTTTTTTTTTTTTAAATCTTTTTGTAGGCGAGGAAACAAAAGCTCAGGAGATTAAATAGCCTGTCAGATTTCACAGCTAAGAAAGCCAGTGAGCTGGGCTGTAAACTTGGGTCTGTGTGACTCCGTGGCTCATGTTCTTTTTATTATTATTAGTTTAAATTTTTCATTATGTTCAGTTAGCCAACATATGGTAAATCATAAGTTTTTTTCTTAAAGATTTTATTTATTTATTTGACACAGAGAGACACAGCAAGAGAGGGAACACAGGCAGGGAGAGTGGGAGAGGGAGAAGCAGGCTTCCTGCTGAGCAAGGAGCCCAATACGGGGCTCGATCCCAGGACTCTGGGATCATGACCCGAGCCAGAGGCAGAAACTTGACGACTGAGCCACCCAGGCACCCCATACATCATAAGTTTTTGTTGTAGTGTTAAACAATTCATTTGTTGCATATAACACACAGTGCTCATCCCAACACGTGACCACCTTAATACCCATCACCCAGTCACCTCTCCCCCCCCCCTTCCCTCTGTAACCCTCAGTTTGTTTCCAGGAGTCCGGAGTCTCTCCTGGTTTGTCTCCCTCTCTGATTTCTTCCCATTCAGTTTTCCCTCCCTTCCCTTGTGGTCCTCTGTGCTATTCTTTATGTTCTACATGTTAGTGAAACCATATGGTAATTGTCTTTCTCTGCTTGACATAGCTCATGTTCTAAACTCAAAGTGTGGTCCTCAGAGCAGCAGTGTCTGAGAGCTTGTTAGAAACGCAGAATCTCAGGCTTTACCTCACAGCTCTTGAATCAGAGTCTGCATTTTAACAAGGTCCCCAGAGGATTCACATGCACATGAAAATCTGAGAAGCAGCCCTCTAAACCATGTTGCTCTGAGGCCCAGCTATTGAAAGTTGTACTTGACTTCTGCTGAGTAAAAAGAATATTTACCCCCCAAAAGTAACTGTGTGCAGTAACAGATATGTTATTTATCTTAGCTATAGTAATCATTTCACAATGTATGTGTGTGTATATACACACACACACATATATATAAACATCATGATGTACGCCTTGGATATATATAATTTTATTTTGTCAATCATACTTCAGTAAAGCTGGAGACAAAAGAATATTTCCCATTCCGTGCTCTTCAACGCTGGCATCGAATGGTCTTCCAGCTGGAATCTGCAAAGCCAGTGCTGTTATTTTTGAGACAAGGGCATTTAGAGCCATTCAGAAACCCAACCTGGTTAGAGATGCCAGGAAGCCACTGGAACTGCTGCTGATGTAGAAAGCAGAGCTTGAACAGAGGTTGCTGCCAGGATTTGTTTTTCTGGCTAGACTTCACACATGTATTACCTACACCTTTACATGTGCCTTTACAGCATCCATAGCTGCTGCTCTGAAGAGACTCGGGGTGCCTGGGTGGCTCAATCGGTGAAGTGTCTGCCTTTGGCTCAGGTCATGATCTCAGGGTCCTGGGATTGAGTCCCGTTTCTGGCTACCTTCTCAGTGGGGAGTCTGCTTCTCCTTCTGCCTGCGGGTCCCTCCTCATGCTCTCTCCCTCTCTCTCTCTCAAATAAATAAATTTTTTTTAAAAAAAAGCCCACAAGATATCACTACACACCCATCAAAGTGTCTAAAATGAGAAAAAACTAACAATGCCATGTATTAAGGAAGATTTAGATTGATTGGAACTTTTGTCCACTCTTGGTGGTAATGAAAATTGGTACAACTACTATGGAAAACTATTTGGCAGTATCTACTAAAGCTGAACTTATGAATGCCCTATGACTAAGTAATTCCCCTTATGGATTTATTTTTATTTATTTATTTATTATTTAAAAAATTTAAAATATTTTAAAAATCTTTACCATCATTTTAAAAATCTTTACCATCATTTAAAAAAATCTAGATACATTTCAAAACACTTTTTAATTGCAGTAACTAGAGGAAGGATTTTATCATCTTGCCTTACTACTGATGTAGACTGTCATCAACAAAAGTCCTGTGGTTCACTCACAGATTTTAATTTTTTTTAATTTTTTAAAAGATTTTATTTATTTGAGAGAGAGAGGGAGTTAAGAGAATGAGTGAGGGGAGGGGCAGAAGCAGAAGCAGACTCCTTGCGGAACAGGGAGCCTGATATAGGACTCGTTCCCAGGACTCTGGGATCATGACCTGTGCCGAAGGCAGGCGCTTAGCTGACTGAGCCACCCAGGGACCCTCACTCATGGATTTTTAATCAAGAGAAACTCCCACATGTGCCCATGCATATACAGAGGTCCCTCGAAGAATTTTAGTTGTGATAGTGAAAAAGGAAAATAAACTAAATGACCATCAACAGAAAAAATACATAAATTATGGTATATTCATCTGATAGAATACCATAGAGCAGTTAAAATAAATCATAATTACATGTAGTAACATAGAACTCAAAGCAAAATGTATCAAAAGCATACTGTTGTGGAAAAATTTGCATCACATTCTATATAATGAAATTTATGTCAAATATAAGAACACAAAGCAATATCTTATAATGTTTATGGTGTATGCAATAACAAAAGGAAAGAAGTTCTCACTAAATATTTGCATGCACACCCCCTCAACACACAGAGCCAGTTAGTTGTATAGGATAAGGACAAGAAGCCAGTATTCTTCCTCATTCTTGTTCTTCTTATTTTTTTTATTAAGACTTTATTTGTTAGAGCAGTTTTAAGTTCACAGTAAAATTGAGGGGAAGGTACTGCCATTTCCCATATTCCTTATTCTTCTTTGACCTAAGTAATGGAGGCCTTCAACTCCAAAGGATCTACATAGTCATTAACTTAAGCTCCCTGTCTCCAGTAGCTGGGCCTTATGTTGCCGAGACCACATTATGGGAGCCTGGAGAGCTTGGGAGATGGACAGGGTTGACGGTCTCTTATCCATGAAGGCAGGGGACAAGTTTGCTATATGCTTCTGCATCCTGACCCTCTGTCTACTGGCCAGGAATGCTGAGTTTGACCTGCTTAAGGGTATCAGTAAACAGCGTAATGTGAAACACTAATAAGTAGGCAACTGTTCCAACCTCAGGCTGGATTCCTCCAGTACCTCACTTGTCTTCTTTGACTAGCTCTGACAGCATCTACTGGACACAAGGCCCAGCCCAGTGAACAGAAAAGTTATGAATACTTCCCAGTGTAATTAAAATGGACTGTTGGCAGAGCACTTGAATCAAAATTGTAAGTCCTGAACAACACAGGTTTTTTTTTTTTTTAAAGATTTTATTTATTTATTAGGAAAGAGAGAGAGTGAGAGAGAGCATGAGAAGGGAGAAGGTCAGAGTGAGAAGCAGACTCCCCATGGAGCTGGGAGCCCGATGTGGGACTCGATCCCTGGACTCTGGGATCATGACCTGAGCCGAAGGCAGTCGCTCAACCAACTGCGCCACCCAGGGGGCCCACAACACAGGTTTTAATGTGAAGGGCCTACAGGGTATTTAGGAGAAAACAGAATTCTTGAAAACGAAAGGCAGTACCTGGTCCCAGTTCTCCCTGACCTACTGTGGTTACTTTTTTCTCCATTACTGAGTAAATTGGCTTTAAATTCCCCAGGCCGTTAAGACCTTGAAAATCTACCAGAGGGGTATGTGAGATAGAATAAGATAGAGTTTTAGAAGGGCAGAGAAAAAAGAAAAGAGGAGACTCTTGAGTGGGTTATTTCCATTCTTTGATGTTGGAATTGATGGTCTGCCCCGCCTCTTTTGGGTATTTGATCTAGTAATGACTCTTAAGAAGAGCCTTAAAAGAGATGTTTGGGTTCTAGTCCCAGCACCACCACTTACTAGCTTTGTGCCCTTGAGCAAATTAATTTTCTTTGAACTTCAGATGCCTCATCTATAAAATAGCATTAAATAATACTACTATTTACTTAATATGGCTGTTGAAATATGTAAAGTGCTTGGCATGGCACATGGTAAGAGCTCAATAAATTAATGATGATCATTCTTGTTACAGCGTCGCGGAAGCAAAGGAGGAGAGCATTTCTTGCTGGAGAGGGAAATCTGCCCCAAATAATGCCAAATGCAGCAGAGAGGTCAAGGAGAATGAGAATTGAGAAAAGCCAAGGATTTTGAGACTTGATTAGAAATGCAGAATATTTACACTTATCTTCTGAGCTCCTTTTACTGAAAATAGGAATCAGTTTAAAAAGAAAATCTATCACTTTTTGTGGTCTGGTTATGTATGTACTTTAACTTTAGAGCAGGCAATGTTTATAGGGAGAATATGTAAGATGGCAGCTGTGACAGCCATCAGCAGACTCTTGCCATGCTGTCCATTAGAACTTTCTGTGATGTGGAAGTGTTCTGGGTGGCTATTGAGCACTTGAAATGGGGCTAGTATGACTGAGGAACTGAAATTTTAACTTTATTTAATCTTAATTAGTTCAAATTTAAATAGCCACGTGTGGGTAGTGGCAACCATCAGTCTCATTGAAGAAGCAAGGCATATACTCTTGAAACCAGTTAAATACCAAAAAGACTGGGGTCAGACAGTAGAGTCTTAATTATTCAGAAGAAGAATGATAACTTTCTGGGATGGAGAATTTAAAGAGAGTCTTGCAGAGCAGGTGAAACTTGGGCTTGACCTTGAAGGATATAGTCTTTGGATAGTAGGAAAGAAGGAAGGTCATTCCAGATGGGTTGGAAGGGGCAAGCAGGTATTTAGAGTTAGAAATGCCTCCTATAGGGGCGCCTGGGTGGCTCAGTTGGTTAGGCGACTGCTTTCGGCTCAGGTCATGATCCTGGAGTCCCAGGATCGAGTCCCGTATCGGACTCCCGGCTCTGTGGGAAGTCTGCTTCTCCCTCTGACTTTCTCCCCTCTCATTCTCAGTCTCTCTCTAGTAAATAAATAAAATCTTAAAAAAAAAATGTAAAAAAAAAAAAAAAGAAATGCCTCCTATATGAGAAGTTTGAAGACAGTGGCCTTCTAGAACACAGCTTTTATATTAGGAGTTAGGTGGGTTTGGGCGAGGTCATGGACAGCCTTGAATGCTGTAACAAAGTATTTGGGCTTTGTTCACATAGGCTAGTGCTTTTGTAAAGCTTGCTTCAAACACAGATTCCCAGGCCCCACCCTGACCTATTAAATCAAATTTCCAGGGTTGCAGCTTAGGAAATCAATATTTTAAGCAAACTCTCCAGGTATGTATGCTGCACATTCAAGTTTGAGATCTGTTAGATAGGCAGAAGGGAGCCCTTGGAAGCTTTTGGTCAAAGGAGTGACGTGATGATGGAGGTATCACAGGAAGCTTGATAACGTGGGAAAGTGTAGTATATAGAAACTAGGTGAGGAAATCAGGGGACTGTTAAGAGTTCAGATATGAATTTCACAAATGCAGAGCTTTCTGGCTGGTGTCCTTGGAATTGTGAAATTGATTCCTAATATTTCCTATATTTGAATTTTCCACATAGTTTGTTTGCTGTTTGAAATGACTAAGGCCCAGGCACCAGAGCCTGACTTCCTGGGTTTAAACCCCAGCCCTACTACCTAAGCTGTTTTAGCTTTGAGTAGCTCCTTAACTTGTCTGTGCTTCAGTGTCCTTATTCATAAGCTGGAGATGATCCTAGCACCGATCTCATAAGGACATTGTGAGTATTTTTTTTTTAAGATTTTATTTATTTATTAGACAGAGAGAGAGAGAGCGCACAAGCAGGGGGAGCAGTGGGCATAGGGAGAAGCAGGCTCCCCACTGAGCAGAGAGCCTGATAACAGGGCTCAATCCCATGACCATGGGATCATGACCTGAGCTGAAGGTAGACGCTTAACTGACTGAGACACCCAGGCGCCCTGGCATTGTGAGTAGTAAATGAAATCATAATAGCTTACAACAGTACCTGGCACATAGTAAGCACTCAATGTTGGCGTTAATATTATTTAAACTAAAAAGCTCTTTTAGTTTATTGTAATTAGTGTAATAGTTAAAGCTAAGCAGATGCATTCTAAGAAAAAGTGTTAAATTTGCCCACTTACAATATTAAAACCAAGCGCTATTGTTTTTGCTTATTGAGTCATATTTCAAAGCTTAATTCTTCACTTAATTTAACATATGGTTATCCTTCATAAAATAAATCTAAATAGAGGACAAATTGTTCTTCTCATTGAATGTATTAACCTATGGTTAGTTCCTGGCTATGAATTATACCTTTTTAATCTTTGTACTTTTGACACTGTTACTAGCTTTCAATGAACACTGTTTTATGATATTTATCTGAGAAAAAGAATGACCTCTACTTGTTCGTCTAGGGGATCCATAGTTAAAATAAATTTCAGGGGACACCTGGGTGGCTCAGTCAGTTAAGCGCCTGCCTTTGGCTCAGGTCATGATCCCAGGGGCCTTGGATCGAGTTCTGCATCAGGTTCCCTGCTCAGTGGAGAGCCTGCTTCTCTCTCTCCGTCTGCTTCTCCCCCTGCTTGTATACACACACACACTTTCTCCCTGTCAAATAAATAAATAAAATCTTTTTAAAAATAAATAAAATAATTGGGGCGCCTGGGTGGCTCAGTGGGTTAAAGCCTCTGCCTTCGGCTCAGGTCATGATCTCGGGGTCCTGGGATCAAGCCCCGCATCGGGCTCTCTGCTCAGCAGGGAGCCTGCTTCCCCCTGTCTCTCTGCCTGCCCCTCTGCCTACTTGTGATCTCTCTCTCTCTCTCTGTCAAATAAATAAATAAATAATATCTTTACAACAAACAAAATAAAATAAAATAAAATTCAGTTTCTCATCTGGGTATATGGCCTGCTATTAGTGACCCCACAATGGACCATGGCACACAGCAACAGCTTTTTTTTTTTTTTAAGATTTTATTTATTTATTTATTTGACAGAGAGAGAGAGAGATCACAAGTAGGCAGAGAGAGAGGACGAAGCAGGCTCTCTGCTCAGCAGGGATGTGGGGCTCGATCCCAGGACCCCGAGATCATGACCTGAGCAGAAGGCAGAGGCTTTAACCCACTGAGCCACCCAGGCGCCCCCAGCAACAGCTTTTTCAAGGAATGAGAAACTCCTACGTGCCTAACTTGGTAGTTTGTGAACTCCTGGCTACTGTGAACTTCTGGCTTCACTTTTCTTCCAGGCCTCACCTGAACAGAAGCATCTCCTAGCCTCTCCAGTTTCCTTTGACAGTTAGCTGCCTGAAGCTACTCTCAAGATACATCTTCAAGTCTTGAGGGCAGAGAGGGAAGGAAACAGCTACAGACCCGAGATAGCCGCCTAAACACTTCTGAGATAGGCTGAGCAAGAAAATTGTCTTAGACTCTTCCTTCTGCTTTCAGAAACAAAGTCACTTCTAACTTTGTTCACATAAATTCTGTTAGATGGTTGAAAAAGATGGGTCTGTGACATGGAGGGCTAAGGTTCTTCTTTTTATGTTTTGAACAGATGAATACCAATTTTCCCTGCTATCTCCCTAGTTGTCCATTTCCCTTCCCTTGAGCCAGTCACTGTTACCAGTTTTCTTATGTGTCCTCCCAGAGACACTCTATATATATCTGTACACATATACCCTTAATTTTTATACAGATCATACCATACAATAAATACTATGCTCTACCTTGCTTTTTTTCACTTAATCTACAGAATACTGTTTCATATCAGTACTTAAAGAGCTTCTTACAGCTGTATGGCTACATAGAATACTTACTGTAGATGTAGCCTAATGTACTTAAGCTGTCCTTTGTTGGAAGATGTTTAGGTTTCACCCAGTCTTTGCCTATTATGAACATGCTTATACATATTATATTTCACCTGTGAGAGTATATCTCTAGGACTCTAGGAGTAATTGGTCAGAGCACTTTGGTCATTTGCTTGTTCGGTTGCTTGATGGCTATAAACCACAGTACCATGTGTGGAGTCAGAGGTCCTAGGAGGCCTACCCATGCCTAACTACACCAGTGTCACAGGATGTGAAGCTAGAAGGGATCTTAGAGATCCCAGAGAGGGCCAAGATCACACAGAGATTTAGAAGCAGATCTAGAATGAAACCTACTTTTTTTTTTTTTTTTTTACTCCAGTCCATAATGTAACCCTTTTGACTACAACTGCTGTCTGTCAGAGAGATCTGGCATGGCCTGATTTCTGTCCTGACAGGCAGGACTGTGCATTATCTGGCCCACTGTGATCTCACTAGTCTGTCTCTACCTGATTTCTCTTTCCAGGCTCTGAGGTTGCCAACCTAATTAACCCTACATTTCCTGCTGCTGTGACTTCTTCCACTAATAGATCTTATAAAAATTACAAATCTTATAAAAATTTTTAATTAGAGCTAAAGTTTTTATGGTTTGGGGACCCTTTAGTAGTAAAGCCAAGTAGGAGAGGCAGGATTGCCAGGGAGGTGATCTGGTAATGGCACAAGATTCATGAACTTGACCATTGCTTTCTACTTTTAGCTCGTCCATTTACTCATCACACAGTGGAAAACATGTTTATGCAAAAACATCTATATGAATATTCCTAGTTGTATTCATACTAGCCAAAAAGTGAAAATAACCCTAAGATGTTTAATTTTATGTGTCAACTTGGCTAGACTATGGTGCCCACCTGTTTGGTCAAATAACAATCTAGATGTACTGTGAAGGTATTTTTTTAAGATGTGATTAACATCTAAACCAGTAGACATTGACTAAAACAGATTACCCTACATAAGGTGTGTGGGCCTCATCCAATCACCTGAAGTCCTTAGGAGTCTGCCATCAGACTGCAACATAGAAATTCTACCTCTTTCTCTGAATGACATACTGAACCAGATGTATTTAACAGATATATTCAGAACATTCCATCTTAATACAGCAGAATACACAATTTTTTAGGTGTATATAGAACATTCTCCAGAGTAGATCACATGTTAGGCCACAAAACAAGCCTCAACAAATTCAAAAATACTGAAGTCATACCACGTATCTTTTCTGACCACAATACTATAAAATAAGAAATTAATCACAAGGAAAAATCTGGAAAGACCACAAATACATGGAGGTTAAAGAACATGCCACTAAACAATAAAGGGATCAACCAAGAAATCAAAGAAGAAATAAAAAATTACATGGAAACAAATGAAAATGAAAACACAATGGTCCAAAATCTTTGGGATGGAGCAAAAGCTGTTTTAAGAGGGAAGTTTACAGCAATACAGGCCTATCTCAAGAAGCAATAAAAATCTCCAATACACAATCTAACCTTACACCTAAAGGAGCTAGGAAAAGAACAACAAATGAAGCCTAAAACTAGTAGAAGGAAGGAAATAATAAAGATTAGGACAGAAACAAATGATATAGAAACTAAAAAAACAATAGACCAGATCAATGAAACCAGGAGCTGGTTTTTTGAAAAGATCAACAAAATTGGTAAACCTCTTGCCAGATTCATCAGAAGAGAGAGAGAGAGAGAGAACTCAAATATAATCACCAATGAAAGAGGAGAAAAAACCAACTGAAATCATAGAAATACAAATGTTTGTAAGAGAATATCACAAAAAACTATATGTCAACAAATTGGACAACCTAGAAGAAAGGGATAAATTCCTAGAAACATATAATCTACCAAAACAGAAGCAGGAAGAAATATTGAACAGACCAATAATCAGCAATGAAATTGAATCTGTAAACAAAAATCTCCCAACAAATAAAAGTCTAGGAGGAGGCAGCTTCACAGGTGAATTCTACCAAACATTTAAAAAAGAGTTAATACCTAGTCTTCTCAAACAAAAAAATAGAAGAGGAAGGAAAATTTCCAAATTCATTCTATGAGGCCAGCATTACCCTAATACCAAAACCAGATAAAGACACCACAGAAAAAGAGAACTTTAGGCCAATTTCTCTGATCAAGATAGATGCAAAAATCCTCAACAATACTAGCAAACTGAATCCAACAATATGTTAAAAGAACCATTCACCACAATCCAGTGGAATTTATTCCTGGGATGCAAGGGTGATTCAATATTTGCAAATAAATCAATGTGACACATCATATCAATACAAGAAAGAATAAAAACCATATGATCATTTCAATAGATGCAGAAAAAGCATTTGACAAAGTACAACATCCATTCATGATTAAAAAAAAAACAACCTCAACAAAGTAGGTTTAGAGGGAATATACCTCAAAATAATAAAGGCCTTATAGGAAAAACCCATAGTTGGGGTGTCTGGGTGGCTCAGTGGGTTAAGCCTCTGCCTTCAACTCAGGTCATGATCTCAGGGTCCTGGGATCAAGCCCCACATCGGGCTCTCTACTCAGCAGGGAGTCTGCTTCCCCCCACCCCCCCACACACACCTGCCTCTCTACTTGTTATCTCTCTCTCTGTCAAATAAATAAATAAAATCTTAAAAAAAACAACAACCCATAGCCAACATCATCCTCAATGGGGAAAAACTGAGAGCTTTCCCCCTAAGGTCAGGAATAAGATAAAAATGTCCATTCTCACTACATCAATTCAATATAGTGCTGGAAGTCCTAGCCACAGCAATCAGACAAGAAAAGAAATAGAAGTCATCTAAATTGGTAAGGAAGAAGTCAAACTTTCACTATTTGCAGATGACATGATACTACATATAGAAAATCCAAAAAGACTCCACCCCAAAACTGCTAGAACTGATAAAAGAATTCAGTAAAGTGGCAGAATACAAAATCAATGTACAGAAATCTGTTGCATTCCTATCCATTGATAATGAAGCAGCAGAAAGAGAAATTAGGGGGGTAGGGATAGGGTGGCTGGGTTATGGACATTGGGGAGGGTATGTGCTATGGTGAGTGTTTTGAAATGTGTAAGCCTGATGATTCACAGACCTGTACCCTTAGGGCAAATAATACATTATATATTAAGGGAAAAAAGAAAACAATTCTATTTAAAATTGCACCAAAAATAATAAAATACTTAGCCAAAGTGGTGAAAGACCTGTACTCTGAAAACTATAAAACACTGATGAAAGAAATTGAAGATGACACAAAGAAATGGAAAGGCATTCCATGCTCATGGATTGGCAGGACAAATATTGTTAAAGTGTCTACACTACCCAAGTAATCTACAGGTTTAATGCAACCCTTACAAGAATGCCAACAGCATTTTCCACAAAAGTAGAACTAATAATCCTAAAATTTGTGAGGAACCACAAAAGACCTTGAATACCCAAAGCAACCTTGAAAAAGAAAAGGAAGGCTGGAGGCATCGTAATTCCAGACTTCAAGTTACATTACGAAGCTGTGGTGATCGGGGCACCTGGGTGGCTCAGTAGGTTAAAGCCTCTGCCTTAGGCTCGGGTCATGATCTCGGGACCCTGGGATCCAGCCCCGCATCAGGCTCTCTGCTCAGCAGGGAGCCTGCTTCCTCCTCTCTCTCTGCCTGCCTCTCTGCCTACTTGTGATCTCTGTCAAATAAATAAATAAAATCTTTAAAAACAAAAACAAAAACAAACAAACAAAAAAAACAAAGCTGTGGTAATCAAAACAATATGGTACCAGTACAAAAAAAGACCCATAGATCAATAGAACAGAACAGAAAACCCAGAAATAAACCCACACTTACATGGCCAATTAATCTACAACAAAGGAGGAAAGAATATTCAATGGGAAAAAGTCTCTTCAACAAATGGTATTGGGAAAACTGAAGAGCAACATGCAAAAGAATGAAACTGGACCACTTTCTTACACTATACACAAAAATAAACTCAAAATGGATTAAAGACCTAAATGTGAGACCCGCAACCACAAAAATTCTAGAAGAGCGCACTGGCAGTAATTTCTCAACATCAGCTATAGCTACATTTCTCTTCATATGTCTTCTGAGGCAAGGGGAATAAAAACAAAAATAAACTATTGGGACTACATCAAAGTAAAAAGCTTCTGCTCAGTGAAGGAAATAATCAACAAAACTAAAAGGCAACCTATTGAATAGGAGAAGATAATTGCAAATGACAGATCCAATAAAGGGTTAATATCCAAAATATAAAAAGAACTGATACAACTTAACACCCAAAAGCAAATAATCCAGTTAAAAAATTGGTGGAAGACATGAACAGACATTTCTCCAAAAAAGACATCAAGATGGTCAACAGACACATGAAAAGATGCTCAGTGTCAATCATTGTCAGGGAAATACAAATCAAAACTACAATGAGATATCACTTCAAAGTATACTTGTCAGAATGGCTAAAATAAAAATGTAAGAAATAACAAGTGTTTGCAAGGATGTAGAGAAATAGGAACCCTCATGCACTGTTGGTGGGAATGCAAACTGGTATATCCACTGTGGAAAAAAGTATGGAGGTTCCTCAAAATGTTAAAAATAGCAGTACCCTATGATTCAGTAATCACACTACTGGGTATTTACCCCCAAAATACAAAGACACTAATTCAAAGGGATACATGCACCCCTATGTTTATTGCAGCATTATTTACAATAGCCAAATTATGGTAGCAGTCCAAGTATCCATCAATAGATGAATGGATAAAGAATAAGTGGTATATATGTACAATGGAATATGACTCAGTCATAAAAAAGAATGAAGTCTTG
The DNA here is from genome assembly GCA_028533885.1 of Nasua narica. NCBI lineage: Eukaryota > Metazoa > Chordata > Mammalia > Carnivora > Procyonidae > Nasua > Nasua narica. Next base: position 63,050,969 of record CM052801.1, on the reverse strand, counting down.
CCATTTGCAACAACATGGATGGAGCTAGGGAGTATAATGCTAAGCCAAATAAGTTAGAGAAAGACAAATACATGATTTCACTCATATGCGGCACTTAAAAAACAAAACAAATAAGCAAAGGAAAAAAAATGAGAGAGACAAACTAAGAAACAGACTTAACTCTAGAGAACAAACTGATGGTTACCAGAGGGGAGGTGGGTGGGGGTGGGTGGGTGAAGTAGGTGATGGGGATCAAGGAGTATACTTACGATTATGAGCACTGAGTAATGTATAGAATTGTTTAATCACTATATTGTACACCTGAAACTAATATAACACTATATGTTAACAATACTGGAATTAAAATTAAAAGCTTAATTAAAAAAAAGTTCTGCCTGTGGGCAGCCTTAGTACTCAAGACTGCAACATCACTCTTTCCTGAATTGGCTTGCCCTGCAAACCAGCCCTCATAATTGTGTGAGCCAATTCCTTAACCTATCTCCCTTCTCTATCCTCCCCTCCTTGTTCTGTTTCTCTGGAGAACCCTAATACAAACCCTGATGTCCATAAACTGATGAATGGACAAACAAAATGTGATTTATCCACACAATGGAATATTATTCACCATAAAAAGAAATGAAATGCTAATACATGCTACAATGTGGATGAATTTTGATAACATTATGCTAAGTGAAAGAAGCCAGACACACAAAAGACCATATAGTGTATGGTTCCATTTATGTGAAATGTCCAGAATAGATAAATCCAGAGAGATGGAAAGTGGATTAGTGGTTGACTAGGACTCAGGCACGGAGATGGGGGAGAGAAATGAGTAGTGAGGACTTAATGTGTATATGGTTTCATTTTGGGGGTGATGAAGATGTTCTAGAATTAGGTAATGGTAATGGCTGCACAGCTTTGTACTAAAAATAATGAATTGTACCCTTTAAATGGGTGAATTGTATGGTATGTGAATTATATCTCAATATAGCCATGATTTTAAAAATAACAAGACTTGAGATAAAAAAAATAAGTAAAATTAACAAGACTTAAGATAAAAAAATAATCTATCTCCTATCCCTCCCCTCCTCTGGGCAATGTATGTAGAGCTTGCCATCTTCCTGACAACACCCATCATCCCCAAATTCCATGCTGCATTTTGCAATAGCCCTTCTTTCCTTTCAGTGCTAATTTAGATGATCATTTAAACCAGATTTTCAAAAACAAAAATGCTAGGGATAAGGATTGCAGGGAAGTCGCTTGTGCTTTGACTCTAGGTCCCTATCCTACCTACGGATGATACTGATGAGGGAGTGGCTCAGAAGAGGATAGGAAAAATTCTTCATCCTCAGGTTGCTTTACAGTGAAAAGAGAAGGTCCAGAGGCTGCATAACTGATTTTGCATTAGATATCTTTTAAAGCTTTTAACAGTACAAATTGAGCATTCTACAGAAGGAGGCCATTCTTCCATCCTAGCTAATGATTCTCTGGGCCTTGCCTTTCACTTCCTACCAGCTAGTGTTCCATGACGACTATGAGCCACATGCTGCACTACCTTGTTCCTTCCTCTCCTCTTCCTTCACTCATACCAGCTACCTCTTAGAAATCAGCTCTGGTGGCAGCAACTTTGAAAGCTTAAACCTATTCCAGAGCCTTATATGGTTCAATGGTGTTCCGAATGCTAATAAAGATGCCAAGAGCTTTTAGACTCATTCTCTGTTCCCGCTGAGTTTGGGGTTGGAGGTGTTGCAGAGGAGAGTCAGATCTTGGGTCTCCCTTTCCTGCAGAACTTTGGTTCTGCAAGAAGAATAAATGGACCCTGAATGCTATCTAGTGTTCAGGGGGCAGCCTAGGGATACCACCACAGTTGACCTGTCTTTAGAAGGTGAGTCGTCTTTTTTTGGTTAAGATTTTCTTTATTTATTTAGAGAGAAAGAGAGTGAGCAAGTGGAAGAGGGGGTGAATAGGAGGTGGGGAGGGCAGGGGGGAGCATTTCAAGCAGATTCTGTGCTGCTGAGTCCAGAGCCCAACTCAGGACTTGATCTCAAGACCCTGAGATCATGACCTGAGCCGAAATCAAGAGTCAGATGCTTGACCAACCGAGCTACCCAGACACCCCGGGAGATGAGGCATCTGAATGGGGAAGGGGTTCCCAGGGCCTCAGTAGTCTCATGCCTGTCAACATTTCCAGTGTCTCTACTCCTAAGAAGAGTAAAGGGCTGAAGTCTAGCGATTGCCTGAAAGAGGAAAGAGAGTTGGACAGAAACAGGGCAAATTCTCAGTTTCTCCCAGCAGGGCAAAAGGAACAGGGAAATAAGAGACCAGAGGATTTAGTGACCTATAGCGCCAGAGAGTCCTAGGGCTGAAAACAGAGAAGCTGGTAGGTGAGGGGGGTCAGATGGCAGGAAACTTACAGGTCTGTATCAGCCATAGAGGAGTCCAAAAAAAAAAAAAAAAGTCTAACAGTAGGGGCTCTGCCTTAAAGGAGTTTATGGCAATGTAGTTATGGAATAAAAAATAATACACTTGTAATAATTTGTAATTTGGTGCTAAGCCTTGGTGTTGACCAAAAAAAAAAAAAAGTGCTGTAGGAACTTGGAGAAAGGACATATGTGGGCTGACATCCTCTGTGAGCTGAATGGCTGACTGAGGAAGAGGGTCTTCATGCCCCAGAACGTTACGCCCCAGCTACAGTGGCTCTAGCTTTTCTAGAGATGAGTGTGCCCGAGTCTTGCATAGTTTCCTGGAGGAAGTGTGGGGGAGGAAGCCTCCTCCTCATCATCATTTTTAAATCATTACTGTCATTAACAAGAACTACAATGAACATTAACTGAGCATCCCTCCATGAGTCTACACTTCTGTTGGGTAGGCAGGGCAAACATAGAAACAGTTGAAGGACTAGTGCAAGAAAGAGTGTGCCAATAGCACAAAGACGGAGGGACAAGTGAGGGTTGGGGAGGTGAAAGAAGGCTTCTTGGAGGAGGTAGTACTCGAGCTGACCCTTGAAGGAAAGCTAGGGTTTGGACTGGGAAAAGAATGAAGGCCGCCGTAAATGACCTCCGCAAGACACAGAGGTGGAAGTGAGCAAGGCAAGTAGAATTAAATGAGGAAGTTTGCTGGACTGGAGCAAAGGGTTTGTGGTAGGGTAATGCGGCTGATGAAATCGGAGAGGGAAGTAGTGTGGTGATTACAGAAAGCCTTTAATGGCATCCAGAGGGAGCTGTTTAGGAACAAAGTAGGAAGGCCTTGCAGATTTGTGTATTTGGGGCATGTTGCGGGCACAGGGAAGGAAGAAAGGCTAAAAGATTCTACATTCTTCCTAACTTCAGTCTCCCATGCTGGGGTGATCAATTTATCCCATCTCAGCAAACAGATGAGTCTGTCGCCCTACTTGAGATCCATCTTGAGAACACGTTCCTAGGAAGCCCTCAGAAGTTCTTCACCCTATACTGTTGGTGGAGAACCCTGTGCCAGTTGGAAAGCCACAACCGATTAACACTATGTGTGAAGTGTTCTCAGATAGTGTTGACCTGCCTCGAGCAAAGGAAATGAGGAAGGAATCGCCTGCTAACCCAGCAACGAGCAGGAGCGCGAGCGCAAGCGCGATTGCAGAGTGCAGAGTGCAGACCAAGATAGCATGCCTGCTTTAAAGGCAACAACCTTTAGAAGTTGAGTTGTCCCTGAATCAGCCCTGGGGAAAGGAGGCAGCAATTGCAGGAATCTTAAAAATCAACACAACGACAAGACTAAGTCTATCTCCAGGCCATCATTTTGGTGGCTGCTAGTTGGCCACTCCTCACATATTCTTTTTACTGACTTCCTGCAGCAAAAGGAGATTGGCACAGGCTCTGCTACATTTATATTATTACCAGGAGGCAGATGTTTTCTGTGTTTCTCTGGGGTTTAGAATTATGCAAATGAAGGCAAGAAAACAAAAGCTCAGTGAGATGGGGGAGGATTGATCTTAAGAATCCTGGCAATTTACTGAGCTCTTTAAGTCACCCCTCTCAGTTTTTACTAACAGCTCGCTTGGCTTCTCTGCAGTCTATTTAGAATTTGGCACCTCTTCAGAACCTTCCAGCCAAAGACCTGAAAGTTCATTCTAAAGTTCCTATCCTGGCCTCATTTTGCAAGTGGGGAAATCTAGGTATATAATAGGAGTTTTCAGTGCTGACCTTGAGTCTTGACACCCTGCCGCCCACACACACACAATCCCTTTCTATCTTAACCTCTCCCGCACATAGTCTTGTCTGGAAAGGAAACTATGGCCCAATTGCCTCTCGGGTCTCCTCCGCCACACCCCCACCGTGATGGTATCTGGAGGGCAATAGGACCTAGGGAAGTTCAACCCTGAGGCCGAGAGAGAGGGAGACACACCTGCCTAACCGCGTGGGTTGTGCTACTGTGCGAGCTAGCTAGTTCACGAGGGCGGGGTGGAAGTGGGCGTCTGCTGCTTTGGGGGAAGAGGAAAGCTGTGGCTCCCTTTGGGATCCGGGGGTCGTGGTGAGAAGCGGTTCCGAAGGCTAGCCACAAGCCCCCTTTTCTACCGCGCCTCTCCACCCGGAGCATCCCTGAGCTGCCCGCCCTGGAACTCGCAGGCGGGTTTTGTTTGGCCCCAGCTGTCCCTCCCATTTCGCCCGCCCCCGCCTTCAGTGCCTTAGTTACCGAAGCCGCCGACCTCCCGCAGCTGGAACTGCAGGCCAGGGAGGACCCCAGCAGCCGACGGCGCCCCAGAGTCTGACGACATCTGCCTTTGCCCTCCCGGGCTGGCGCCCCGCACGTCGTGCTTCTCGCTAGCAAAGTTTCTCTGTGGAAAAGAAGCCCCTCTAGCTTTCTCGGGATCCTGTAGCGCGCTCGGCTTCTCTCCTTACGGAGACTGCGCTCCGGACCGGGGTGGCGCCTTGGCTCCAGCCCCCTGCTCCAGCCGCTACCCCCCACCACCCCGGACCTGGCCGGCTGTCTTGGGGGCGGAGTTTGGGGAATCGGTGGAGTGGGCTAGAGAACCTTCGACTCGGCGCGGGTCCTGAGAGAGCAGCGGCGAGCGGGCGAGCTGATAGCCACAGCCTAACGATAGCTTAGGGTACCTAAGCACTGAAATGAGCCCCCGAAGGGACGCTCAGGTTGCACCCCCTCTTCTGCCCTGGCTCTGTTCTCGGCAGGTTTGAGAGGACGTGCGGGTCAGGACTCCTCGAGAGGTTCTGCTGAGTGTTGGTGCCCCGACAAAGGGGCTACCCCACTCCCTGCGGGGCTGTGAAAGGAGAAAGGGGCCAAGGAGACAGCTGTCCCCAAGCTTTTCACGTGCCTGGAATTGGACTCCGGACTGGCCGCTAAAATGCTTGCTTTCGCCCTGTCCAGGTTTCATAGCACGTCTGTCGACGATTGGAAGCCTGGGCCAATGAAGAGTCAAGTTCAAAGTGGTACTCCTGGGTTCTCCATCCCATACTCCAACAAGTGTAACGCGAAACTAGAGAGAGGGGTCTTCTGTTCTAACTAGCAGATCTCCGTTCTGGAATTGTACTTGACAGCTCTCTTCGATACTTGGACTGCAGTAGCTCCAGGGTTCTCTTGGGTGGCGTGGGGGTTGCTCTGAAGACTGGGCTACAACACTCAGAACCTCAACAATGGACCGAGTTTATGAGATTCCTGAGGAGCCCAACGTGGATCCAATTTCGTCTCTGGAGGAAGATGTCATCCGCGGGGCCAACCCCCGATTTACCTTTCCATTTGGCATCCTCTTCTCCACCTTTTTGTACTGTGGGGAGGCTGCATCTGCCTTGTACATGGTTAGAATCTATCGAAAGAATAGTGAAACCTACTGGATGACATACACTTTATCCTTCTTTTTGTTTTCATCCATTATGGTCCAGTTGACCCTCATTTTTGTTCACAGAGATCTGGCCAAAGACAAGCCGCTATCATTATTTATGCATCTAATCCTCTTGGGTCCTGTTATCAGGTGAGCAATTTTTAATTTCTATCCCCCCCCCAGGGTTTGTGCGGAGAAAGATGAAGACTGATACTGTGCCTCTAATCAATTCTCCCATTCCCTCCCACTCTTGGCTTCCCTGCCTGCCATCCAGAAAATCTTACCTGAAACCTTAAATGCCACCACAGTGAACATGTGGCGTGTACCTGCATTCCAAAACCATGTATGGTACCATTGGTAAGACTTCATTAGACAGTGTTTGCTATTTGGGTTTGAGTTGTGAAAATTGGTAGGGGACCAGCTGATGTGGTTAACCTATGCACACAGGCCATAGCTTCAGAGTGTGTTGTTTTGACTCTGCCTTTTAGACACTCTATGAACTGGATCTCACATTCAATTTATTTACCCTGAACTGCTTGGGCTGGTGGTGGTGGCATTTTCAAATTTTTCAGAGTTATTTGACATCTGGAAAATATTTTCAGCAATTTGTGGTCATCTGGTACCCCAACCCGTTGTCATTTGTTTTGTTTTGTTTTGTTTTCTGTTGGTTCATCAGTCTCCTGTTTATCTCTTTGTATCTTTCTGGAATAAAGGTACGTGGTTAGAAGGGGCAAAGGAAGATAGGCCATCTCTCCATCGGGATGCTGTAACACACTGTAGTAGTATCCAGTCTTTCCATTCAGATTGCCTTGAAGGGATGAGAACGTGCCTTATCTTAGTGAGACAGGCATCTGTGTCAGCTGTCTCATCTGGATGCTATGGAATTTTCAAGTTAGGGAGATGTTGCAAAACTTACGAACTCAGGAGGAAAGAATGGACCAAGTTTGTCTTGATTGCAATCAGCTGAAGAATATGTGTCAGAGTGTTGATGTTGTAATTGCAGTGGGAAGATATTTCATCCTTAGAGAACTAAACACAGTCTGAAATTGTTCAGGGATGGAACGCCCCTGCCTTAAAAATTATTTTTAATCAATATATGTTCAAACAAGGAGGGATTGATTAGCCTCCATTAGAGAAAACAGTAGCCTGGAATTCCAGTGGCCTGGAGTCTAGTCCTCCTTCTGTCATTGACTTAGTTACATGGCTCTGGTGAAATCTCTGAAAATGTCTTGGGCCCCAGTTTCTTCATCTGCATGATAAATGGGTTAGGCTAGATCATGGGTCTGAAGCTCAAACGCTTACATGGACCAGGCAGGTCTCATATATGAGTGAAGCAGGCCAAGTACGAGAAAACCAGCAGCTTTGTGTGTGATGATAAATGAAAATGAAGTCTCAGTGTTAGAGGAATGATGGAGAGTAGTGAATAGTGTGGCAAGCTAGAGTCTACACGATTTGCCTAAAAGAGGCAACTACTCTGTAATTCCAGCCCCATTGTTTCACTGTTGGAATCCAGACCCAATATTGCCAGAAGCCCCAAATTTTCAAGAGATGCTTCCAGGATAGGATTTTATATGAACTATCAGTTTGAAGTTTGGTGACTTGGCTGACGAAATACACATTATGGACCAAACAAACCACAGCTGTTGGTCAGATGTGACTCAGCTGGCCTATATACAACCTTTGGACTAGGCAATCTAAAGCTCCTTTCCAATTCTAAATCTTTGAAGTTCAGCTGTAAAACAAAGACCTCATCTTGAACTCGGAACCAAGAAATTTAGAGATGTTGGGGCATCTGGATGGCTTAGTTGGTTAAGTGTCCGACTCTGGATTTCGGCTCAGTTCATGATCTCAGGGTCCTGAGATCGAGCCCACGTGGGGCTCCATGCTGGGTGTAGAGCCTGCTTAGTACCTGCATGTACACTCTGTCATTCGTGCTCTCTCTCTACAAAAACAAAAAAACCCACAAATGAAGAGATGTCACCAGAGGAACAAGGAAACCATTGTTTTATCAGTCTTTTCCAATGCCGTATACCGAGTTAACAGATCAAGCACTCTCAAGGTGCAAATTTCAGCAAGTACTGCCCCAGTCTGGAGTTTAGACTTCCCTCCTTTGTGGCTTTATGGCCTCCCAAGCCATCTTTGATTTGGACCCACCATATGGAGTATTGAGTGCTGTATTTCATTTTTGTTATTTAGCTTCCACTAGAAATGATTGGAAAGCATTTATAATAGCCTGACAGCAGGGAAGAAATAATTAAAAGCTCATAAATTATATCCTTGATACTCTTATGTTCAAGGCAAATTACTTTATAGGTAGGTAGGAACTTGATTAGTGCTATTAGGCACATGAAGGTGTTTGTAGGATCTGGCTCCCTTATATGAAATGCAAAGCTACTTCTGAAAATGAAAATGTACTCTAATTTACTGAGGCTTATAACCAAGGTGAACACCCTTGCTTAAACCAGTAAATAGCCTTTACAAGCATAAACAGACTGCTTCCTGCCACTACCTCCCCCAGTATTTTCTTCAGCAGTAGCACTGATGAGCCTGGGTTAAAATCTAAAATCTTTTGGGGCGCCTGGGTGGCTCAGTGGTTAAGGCCTCTGCCTTTGGCTCGGGTCATGATCTCAGGGCCCTGGGATCGAGCCCCCACATCGGGCTCTCTGCTCAGTGGGGAGCCTGCTTCCCCCTCTCTCTCTGCCTGCCTCTCTGCCTACTTGTGATCTCTTTCTGTCAAATAAATAAATAAAATCTTAAAAAAGAAATCTAAAATCTTTTATTGGAAATGCACTTAGCTTTTTTCCTTCCCTGTCCTCTCCTCCTCCCACCTTTTCCTCTCCTGGGTTTTAGAGTTTGAAATGTCCACTTTCTAGGGAGAAACTCCATGCTTCAGACTGGCCCCTATGCCCCAGTCTCAGAGGGGTCCTATGGAGAATGGCAGCCAGCACACGTCCGAACCTTCCTATTGGGAGCCAAAGACCTAAAAAGCATATAAACCTCTGAGCTTGTCTTTAGCCTATTTTTCCATTAAATTACTTCACCATTATTATTATCCTCCCCTACCATCGTTTCTCACCTTATATTCTTTTCTTCCTTCTTACTCTTTCATTTACTCAGAAAATATTTATCAAATACCCACCATGTGATAAGCGTGGTAGGCAAGATAAATACAACCCATACCCGCAGTCAGGAAAGACGGCTTCATTTTCACCCCAACTGTTCTTTCTATTTCTAATAGTCCACAGTTTCCATTCATTTCAGGGTGAGTGGAGGAAGTGGTAACTAACTCAGGTGTTCCAAAACAAAATGTTCTGGTTGCTTCTCTTCTAGTCACCACATCAGAACTGCTTACAGGCTTCTGATTTATATGGGAGAGATATGCAAAAAATGGGGTCTTATCACTATTTCAAGGTTGGTAGGCTCGCATAAGGATGTTTTCCTCTTTGTAAAGAAAGAAGGAAGTTTCAAAGGCTGTTGGCCCCAAACAGTTCAAGAGGCCCCCAAAATAACCTTTAGAGAGATCTTTTGATGTTCCCTGGGTATGGAGTGCATTCAGTTCTGAGTTGTCAAGTCTTTAAGTACCTTGGTGATTGAATGGCATGACTGTATAGATGTGAGGTTTTTCTTAGATCTCCTCCAAGACTTTTTGGCAAGACAATTATAGTTGTGGGCCTCGTCTTGAAAAAAGCAGAACTCAAAAGCTCCAAGAACAGAGCTGAATGCTTTGCATAAAGAATGCTTTACTTCAGGAACTTGAGGTGTTATGAAAACCAGGGCCTTTAAGAACCTTCATCAATTTCTCTCAGCACATTATTTACATAATATCTTTGTGTTCAAGGTGCCTTTCTACCACAGGCCTATTCTTAAGGAAACAAAGCAATTCCTTAAATCCTCAAAGAAACGCTCTGAAATGGTGTTCTCAGGTCAGTAGATGACCAGCCAAATAAGAAAGATTTAGACTCAAAGTAACTTGTGGAAGGAATGACGAACTCTTTGACTCATGAGGAATGAGTAGAATGGGAATTAAAGAATGGCAAAAAGCAGCACAAACTCCCTGAGTTGTATTATTATCCGCCTGCAACCCCCCACTGCAACCTTCCTTCCCAGGACAGCTTTAGTTAAGTACCCATGATGTTTACCTCTGCAGATGTTTGGAGGCCATGATTAAGTACCTCACACTGTGGAAGAAAGAGGGGCAGGAGGAGCCCTATGTCAGCCTCACCCGAAAGAAGATGCTAATAAATGGCGAGGAGGTGCTGATAGAATGGGAGGTGGGCCACTCCATCCGGACCCTGGCTATGCACCGCAATGCCTACAAACGTATGTCACAGATCCAAGCGTTCCTGGGCTCAGTGCCCCAGCTGACCTATCAGCTCTATGTGACCCTGATCTCTGCAGAGGTTCCCCTGGGTAGAGGTGAGTGGGGCCAGGAGAGGGGAGGGCTCCGTTTAAATCAAGGGTCTTAGAAATCCAGACCTGAGCTGTCCAGTACACTGGCCACCAGCTTCATGAGACTATTTATATTAAAATAAAACATGAAATCAAAAATTTACTTCCTCAGTCGTACTGGCCACGTTTCAAGGGTTCAAAAGCCATGTGTGCTTAGTGGTTACTGTATTGGACAGCACTAGTAGATAGTCAAAGAACTTGGGGAGCCAGACATCTTAGGCCTGCCAGATTTCTTTTCTTTTTTTTTTTTTTTAAGATTTTATTTATTTATTTGAGAGACAGAGAAAGTGAGAGAGAGCATGAGAGGAGAGAAGGTTAGAGGAAGAAGCAGACTCCCCGCAGAGCTGGGAGCCCGACGTGGGACTCGATCCCGGAACTCAAGGATCATGACCTGAGCCGAAGGCAGATCGCTCAACCAACTGAGCCACCCAGGCGCCCAGGCCTGCCAGCTTTCTTTAACGGGGGTAAACTATTTAAAGCTAAAAGTGTCACAGATAAGCCCTCTCTGGGCCCAGAAACAGCTGGTAATATCAGCAGTCAGTAGGACACTTTCCCTAGCCCAGAGTGTTTAAATTATACTGAGGGTTTTTTTGTTCGTTTTGGTGTAGAGATGGCCATCTTTTAATAAGAGATTCCCAAATATTACTGATCATGAGAAAACATATTACTGGGTGAAAGCTCAGCTCCTTCTTTAAAAAAATTACATCTCCTACTCAGACCTGACTCAATCTGAGTGTGGGGAGGCCAGGAATCTGTATTTAAAAAAAAATGCCCCAGCTGAGTCTGATCGGCCACATTTGGGAACCACTGATTTAATTACTTCTCCCAACTCCAGTGAGAAGAAACATAGGTGTGGAATGAATACTGATGAGAATGAAACTTGGTCCCAGTTCTGACCTTCTGTGTGATTTTTGGAGGAAGTTACCCAAGGGGTCACAGTCTTAATTTCCCACTTGTAAAAGACGGATCCTTAGATGAGTAAGACCTCTAGGAGAGGAGGAAATGTGAGTCATGTTTTCAAAGTCAAGATAAAGTACTGTTAATGAGTTTTAACAGCTCAACATTAGCTTCATCTGCTTGGGCTGGAGCTGGTACAGCTGTGGGTACAACTTTGAACCATTTCCTAATTGTCAGTTGCCGATCCTGCTTGGCAAAGCCCCGTGTTGCAAATGAATGTGAAGAGCGCATTTGTCCCCTTTTCTCTTTTCCTCCACTAAGAATTGTTCAGGAAATTGAGAGCTTTTTACATACCTAGGATTGACAGTAGTGTGAAGAGAAAAGGAAATGATGATGCTTTTCAACCTGAGAATTTTCAAGGTCATCAAACCATCTAATTAAAATATATACACGTTACAAAAGTAATGCATGCGCAAACCGACTGACCTACGAGTAACCGTATATGCATAGAAAATTTCTGGAAAGATATGTCAGAAACCATTTACCTCTAGGGAGTGAAAATGAGAAGTCTGTCGACTTTTACCTTTTACTTTATACCCTCTGTATGATTTAAAATTTATATCATTTAAAATTTTTGCTATGACCATGCGTTACTATATTTGGTCTTCATTTTTTTTTAAGATTTTATTTATTTATTTGACAGAGAGAGAGATCACAAGTAGGCAGAGAGGCAGGCAGAGAGAGAGAGGGAGAAGCAGACTCCCCGCTGAGCAGAGAGCCCTATGTGGAGCTTGGTCCCAGGACCCTGAGATCGTGACCTGAGCTGAAGGCAGAGGCTTTAATCCACTGAGCCACCCAGGCGCCTGGGTCCTCGTTTTTTTAGTTATAAAAATCAGACATGCTTATGGTGAAGAGAACTACACAGAACATATATCAAATAGGAGATGTAATTTTATTCCCCAAAAGTAATCTCTGTTAACCATTCAGTATATATCCTTCCAGGTTTTTTTTTTCATTATGTGAACATACATACAATATGTATGTATATGTATTTTTGTCAAAAAGGGCTGTATTAAACATTCTGTGCAATGTCTTTTTCAAAATTATGCCAGTATATCTTTCTTTAATGGTTATTTATACATATGTATATAATAATAAATGATAAATACATAATATATATTTTCCTTATGTGAACTGGACCATTCTTGTTATTTCTCTAATCTTCCGTTGGTAAGATTAAAGTTTGTTTCTGATGGTTCCATTTAAAAAAGTTTCTAATCACAAACTATACTCCAGCGAACATCTTTCTAACTATCTATATCCCAGAATGAGACTTCATAGGATAAATTCTTAGCAAGGGAAGTGCTGGGTGAAAGGATATACATGTTTGGAATCTTATCAGTACTGCCAAATAGCCTTCCCAAAAGGTTGTATGAATTTATATTCCTACCTGTAGTGTATGAATGTACTTTTTCTTTATATATTAAACTAAATGTTATTTAGTTGTATAATTATAAAATAACCGATTATGTAAATAATTTGCTTTTAATTGTGAGGGCAGTCTTTTCATATTTGGTTATTGTGTTCTTTAAATTGCTGATTTATAGTGGGTTGTCTTTTTCTTATTAATTTGAAGGAGCTGTTTTCTTATTCTGGTATTAATCCTTTCTCTGCTGTAGATAAGTGTGTATGTCTACGTTTGCGTGTTTTGCATGTGTGTACATACACACATTTTAAATGGTCTCCTGGCTTTCTGAAGCATTTAAATTCTTTATTGCTTTTAGATCTTGTGCACTTCTCACTAATTCCTATCTACCTTTCACAATTCCTATCTGATAGGGCAATTTAGCCTAATCTTTCAAATAGATGAATTTCCACATTCAGTTTGTCAATTCCCCTGCCAAAACACAAAACAAAGCAGAACAGTAACAACAACAAAAGAAAAAAAAATCATTGAGATTGTGTATTGGGACTACATTAAATTATTTAGGTTATTTTGGAGGGAATTTATGTATTTACAGGATTAATCATTTTCATATTAGAAGATGGTGTATCTCTCCGTTTCGTTAAATATTTTTACATCACTTTATTGAGGTACGATTGACAAAAAACCTCTACTTGTTTAACATATCCAGCTTGATGAGTCTGGAGATAAGTATACATCCAGGAATTATCCCCACAATCTATGCCATAAATGTGCAAGGCCCGGAGCAGGGAAACCATACAACTTTATTGAAGTACGTTAAAAAATGTTTAATGAAATGTACTTCGGCAAAGTTGTATAGTTTTCTTGCTATAGGTTTTACGCATTTTTGTATGGCTTATTTCTAGTTATTAGTTTTTAAATCACCTGATTTCCTAAGTGACAGGGTAGTGCCTAAGTATGGGAAATGCATGTACTACTCTTTTGGAAACGGGGAATGATGATGATGATGATGATAGGAGCTAGCAGATAGTATCTACTGTGTCCTGAATGTTTCTCTAAGCCCCTTCCGTGTAATTATTTCATTTAGTTTTTATAACAACTCTGTGATATAATTGTTACCCCCATTTTAACAAATGAGGAAACAGAGGCACTGAGAGGTTAAGCAGATTCCCCCATGCGTTCATAAGTAATAATTGGCAAGAACGGGATTAGAATCCAGGATGCCTGCCTGCAGAGCCCGTGTTTCTAACTATATCACTATACAAAGGATGTGAGGGAAACTCTCTTTGAGGCCTTATTCAACTCTTTGGTGATTTCTCCTATTAGAAACTTTCTGCTGGTACCATCTCTTAAAGTTTGGTAAACAGTTTTTTGGGTTAGGTTTCCTCATTTTCATCCACTCTTCTGCCTTCTCCTTGCCACCCCTTTTTCTAATCTCTTTTTCTTTTGAAGGCCATCTGGATCGGCGTAGATAAGCAAATTCACTAACAGCATTATGATCTCTTATGGCATGAATCTATTTGTAGGGAGACAGATGGAAGGTGTCTTTACATTTATTGGAAGCATCATCAGGCTTTCTTTTATTTCACTACTATCAATAAATGAGTTCTAATTTAAGGGACAGCATCACCACACTTGGCTAGATCTATATACACTCTGATATTCCCAACGAGGAATCAACTCTTAAGGATGGGACTAAGAGTGGTTTATAAAGCTAAGAGTACATCAAATCATTTTTTGTATACCATAAACTAATACAATATTATATGTCAATTATATTTCAATAAATGTGGAAAAATAATAAATCAAATTAAGGCTAAGTGTAGACACTTCAAGAGAATCTCTCTAGTCTTTGAGATTCCAACACTCTACTTAGAGCTGAAAAGGATCTTGGAAACAAAGCTGTGCTTCTTTTTGGGTTTCCATGGGGAAGTCTTCACTTTTCTTGCAGATTAAGTTGACATCTCCATGGCGCCAGTTCCCTGGGATCTAATATTTTTATGGGAACTGAAAGTTCCAGCTTTTTTTTTTTTTTTTTGGATGAGTTACCCCCTCAAGCCTCTCACTCTTCTTGAGTGCAATAGATTTTTCTTACTGATTGGTATCCTTTGATATAAAGGAATAAAAGGAAAGGGACACCATGTGATCTATAGTTGAGACTTAGCATAGCTGATTACGAAGCAGCCTGACCCTTCAGGGCCCCAACTCTGTTCAGTGGTGTGGATGTTATGGGCTATGAAGTGGGGTTTTAAAAAATTTTTAAACCATTCTGGTCGAAGTTTGGAGATTCCTAAAATGTAGCAAAGCACCTGGGTGATAAATTGATATTGCTAGTGATTTATGCAAGCAATTCCAGAATATCTCAGTGAATCGGGGAACCAAGGCACATAGATATTCAGTGACTTTCACAGAACTGAACCAAGGGCTTGTAATTGTAAATATTTTATGCTGCCTCTCTAAACTCAGAGTTCCTCATTAATGCCACAAACATTTATTTATTGAGCACCTACTATATTCCAGGCAGTATGTTAAGCTCTGGGGATACAGTACAGAACAAAATAGACACGGTCCTTTTTGCCTTCGTGGAATTTCCAGTATACATTCTGACACATTCTAGAAGTACATACAAGATTTGTTCTTTAAAGAAGATACATGTCAAAGAAGGGACTTCTGTAACCAAAGGCATTACCTATGAATTTCCTAGGACTGGATTTTTTTCAGAATTCCTTCTGCCTCCTTCATTGTTTGCTCAGAAGCCTATTTCATGCAGTGGGTGCTGCCCTATCCCTTTATACGTGCTCTTCTTGTGTTAGTGACCTCTCAGTGCTAGTTCTCTTTTTAAAAAGTTCATTTTGTATGTTTATATGATTATTAAAGTATTACAATGTATGTTCCTTGTGGGAAACTTAGAAAATAGAGAAACACAGAAAAAAAAGATTTTGAGAACTGGTATAATCCCTATCACAAAAAAATATATTTTAGGTTATTTCTTTCCATTTTTTTTCCCTGTGTATGCTGTGTGCTGCACCAACATAGCTGTGTTCATATGTGAATTTGCTCTTAACTGGGCCTTCAAGCCTTACCTATCAACCCTCTGGACCTGCAGGTCTAAGTTCAGGCTTTGCTAACATAGTCTGATTGTCTATTTTTTCTGTTATTTATTTTTTTTCTTACAGTGGTGCTAATGGTCTTTTCCCTGATCTCTGTGACCTATGGGGCTACCCTCTGCAATATGTTGGCTATCCAGATCAAGTATGATGAATACAAGATTCGCCTTGGGCCATTAGAAGTCCTCTGCATCACCATTTGGCGGACATTGGAGATCACTTCTCGCCTCGTGATTCTGGTGCTCTTCTCAGCCACCTTGAAACTGAAAGCTGTGCCGTTCTTACTGCTCAACTTCCTGATCATCCTCTTTGAGCCCTGGGTTAAGTTCTGGAGGAGTGGTGCCCAGATGCCCAATAATATTGAGAAAAACTTCAGCCGGGTCGGCACCCTAGTGGTGCTCATCTCCATCACCGTGCTCTATGCGGGCATCAATTTCTCTTGCTGGTCAGCTTTGCAGCTGAAATTGGCAGACAGGGACCTTGTTGACAAAGGCCAGAACTGGGGGCATATGGGCCTGCACTATAGCGTAAGGTTCGTAGAGAACGTGATCATGGTTCTGGTTTTCAAGTTCTTTGGAGTGAAAGTGTTACTGGATTACTGTCATTCCTTGATTGCTTTGCAGCTCATCATTGCTTATCTGATTTCCATTGGCTTCATGCTCCTTTTCTTCCAATACTTGCACCCATTGCGCTCACTCTTTACCCACAATGTAGTGGACTACCTCCATTGTGTCTGCTGCCGCCGGCACCCTCGGGGCAGGATTGAGAACTTGGAGCCACCCTGTGAAGCAAGGCAAAGCATTGTATGAGATTTTGTCTTCTGGGTCTCTCGGGATAGGCTGGGGGTGGCCGAGAGCAACTTTGAAATTGAAGGAGAGGATGAGGCTCGTAGGTGAGTACCCACCAGGATATTTTCTTGAATTTTCTGGTAAGCCTCTAAGAAGAAAGAGCAACTCCCAAATAGGTTTTATTTCTTTAAGATTGACTGCTCTGTTTGGAAACCCAGGGTAGCTACTATATACCAAGAAGGGTCAGAGATACTGTGAAACTTCCCACTCCCACCCAGGGCAGCTGTTTGGCTGCCCCAGGGGATAATTTACCTCCAAGCACCTTAAGCTCTCTGGGTGTGATCTGCTCATTTGCTCGAGGGCATTACTGAGTCTTTCTAGGGCTCAGATGAAGGCCCAGAATTCCACCAGAATATATCCTGACTGATCAGAGATGTGACAATTTGCTAATTATGGGTATCTCCCAGGAAACTGGCTGATTAATGTGGAATTGTAACTGTAAGCATGGCTGGGCTTTTTTTTTTTTTTTAATTCCACTGAGAAACTCTGGTTTAAGAAGAAAACCCCCACTATTAAAAGAGCTGCTTCCCAAACAAGTTAGCTTTCCATTAGGATTTTAGTAGTGATCATAGTAATCAAAGACCTTTCTTTTCAAGCAGCCCTTGAGGGAGTGTGGAGTAGGATTCCTTCAAGGCATAAACCAGAATGAATCTTTCTCAGGGACCTGCAGGGGCATTCAGCTTGTGGAATGGAGTGGTTGAGTTAAATCTCTCACTTCCTGCCTCGTTATCAGGAATTCCCTCCAACCTGGTTTTTCTGTGCTCTGGGCGGTGTACTACTTGAGATAGATCTCAGAGAAGGGGAACTGTAATTGAAAATGTTTCTAATGTATGGAAGAAATGAAGATTGCTTTGTGTCTCCTACTCTTCTGAGTATTTTGCTGTTTTTTTTTTTTTTCCCTAGGGGAGAGAGAAGGTAATAATAGCTGAGCTATTTATTACCTTCCTGCTGTTTGGGGTTTGGATGGCAGCTAATACTCCAAGGTAGAGTGAAGACAGAGGAGGGAAACCAGATCACATTAACTCATCGTTGGTACTGGTTTTCGCCCACTGGGTTTTATTTTCTAATAAGGAAATGTTTATCAACCTTCTGCTCATTCCCATCCCCCCCCCCAGTGGATGAATGCATATCTCCCTTTCTCTTGTATCTCCTATCAGTGGGGTATTTTGATGGGGATGTCAGCTCAGATGCCTCTAAAGTAACCAAGGAATTGAGGTTAGTATGGCCGCTGCCTATTGGGGCCTAGTTTCCCAGCATTTACCTAATACTTACCCTTCACAGACCAGGAAAGTTGAGAATTCCTAGTAGCATGTACCAGTTGTTGCTGCCACAATGTTTTAAGAAATTGTGAAGAATCTGACCTAAAGCTTCTCGTCCCCATCCAGTTTTACTCGTGAGATCATGTTAAAAGTTTATCTTTAGCCTTATCCCTTCCTCTTATCCAGCATCAGGAGTTTATGGTGGAGGAGCTCCCTCTTTTAAGTAGCAGGGCTGTTAGCCAGAATCGTCCTATTTCCTGGCATGTCTAGTGTGGTTTTCCCATCTTCAACCACTGTTTTGGGGGCCGAAAGGATTGGATCGTTAATTGGGGAGGGAGAGTCAAGTGACTTGCTTTGGAGCAGTGGATACTTTGTCAATCCAACTCCCTCATTTTATCTTTGATGAAGAGACTTAGTTAGGTTGGTGTCTGAAAAAGCTCACACTCCTATCTTCTGAATATGTTATTTAAGGTGAATTTGAAAGAATCTATTAGGCCTCCAGAAGAACACACTGTCTCTTTGGAATTCAAACAATAATTTCTCCCTACTGGTTAATAGTCCCTTCTATTAAAATCAGAAGCAGCGTGGAACTATAATTTGGTCCATAAAAGCTATGTGAATCAGCTACTTAAGGCAAACACTAAGCCAAGTAGGCCAATTAGAGCCAGAGTGGGGACACACAGGGCAGAAACATGTGCCTTGGTACTAGACAAGGCGTATTTTTTCCCACATACCCTCCCCAGCGTCCGTGACTTAGTATCTCTGGAATGCAGGGAGTTCAGGGTGAGGGCTGTGGAACAGCTTTCGGACCTGAAAAACCTGCTGCCCTTACCCAAGGAGAAGAGATTGTAGCGATATATTATGCAAATGAACTCTCAGAGCCTCCTGTAGGTGGTGGCCACAGCAGTCTTCTAGATACACAGGAAAAAGAGAAATTTTGGAATATGATGGATAGGCAAGGGAAGTGCTCCCATCTGCAAACACCTCCTTAATTGACTACTCTCTTTTTACCCTTTGAAATCTTAAAGTGACACAAGGTAGTTGTGTAGGGTCAAGTCTTCGTGGGAGAGGAGGCAGAGATGGGACCAGCAAATGGGTCTTAGAAAAGGAAGGCAGAACCATGAAGTGTGGGGGAAAGAGAGGCTATTGTAGCCACAGTTTTTTTTTTCCTTTTACTGGAAATTCAGTGGGCTAAGTACTGGCAAATGAACATGTTTAGGAAATGTATCAAATAAACTCATAGTTGTCAATTTCATCTGTTCCACAAATGCTTTAAAGACTATGGGGCCTAGACCTGGGAAGCACAGTAGGAGAATTAAATAATAGTTGATATTTATAAGCATTTACTGTATGCCTGGCCTGGTGCTTTATATGCATTATTTCATTCAGTCCTCAAAACAATCCCTTCTGAGGTAGGTTCTATTATCCCCCATTTTACAGATGAAGATTCTAAGGCACAGAACAGTGAAGTAACCTGCCCAAAGTCACAGGTAGTATCAGAGCCAGGATTCAGTCTTAGGTCCTTTGTGGAATTAGTCTAATATGTTAGTGGTTCCAGGAATCTTCTCTGGGCTGTGGCCGGGTTCATATCAAGCATTCTTTCTTACACTCGTAATCAAGGGGCATCACTGGATTTACCCTAGAGAGAAAAAGGTCAAGTCCTAAAAGGCCTGGGATGAAAATGGAGTATGTGTTCACCTGTATGTATAGGTTGGTATTATTTAATGTTCACGTGTACTTATATGTACTTATATTTAATGTTTACATGTACTTATATACTGGGAATGGGGGGATAGGGTGGAGGAGAGTGGTAGATGGACCCATTTCCTTTCTAGTTTCAGGATTTTGTCTCCTGTGTGTTCAAGAACACACAGCTTCCAGACCCAGGTCGTGGGAATAAAACTGGAAGGAGCAATTACTACCCAGGTTTGTATGCATCTTCTCCCCGCCCCCACCCCCCCAAACAATCAGTCACAGCAGGGGAGTGCTGAAGGCGACTCTCTTATACTTCCTCTTATACTTATATATACTTATACTTAAGTATAAGTATAATCTTATACTTCCTCTTAGCAACACTGCTCTTACTCCTCTTAAGAAGCTGACTCCTAATTCTAAAGCAGGCCACAGGATAAGGATGTAGAAGAATAATGCCCCTCCCCCAGCTGTCACAGTCCTGAGAGCCTCAGTCAGCATTCAGTGCTCTTTCAGCTAGCTTTCTCTCGCTGGTACCTCTCAAGGTCATGGTCATCAGCATTCAGAGTTGATTGCCACTTCCAGGGTAAGGGTGGTGTGAGCAGCTGAAGGGTGGAACGTTCGCCGGGACATTCCATCTAACCCTGTGGAGTTCCGGGGTGCCTGGCTGGCTCAGTCCGTGGAGCCTGCAGTTCTTGATCTCGGGGATGTGAATTCAAGCCACTCGTTGGGTGTAGAGATTACTTAAAAAAAACTTAAAAAACAAACAAACAAAACCCAAACCTGTAGAGTTCTGTTTCTGAAAAGTCCTTTAGTATAAAAGCGGAGGACTCTGGACCCTCTGAAATAGTTACCTACCCAAGAGTGAGGATCCTCATTCTCTGAAACTTTTGCTGTTGGGCTTCATTACTGTCTTCAGGGGACACACACGTCCAGAATCTTAGGCCTTTTCTCTTGAAGGATGAGCACCATTAGTCACACACTTTAGACCTTAGAGCCTCTGGGGTGCAAAGTGAAAGTATGACATAAGCCTTGGCAACAAAGCACACACCATGTGAAACCGGGAAGTAGCAAGGCCAACCTGTGTGAGCTATGGGAACTAAGTGTGAAAATGATACACTTTCATGTATAGAGATAATAACATCTGAATAGCACTGTATTATATGCAAGGGACATCGACACGTACTAGCTCCATTACCATTGTTACCATTGTTGGGACAAGCCCTCTGAGCTGTACATATGAATTTGCATTGTTCTAACCTTTAATTTATTAAACAGTTATTAAACTCATTTTGTGCCAGGGAAATCTACCTGGATATTTCAGAGTGCTTTATAGATGCTGAAAGACTCAAAAGCAAATCCCAAATATCAAGTTTCAGTGATACTGGAAATAAATAGCCACTGGTTTTCATCACTGGTATGAGATTAAAATATTGACACAAGTTTTTAGAAGGCAGTTTGTATTTGTCAAAATTAAATGGGCGTACTTTTTGTCTCAGAATTTTAACCTCTAGGAATTTTTCCTATGACAACATAGATACACTTGTGCAAAGAGATGTGTATAGGAATGTTCATTATAGCACTGTTTGTAACGGTGAAAAGTTGGTAACAGCTTAAATTTCCACCTATAAGGAAATGATTAAATTCTGATAATTCTATCATTGGAATAATGTCCAGCCATTAAAATGATATATGTACCCCTATGTTTATTACAGCATTATTTACAATAGCCAAAATATGGAAGCAACCTAAGTGACCATCAATGGATGAATGGATAAGGAAGATGTGTGTGTGTGGTTGAATATTATGTGGCCATAAAAAGGATGAGATTGTGCCATTTGAGACAACATGGGCCTAGAGGGTATTATGCTAAGTGAAATAAATCAGACTAAGAAAAATACTGTATGATTCCATTCATAAGTGGAATCTAAAAAATGCATAAACAAAACAAAATCAGACCTATAAATAGCAAACAAACTGATGGTTTCCAGAAGGGAAGGGAGTCAGGAATTAGGCCAAATGGATGAAGGGGAAAAGGAAATACAGACTTCCAGTTATGGAATGAAGATCATGGGAATAAGAGGCACAGCATAGGGAATAAGTAAAAAATATTGTGATAGTGATGTATGGTGACAGATGGATTCTAGACTTGTGAACAAAGCATAATGTACACCTGAAACTAATATAGCATTGTGTGTCTTTTTTAAAAAATGGTGTAGATGTATACAGTATGTGCTAAGTGAAAAGACCGGTAAAAAAAAAAAAAAGCAAGTTGAAAAACAAAATGTATAGGACGAAATTATGAAGAATTATTCAAAACCTGGAAACAAGAGTGTCATAGGAAGAATAGTGTCGCCCTCTAGATCTCCATGTCTAGTCCTCAGAATTTGTGAATGTGTATGTTCCGTGGTAAGGGGGAATTAAGTGGGGAATTGAGGTTGCTAATCAGCTGACCTTGAGATGGAGAGATTACCCTGAATTATGTGGGTGTGCTGGATGTAATCATAAAGGTCCTCATGAGAGAGAAGGTGATGTGAAGGTGGAGACAGGATATTGAAGATGTTACACTGTTGGCTTTAATGATGGAGGAAGGGGCCACAAACAGAAGAGCATCTCTAGAAGCTGTAAAACACAAGGAAACAGATTCTCCCAGAGAGTGTCCAGAAGGAGCGGGTCCCTGCCAACACCTTGATTTCAGCCCAGCGGAACTGATTTTGGACTTCTGACCTCCAAAGCTGTGAGAAAATAAATGTGTGTTTTTTAAGCCACAACAGTTTGTGATGATTTATTATAATGGCACTAGGAAACTAACACAAAGGGGAAAGATGATTACTTGATGCTTTAATGTCTCCTTAAGAGCATTTTCTAACAGGCCTAAGGGTCATCTGCCTCTCTATGTCTAGAGAATTGTGATTTGGCACAAGTGATTAGGGTTCAGTCATTTTACAAATCTATAAAACTGACAAAATGCAACAAGATTTTCTATCCACCTAAAGCATGATGTTGGTTCTTAATGCCCTGTAGGACATTAATCAGCTTTAATCGGGACACAGAACAATTCAAATTTCAACTTGGCAATATGATTTTAGTATTATTTTAACATTTCTTTGTTTTTAAACTGACTGTAAAATACCAGTTCTCATATCCTCTTTTGAGTTAACTTTACCATCTTGCTGGTTTCCTCCTTTGTGAGTTAAAATTAAACTTTGACACATGCTCACTCTCTATTTGGATGAAACTTTAAAAAAAAATATTCTGAGAATCATACTTTAACAGTGATCCTATTTTTGTAAAAACAAAACAAACAATATGGTAGTTGGGGGAGCCAGAGAAAAATGCTCCAAATTCTTTACAGCAGGTCTCTGTTTGGGGGTTGGTTTGAGGAGGATTTCTTCTATGTTAAATAGTTTGTAATACTTAAATTTTATATGACTTTACATGATATTTGCAATCAGAAAATATATTTAAAAAGCAAATATATGTAAAAAATGATTCATACACAGTGTCTGCCTTCAAGTTTAAGATCTGATTGGAAAGAGAGACGTGTTGCATACAACTAACTAGAAATACGAGGCAAATTATGATAGGTACCCTTGAAAGAAGTGGGCTTCTTGAGTGCTTATTAGATACAAAGGTCCATGTTGGTTCATTTACATAATTTCATTTCATCATCATGATCCTCTGAGGTAGATGCTATCTCCATTTTTCAGATGAAGAAACTGAAGCTGAGTGACTACCCAAGGTCATACAACTAATAAGGGGGAAGAGCTAGAATCTGAACTCTGGTCTTTCTGATTCCAAAGCTTATATTCTTTCCAGTCTACTATACTGCCTCCCACAGATATTGGGTCCCATGGTCTGGACTGGGTAGAACTGAATATGGACTGAAGGTGGGTATTTTATACTTATCTTTGGCTCTTTAAATGGGGCAGGTGCATTCACATATAACAGTAGAGAACAGCAGCTCTCTCTAATACTTACCCAACTAGCCTATGGCTTAGCCTGCTCTAATATGGTTCCCAGCCATCCATACATGCTCATATTCTTGGCTTTAGGCTCTAGTCCCTCCTTTCTTTCTTTCTTTTTTTATTTTAAGAAGGAAATTTTTTTTTTAAGATTCCACCCATTCACTTGACAAAGAGAGAGAGAGATCACAAGTGGGCAGAGAGAGAGAGAGAGGGAGGGAGGGAAGCAGGCTCCCTGCTGAGCAGAGAGCCTGATGCAGGACTCGACCCCAGGACCCTGAGATCATGACCTGAGCCGAAGGCAGAGGCTTTAACCCATTGAGCCACCCAGGCGACCCCCTTCTTGCTTTCTTTTTTTTTTTAAGATTTTATTTATTTATTTGACAGAGAGAGATCACAAGTAGGCAGAGAGGCAGGCAGAGGGAGAGGGGGGAAGCAGGCTTTCTGCTGAGCAGAGAGCCCGATGCAGGGCTCGATCCCAGGACCCTGAGATCATGACCCGAGACGAAGGCAGAGGCTTCAAACCACTGAGCCACCCAGGCGCCCCTCCTCCTTGTTTTCTTGACATAATTTGTTTGGCTCTGCTTCTCTGGTTTACTCAACCTCTGCCTGCCTCACTTGGTTCTTCAATTTGCTCTTCCGCGTTGGATTGGTTTGCTTGCCAATGACACATTCATCCCACCAGCCTCAGCCCCAGGTAACCACACCTGCTAGGCAAGCTCCCTTGTCTTCCAGCCAGGAGAGTAGGATTGAAGAGGCATAGGTCAGAAAACTAGACCATCCCTGGGAGTGGCATGGAAGAATCATGTGCTTGGGGCCAAGCCAGGAATTTAGCACCAGAGAAGACAAGCAGGAATGTATTTGAGAATGAAGGTGAAGCTAGGATTTGAAGGATGGGGTAGTGAGTAACAGGGCACATCTAAAGTCTACAGGTGTAGCCTGGCCTGGAAACCAGTGGGTCCTTGGGCACCGAGGAAAGGAAAGAAGGAATGCAAATGCTTGACGCTAAGTGAATACTCCTGGGTGAGGTTTGGGGTTTTTATTGCCTAATCATTGGAGTCTGCTTCTGCTTGGGCTTTCCCTATAATACCTGGTGGTGTCAGGCAATGAGATCTAAGCAAAGTGCTGTGGGAACACTGAGGAAAGAGAGATTCAGTTCTGACTGAGGAGCTGCAGAGGAAAGGTCTGCAGAGGATATGAGATTTGAACTAAGCCTTAAAGGACAAGTAGGGTTGCCATTGGTGGTAGGTGGGGATACATTTTAGCAGAGGGAACATTACAAGAAAAGACACACAGGTATCAACGTTCACATGAACATATATGTTCACTGAACAGCAAGAAGTTTTACTGTGGCTGGAACATAGTGTGCATTGGGGGGTGAGGCTCAGTAAGGAGGTGAGATTAGAAAGGTAGACTGGGGAGCCATGGAGGGCCTTCCATATGCTGGTTTAGTGCTGAACTTGAATCTAAGCAATGGAGAATCATTGAAGGCTTGGAAAAAGTGATCATACGGAAAAATGGACATCCTGGGGTAATGTAGAGCTCTATGAATTTTAACACATGTAGAGATGTATGTAACTACTGTTTTAGTCGGGACACAGAACAATTCCGATACGCCTAAAGAATTCCCTCATACTACTCCTTTGTAATCACACCCTCCCAACACGCCTCACCCCTGGCAAACACTGATCTGTCTTCTGTCCCTATAGTTTCGTCTTTTTAGGCTGTCATATAAATGGAATCATAGGGTACATATCCTCTAGATGGTTTTTGAGCATTGTAGTGACATAGAGGTATTTCAGGCAGATCGGTTTCGTGTTTGTGTGAAGGATGGATTAGAGTAGGGTAAAACTAGAAGCCAGGAGACCAGCTGCAAGAGTTCAAACCAGAGATGACCATTCTTTGGCACATGTGGTACATATTCATTAAAAGGGTGATTGTGGTTAATGAAACAGCTGTGGGAAGAAAATGGCCCTAAACTAGGTCGTGTTTTATGAACTTTAGTATGATTACCCAAAGGATATAATGGTACACACACCCACATACACACAAAGACAAACACAACAAAACAAAAACAGGCCATGAAAGAACACATATGGTATTGTTCAAATGTCTTTTTTTTAAAGACATGGATCTGTTTTCAGAGAAAAATGTCTGGAAGGTGTAAAATATACATTAAGGCCTTAATTTGTCATTTCTTCATGGTGGAATTAGAGGTGATAATTCTCTTCTTTAGAATATTCTACATTTTCCAAAGCCCTGTTTCCTCTCCTGCTCCCCTTCCCCTACCCTGATGCCTTAAGAATAGGTAGAAGAATAGGTAGGATACAGTTTTTCTTTTTTTTTTTTCATTTGTACTGCTTGGTGAATTCTAGTATGTGGCAGAGATGATACATTTTAATCAGTTATTACTTCTGTGTTATGAGAGGGTTGAGGTACTGCAATGAAGTGACTTGGCCAGGATCACACAGCTAATTAAGGGCAAATCAGAATGGAAGCCAGGGGTCATACCCCGAGTCCAGATTTAAAAAACAAAACAAAACAAAACAAAACACACCTCTCTTATGAAAATGTTCAAACATACATAAGAGAAAATAATATAATGTATTTCCATGTACCATCACCCAGCTTCAACAATTATCATTTAACCATTCTTATTTTAGCTAGCCTCCATTCTTTTTTCAACTGGCTGGATGACTGTATTTTGTTTTTTATTATTATTATTATTTTTTATTGAGGTAATTAATATATGGTGTTCTATGAGTTTTAGGTGTAGGATATAATGATTCAACATTTCTATACATCACAGCTCTTTTTTTTAAGATTATATTTATTTATTTGACAGAGAGGAGAGAGATCACAAGTAGGCAGAGAGGCAGGCAGAGAGAGAGGGGAAGCAGGCTCCCTGCTGAGCAGAGAGCCCAATGTGGGGCCCGATCCCAGAACCTCGAGATCATGACCTGAGCCGAAAGCAGAGGCTTCAACCCACTGAGCCACCCAGGCGCCCCTACATCACAACTCTTAATCGCCTTTATCTAATTTACCCTTCTCCTCACCCATCTCCCTTCTGACAACCACCAATTTGTGCTCTGCATTTAAGAGTCTGTTTTTTTGTATTTTTTCCTTTGTTCATTTGTTTTGTTTTCTTAAATTCCACATATGAGTGAAAGCATATGGTATTTATCTTTCTCTAACTTATTTCACTTAGCATTATACCCTTTGGATCCATCCATGTTGTTGCAAATGGCAAGATGTCATCTTTTTTATGGCTGAATAATATTCCATCGTGTATAGATGTGTGTGTGTATACTACATATACATGTATGTATATCTACCACATCTACATGTATGTGTGTATATATATACCACATCTTTATCCATTCATCTATGGATGGATATTTGGGTTACTTCCATATATTGGCTATTGTAAATAACATGGCAATAAACATTGGAATTCATATATCTTTTTGTTTCAGTGTTTTGTTTTCCTTGGGTAAATACCCAGTAGTGGGATCATATCATATTGTAATTCTATTTTTAGTTTTTTGAGGAACCTCCATACTGTTTTTCACAGTGGCTGCCCCAATTTGGCTGGAGGATTTTAAGGAAAATTTTACAGTACTTACTTTGGCATGCAATCTATAACTGATAAGGACATCAAGAAATACACAGAATCACTATGCCATCATCATATTCAACAAAATTGACACTAATTTCTTAATTATTTTTTATTTTTTTAATTTATTATTTATTATTATTTTTTAAGATTTTATTTATTTATTTGACACAGAGAGAGAGATCTCAAGTAGGCAGAGAGGCAGGCAGAGAGAGAAGGGCAAGTAGGCTCCCTGCTGAGCAGAGAGCCTGATGCAGGGCTCTGCGGGGCTTGATCCCAGGACTCTGAGATCATGACCTGAGCCAAAGGCAGAGGCTTTAACCCACTGAGCCACCCAGGTGCCCCCTTAATTAGTTTTTTAAAAAGATTTTATTTATTTATTTGTTAGAGAGTGAGAGAGAGCCCAAGCATGGGGAGAGGCAGGCAGAGGGAGAGGGAGAGGCAGGCTCCCTGCTGAGCAGGGAGCCCAAGGCGGGACTCCATCCCAGGACCCTAGGGTCATGACCTGAGCCGAAGGCAGATGCTTAACTGACTGAGCCACCCGGGTGCCCCTAATTTCTTAATTCATAGTTAATATTCAAATTTTCTCAATTGTTTTCAAGATGTCTTTCTATAGTTGACTTACTCAGATCAGGATCTGAAAAAGATCCACCCGTTGCATTTGGTTAATAGAGTTCTTAAGTCTCTCTTATTTTATAATCGTCCTTCCTCCCCCCCCCCTTTTTTTTTTTGGTCATTGATTTACTGAAGAAACTGGGTCATTTTTTTCTGTAGATTGTCCTGCACTCTGAATTTGGCCAACTGCTTCCTTATGATATTGTTTAACTTGCTCCTCTCTCCCCTGTATTTCCTATGAACCAATAGATCTAGAGGTCTGAGTAGAATCAGTGTCAATTTTTAGACAAGGATACCTGATGAATGGTGCTATTTGCTTCCTACTTATCCCATGAAGTGCATTATGTCTGCATATCTCATTTTGGCTGATGCTAAAATTGGTCAATAGAGTTCAGATGATGCCAGCTTATCTCCCCATTCTAAAGATTTCCATCAACCTTTTGCCTAATAATCATTCCCTAGATCCGTTATTTTATTATGGAATTGCAAAATGGTTTTTCTAATGTTAACATTTCTTCTATGTTTATTAGCTGGAATTCTTCCATAAATAAGAATTCCCTCTCATCAGCTGTTGCTTACGTTGAGATACAATTTATATGGGAAAGGCAGGATAAATGCTGCATTTTTTTTTCTCTTTATCAGTTTTCTGAGTAATAAATTGATGCCTTAGCAATCTCCAGCTAACAATCAACAAAGGTTTCTTGCCCTTAGCATCATTATGAATTCATATATTTTTATATGCTTGATATGTTTCAATCCAATGCAATTTTTAATTTATTTTTAAAGATCTATCTATCTATCTATCTATCTATCTATCTATCTATCTATCTATTTGACGGAGAGCGATCACATGTAGGCAGAGAGGCAGGCAGAGAAAGAGGAGCAACCAGGCTCCCCGCTGAGCAGAGAGCCTGATGCGGGGCTCGATCCCAGGACCCTGAGATCATGACCTGAGCCAAAGGCAGAGGCTTTAACCCACTGAGCCACCCAGGTGCCCCGAATGCAGTCATTTTTTAAGAAAGTTTTTATTTTAGACCAATTTTAGACTTATGGAAAATTGCGAAGATAATACAGAGTTCTCATATACCCCTCACTCATTTTCCTCTCTTGTTAACATCTTACATTGCTATGCTACATTTGTCACAACTAAGAAACCAATATTGGTACACTGTTATTAATTAAACTCCATGGTTTATCCAGATTTCAGTAGGTTTTTCCTAAAGCCCCTTTACTGTCCCAGGATCCCACCCAGGATACTATATAACATTTAACTTGTCACTTCTCCCTTAGCCTTCTCAGGTTTATGACAGTTTGGTCCAGGTCATTTCTTTGTTGGGAGGATTTTGATTACTGATTCAATATCTTTTTTTTAATAAAGATTTTGTTTATTTATTTGACACAGATAGAGAGATCACAAGTAGGCAGAGAGGCAGGCAGAGAAGGGGGGGGGGGATCCAGGCCCCCTGCTGAGCAGAGAGCCTGATGCGGGGCTCTATCCCAGGACCCTGAGATCATGACCTGAGCCGAAGACAGAGGCTTTAACCCACTGAGCCACCCAGGTGCCCCAATTTCAGTCATTTAAAACTTATTGAGACTTGTTTTGTGGCCTAACATATGATCTATTCTGAAAAATGTATACTTGTGAAGAATGTATAATCATCTGTTGTTGTTGAGTGGATATTTTTTTTTAAATAATTTTCTTTTTTTTTTTTAAAGATTTATTTATTAGAGACAGAGACTGAGAATGAGAGGGGAGAAGGTCAGAGGGAGAAGCAGACTTCCCGCAGAGCCGGGAGTCCGATATGGGACTCGATCCTGGGACTCCAGGATCATGACCTGAGCCAAAGGCAGTCACTTAACCAACTGAGCCACCCAGGCGCCCTGTTGAGTGGATGTTGTATATATTTCTCAGAGGTTTAGGTGGTTTATAATGTTGTTCAAGTCCTCTGTTTCTTTACTGATTTCCTGTCTAGTTGTTCTAGCCATTATTAAAAGTGGGGTATTGAGGTCTCCAATTATTATTGAAGAACTATCTATTTTTCCCTTCCATTATGTTAGTTTTTGCTTCATATATTTTGAGGGCTCTGTCGTTACTGCATAAAGGTTTATAAGTTTTATATCTTCTAGATGGGTCAACCACTTTGTTAATATATAATGTTCTTTGTGTCTTGTAGCAATTGTTGGTCTTAAAGTCTTTTTTGTCTAATATTAGCCTAGCCTTCCCAGCTTTCATTTTGTAATTATTAGAGTGAAATATTTTTCCATCCTTTTTATTTCAACCTGTATGTGTCTTCTGATTTAAAGTGAGTCCTTTGTGGGGCACCTGGGTGGCTCAGTTGGTTGAGCATCCGACTCTTGATCGTGGCTTAGGTCTTGTGAGTTCTCAGGTTTGTGAGTTCAAGCCCCATGTTGGGCTCTGTGCTGGGTGTGGAGCCTACTTGGAAAAACAAATAAAGTGAGTCTCTTGTAAATAATATATAGTTGGATCATGTTTTTTTTTTTTATCCACTCTGCCAATCACTACCTTTTTTTTTTCAATCACTACCTTTTAATTGGTGAGTTTATTCCATTTACTTTATGGATGTTGTGTTTGATATTTTGTAGTATACCTATCTAATTCTCTTCTCATTTCTTTTTCTGTATTTTGTTTTTTAGTTTTTTTTCTTAGTAGTTATCCTGGGGATTACAATTATCATCTTAACTTTATAACAAACGAGTTTGAATTAATACTAAGTGAGTTTCAGTAGTATACAAAAACTCTGTTCCTATGCAGCCTCATCATCCCCTCTTTATGTTGTCATTATCACAAGTTATCTCTTTATACATTGTATTTCCTTAGCGTAATTTATATTGTTTTGTGCATTTGCATTTTAAATCATATAGGAAAAAAGAAGTCCCGTATCTGAATAATAGGTGTTCTAGTCAGAGAGAAGAAGAGAAAATGAAGGCAATGAAGTTTTTAATATATTAATTCAAGAAATTTTCCTCAAAACTGAAGGTCGTGAGTTTTCAGGTTGAGAGATCCCATGAGCAATGAAAATGGACGCACACCAAGACACATCTTCATAAAATGCGTCCACATTGGGTTGAAAAGAGATTCTACAAGCTCCCAGTGGCAAAAACAGGTCACATTATAATGGATCAAGAATCAGAATGGCTTTAGATTTTGTAATATTAACAATGAAAAGTAGGAGATAATTAGATATGCCTTCAAAATTTTGAAGAATAGTTCTTCTTTTTAAGATTTTATTTATTCATTTGAGAGAGAGAGCATGAGTCAGAGTGAGGGGCAGCGGGAGAGGGAGAAGCAGGCTCCCCTCCCAGCAGGGAGCCTGATAAGGGACTCAATCCCAGTACCCTGGGATCATGACCTGAGCTGAAGGCAGATGCCTCACCAACTGAGCCACCCAGGTTCCCCGAAGAGTCATTATTTTCAACCTTGAGTTCTATACCAGTCAAGCTGTCAATCAGGTGTGAGGATAGAATAAAGACCTTTTCAGATAAGCAAAGTCTCAAAAATTTAATCCTCGTGCACCTCTTGGTTAAAAAACGATTTTAAAACCAAGAAAGAGGAAGGATTTGGTTAACTGGAGAAAGGATCCAGCATAAGAAAGAGGCAAAAAGGAAGCTCCAGAATGATGGTGAAGGGAGGTTCCTGGATGACATCTGCACATCAGGAAGAAATAGAGGGTAACCAGCTCATACAGGTCAGAAAGGATCAGAAGAGATATCTGCAATATCTGATAACCCGGAACACATTGAGAAGGAAGTAACTAATGAGGGGTTTAAAATTGAATTTCTGCCAAGTAAATAGAAAACTATTTAAAGAAAAAAAAACAAAATAAATATTAGCTCCAGAAAAAAAAAAAACAACAGTAAGTTGTGTGAGTGAGGAAAAGTTATTTGTGATACTTCATGCCTCAGCTGTGAATAATGTTTACTTGGCCAACTGTACACAGTGAATAGTGGTTCAAACAAAATTACGACAGGCCCATATTGGAAGAATATAGGGAGAGGAAAGGTCCTTGGGTGAGGTGGGGAGCAGGGTGCGTGGGTAAGTAGGTCAATAGACAATGTCAAAAACTTAAAGAAGTAGCAATAAAATAATGTTTTTTAGAGAACCAAGATAAATACCAAAAGAATCAGCTAAAAGAGTTGAAAGTTCTTGCCCCTGTGAGAAGAGGGAAATTATGGGGAAAGAAAGCACTATTTTCATAACAAAACTCACAGAACTATTTAACTCTGTAAATTATAATGTAAAATTTTGATAAAAATAAACATAAAAGCAATTTTAGAAAATTCAGAAGAGTTAAACAAAATCACAAAGAAACTCACTTATCAACAGCCACGCTCAATATGTTGCCATATTTCAGGTGTTTTTACACGCCAAATTTTACATAACTGCGATTACACTGTAGCTTGTTTTTTTTTTCTTCATTAACTTAAAGCATATACATTTTCCTGTTACATTCTTTGAAAGAGCTCTGTAGTGTTCCACTGCGTAGGTATACTATAATTGACTATTTTCTGCTATTCAGCATTTAGACTGCTTCCTTACATTGGGAGGCACTATAGCTAATGCTTCAATGAACAATGAACCTCTCAATTCATAAACTTTTTTCTGTACTTCACATTATTTCCCTAGTACATATTCTGAAGAGCGATATTATTATGAACTGAATCCTACATTGTAGCCCAAATCCCTTCCCCAATGCAACTGTATTTGAGATAGGGCCTGTAAGGAGGTAAAAAAATATTAAGTGAGATTATAGGGATGGGACCTTAATCTAATAGGGCTGGTGTCCTTATAAGAGGAAGAAGAGAGGGGCACTGGGTGGCTCAGTATGTTAAGTGTCTGCCTTCAGCTCAGGTCAGGATCCCAGAGTCCTGGGATGGAGCCCGCATTTGGCGGCGGGGGGGGGGGGGGTGTCCCTGCTCAGTGGGGAGTCTGCTTCTCCCTCCGCCCCCCTTCTCCACTCGTTCTCTCTCTCATAAATAAAAATCTAAAAAAAAGGAGGAAGCGACACCATAGTTCTCTCTTTCCCTGTCTCCCTCCCTCCTTCCCTCTCTCCCTCCTCCAGCTCTCTTTCTCGATCCCTGTTTCTGTGCACAAAGATGAAAGCCCATGTGAGCATGATAGAGCGAGAAGGCAGCTGTCTGTAAGCCAGGCAAAGAGCTCTCACCAGAAACCAATCCTGAGGGCACCTTAATCGTGGACTGCCAGCCTCCAGAACTGTGAGAAGAGAAATTTCTGTTGTTGAAGCCACCCGGTCTGTGTTATTTCTGAGAAGGCATCCCATGTAGACTGAAACACATACTTTGTATTTTAAAGCAGATTAAAGGAGCGCACTTGTGAGGAGCACCAGATGTTCTATGGAAGTGAATATTAATATTAATTAATTAATCATTAATATTCAGAATATTAGCTGAAACTAATATTACACTGTATGCTCACTAAATGCAACTTATTTTTCCCCCAAATACGTTTATTTTATTTTTTCGGTGTTACAAGATTGATTGTTCATGCACCACACCCAGTGCTCCATGCAATACGTGCCCTTCTCAATACCCAACACCAGGCTCACCTACCCCCTATCCCCTCTCCACCAAAACCCTCAGTTTGTTGCGCAGAGTCCATAGTCTCTCCTGGTTCATCACCCCCTC
>CM052801.1:62950277-63017146 GCA_028533885.1 Nasua narica | reverse complement strand
GGGGGCTGTCCCTGCTCAGTGGGGAGTCTGCTTCTCCCTCCGCCCCTTCTCCACTGGTGCTCTCTCTCATAAATAAAAATCTAAAAAAAAGGAGGAAGCGACACCATAGTTCTCTCTTTCCCTGTCTCCCTCCCTCCTTCCCTCTCTCCCTCCTCCAGCTCTCTTTCTCGATCCCTGTTTCTGTGCACAAAGATGAAAGCCCATGTGAGCATGATAGAGCGAGAAGGCAGCTGTCTGCAAGCCAGGCAAAGAGCTCTCACCAGACACCAATCCTGAGGGCACCTTAATTGTGGACTGCCAGCCTCCAGAACTGTGAGAAGAGAAATTTCTGTTGTTGAAGCCACCCGGTCTGTGTTATTTTTGAGAAGGCATCCCATGTAGACTGAAACACATACTTTGTATTTTAAAGCAGATTAAAGGAGCGCACTTGTGAGGAGCACCAGATGTTCTATGGAAGTGAATATTAATATTAATTAATTAATCATTAATATTCAGAATATTAGCTGAAACTAATATTACACTGTATGCTCACTAAATGCAATTTATTTTTCCCCCAAATACGTTTATTTTATTTTTTCGGTGTTACAAGATTGATTGTTCATGCACCACACCCAGTGCTCCATGCAATACGTGCCCTTCTCAATACCCAACACCAGGCTCACCTACCCCCTATCCCCTCTCCACCAAAACCCTCAGTTTGTTGCACAGAGTCCATAGTCTCTCCTGGTTCATCACCCCCTCCGATTTCCCCCCATTCACCCTTCCCTTCCTTCTCACAATGCCCTCCATGATTTTCTTTATACTCTACACGTAAGTGAGACCATAAGATAATTGACTCTCTCCGCTTGACTTATTTCACTCCGCATAATCTCTTCCAGTCCCGTCCATGTTGATACACTACACTAAATGCAATTTAAATAAAAACATAAAAAAAAAACCACATGCATGTCAAAATGTCGATGTCCCTGGGGAAGGCTAACACAAGGGGCTGTTGTTGCCAGACGTTCACACCCTAGGATTACTTAATGTGCTGCTTTCTTTACAATGAAGTGAAATGCTGGCACCTGGAGGTCGAACTAGCTGCAGCTAATTAGGGATTGGCAGAGTTTCTGGAAGTCACAGCCACTCCAAAGTACCGAGTTAATAAATGTCAAAACAGGGGCACTTGGGTGGCTCAGTCAGTTAAGCATCTGTCTTCAGCTCAGGTCATTCGGTTTAGGTCTTGATCCCGGGGTACTGAGATCAAGTCCAAGGTGGTGCTCCCTGCTCAGCTCCCTCACTGCTCCCTCACCTCTCTCAAATAAATGAGTAAAATCTTTTTTAAAGAATGCCAAAACAGTGGTGCCTGGGTGGCTCATTCTGTTGAGAATCTCCCTTTGGCTGGGGTTGTGATCCCTTGGTCCTGGGATTGAGCCCTGCCTGGGGGGCTCCCTGCTCGGTGGGGAGAGCCTGCTTCTCCCTTTCCCTGCCACCCGCCGCCCTCCTCCCCCCTGCTTGTGCCCTCTCTGTCGCTATTTCTCTCTCTCTCAAATAAATCAAGCCTTTAAAAAAATGCCAAAACAACCATTAACAACTCTGGGAATTATTAAGATATTGTAGCAATGTTTTGTTTTTGCTTAGTGAGTTGTATAAATTATTTATCAGTGTGAATAAACATTACTGGTTCCTTCTGTTCAAAATATGTCCTGACTCTACCCTTTCTTCATACCTCGACTGCCTTGACCCTAAACCAATCCACTCTGGTCACAGTCCCCTCTCTCATGATTTGTCCTTTGCATCAGTACCAGAGTGTACTTATTAAAAAATGGAAAACATCCCAACTCTTCGCTGCTCAAAACTGCTTTCTATTACATTTAAAATAAAATTCAAACTCCTTTCTATGTTACATTGAATATGTGCAATGTTTTCTATTGTCTATGATTTACTTCAAAACACTTCAGTATCAGCTGTGCAATATACTTTATTTATTCGAAGATGCATTTTTCTCAGTTTTTATCACTTCTAAAATTGGGGTGAATGTTACTATTAATGGCATGACATAGCTTAAATGAAAGCAGCGTTTCTTTCCTGGTGCGCAAAAGAATGATGGGTCTTACAATCTATGACCTCGTGGAGTCATAGAATCAATGATTTAATGAAGTAGTCTATCAAGCTACAAAATAAT
The DNA here is from genome assembly GCA_028533885.1 of Nasua narica. NCBI lineage: Eukaryota > Metazoa > Chordata > Mammalia > Carnivora > Procyonidae > Nasua > Nasua narica. The sequence goes on along the minus strand of CM052801.1, from coordinate 63,014,982 downwards.
CTTTTGAAACACTGGTCTGGGGTGGAGGCAGTGGAGGTAGGAAGAAGAGGTGGATTTAATATATATATATTAAAATATATAAATATATTTTAAATATATAAATAATATATTTATATTAAAATATATTTTTATAAAATATTTATAAAATAATTATATTTTTAATATAATATATAAAAATATATATAAATATATTTTAATATACATATTAAAATATATATATTTTGGGTTTTTCTTTTTTAACACACTATCATAGTCACCATCACTATTTTTATTACATTGCAATAATTAGGAACAGTATAGCTCATGACAAAAATACTACAAATTTCAGATCACCTCATGCACATATTCCTATGAACATTTAGAAGTTTATTTTAATTAGGGGCACTTGGATGGCTCAGTCGTTAAGCATCTGCCTTCAGCTCAGGTCATGATCCCGGGGTCCTGGGATCCAGCCCCCCCCATCTCAGGCTCCCTGCTCCACGGGGAGCCTGCTTCTCCCTCTCCCTTTGCCTGCTGCTCTGCCTGCTTGAGCTTTCTCTCTGTCAAATAAATACACATTTTTTTTAAAAAAGTTAATTTTAATTAAAGGAATGGACATTTGAACATTTAATGTTTGATATGACCAACATTCCTAGGTCAGCACAAACAAATGATGTTTGGATCACTGGATCACACTGCATATGTCCCGTGAAAGAAAAAGCACAAGGTGCAATATGTGCAGGTTTCAGCCTATACTATACAAAAATAACTAAAGTACATTCCAGGTAAACATGTTAATATATATTTTGGAGTGGAGGAGAAACAGGCCACGTTTATTCATACTTATAAACAATTTACAGACCTCATTGTAAATTAGTTTTAATCCACACTCTGGGGGTGGTTAATTAACATTTGAATTATCCTACTCAGGGATAGAGACTCAGGAGTGGTTAGTTAACACTTGAAAGATTTTACTGAGGGGGGAAGGCAACCTGCGTGGCTCAGTCAGTTAAGCATCTGCCTTCAGCTCAGGTCATGAATCCCAGGATTTGGGGATCAGTCCTCATTGCGCTCCTTGCTCAGCAGAGAGCCTGCTTCTCTCTCTGCCTGCTACTCCCTCTGCTTGTGCTCTCTCTGACAAATAAATAAAATCTTCAAAAAAAGTTAAAGATCCTACTTCAGTATCCTTAACCTGATGGCAGCTACACCCAGATGTTCATAGTTTCCTATCTGAATCTGTGCTAAAGGAGGAGCACTTAAACTTTCTTTGTGCCATGGGCCTCTTTGGCCAACTGGTGAGCCCTTTTCAGAGACATGTTTTTATTTTATTTTTATTTTTTAAACATTTTTAAAATTTAAATTCAATTACTTAACATGTAATGTATTATTGGTTTCAGAGGTACAGGCCTGTGACTCATCAGTCTTATATAATACCCAGTGCTCATTACATCACATGCCTTCCTTCATGTCCATCACCCAGTTACCCCATCCCCTCTCCCCCCCAGCAATCCTCAGTTTGTTTCTTATGATTTAGAGCCTCTAATGGTTTGTCTCCTTCTCTGGTTTCATCTTGTTTTATTTTTCCTCTCTTCCCCTATGATCCTCTGTTTCTTAAATTCCACATATGAGTGAGATCATATGATAATTGTCTTTCTCTGATTGACTTATTTTGCTTAGTATAATACCCTCCAGTTCCATCCACGTCATTGCAAATGGCAAGATTTCATTCTTTTTGATGGCTGCATAACATTCCATTGTATACACACCACAACTTCTTTGTCCATTCATCTGTCGATGGACACCTGGGTTCTTCCCATAGTTTGACTATTGACATAGCTGCTATAAACACAGGGGTGCAGGTGCCCCTTGAGATCACTGCATTTGTATCTTTGGGGTAAATACCCAGTAGTGCAATTGCTGGGTTGTAGGGTAGCTCTATTTTCAACTTTTTGAGGAACCTCCATACTGTTTTCCAGAGTGGCTGTACCAGCTTGCATTCCCACCAACAGTATAGGAGAGTTCCCCTTTCTCTGCATCCTTGCCAACATCTGTCATTTCCCGACTTGTTAATTGTAGCCATTTGGACTGGTGTGAGGTGGTATCTCATTGTGGTTTTGATTTGTATTTCCCTGATGCCAAGTGATGCTGAGCATTTTTTCATGAGTCTGTTGGCCATGTGTATGTCTTCTTTGGAGAAATGAGAGACGTGTTTGTAATGCACAAGCGAAAACACATAAGATTATAATTAAGACCAATTGTGTTGTAAAGCAATTGTCAAAATATTAAAGATATAATTTTATAATTGATCAATATGTATGCTTGTTTGCTAACCCAGCAAATAACAAGAGCTAGTAGTAGCTCTAATAATTACCATAATTTTGAAATAGTGATGAACATAAATGAACTTTTGAGATATGAGCAACAGCTGTAATGTGATGTGAAAAAACTTTTGATATGTATTGATAACAAAGTCTCAGACACTGCTAATAAGACTTGTGTTTTGTTGACTATATTCAGTTAGAAACTGATAAAAATAAAGGCGTAATTTTTCCCATCAAAGTCCACAGTCCCCCTGAATTCTATCCACAGGACCTGAGGAAATCTTGCACTACAGACTCCATTAATAAGTATAAGAGATATAAAAAATAATATTTTGCTGGTGAAATGAATTGTGTTCAAAATATGTGGAGTGGCTAGAAATGTCTAGGTCCTACCACCCTTGCATGAAGAGTCTAAAAATCTGGCAAATCAACCCAACAACTCCATACTCTTCGGAATGGCACTCTCCACCTCGGACTCTGTGGAAGTTTTCTATCCTGCTATGTAGTAGCCGGCCTGCCAGATAGTCCAGTGATTCCTTCCTTGTGTAGTTCCTTCACACACTGAGTAGGGACAACTGTGTAACTGCTAGGATATTATGGAAATGTCAGAGTGTGACTTCCAAGGCTAGATTAGAAAAGATATTGCAGCTTCTGTCTTGCTCTACCTTGGATCATTGTCCTGAACTTGCATGTTCTTATAACATGCGGTAAGGAACTGAGATCCGCCAACGCCTAACACTAATTTCTTGGGCATATGAGTGAAGCACCTTGGAAGCATATACCCCAGCCCATTCAAGCCTTCAGATGACTACCGCCCTAGCCATCATCTTGACTACAAACCTCACGAGAGACTGTCAGCCAGAATCACCCAACTAAGATGCTTCCAGATTCGTGATACATAGCAACTACGTGGGATAATAAATGTTTGTTGATTTAAGGCACTAAATTTTGGAGGGTGATTTGTAGCACAGCAATAGATAACTAATATATACTGCTCGAAAGATTTTCCTGCTTCACCCAGAAGATAGGCAAATCCCGTTACCTACCATTTGATGAGGCTATCTGTTTCAGGTAACTCTTTCATGGAAGGAACTTGCTGGAGTTCCTAAAGGTCAGAGACAAAGTACTGACTATTTTGGTCCCTAATTGCTAATAACTGTATATGTCATATAATTCAATCTGACAGTTACCTTCATTATAATACGCAGTAGTAAGGAGGTTGTACGGGAGGTGATCTACAGCCCTCACCTATCTCAAATCTTCAGGGGCTACCTCAATCTACCCAAAACACTAGGTTTTAGGTCCATTCAAAACACATTTGCAAAGGCCTGCAAGGCCCTAGATAATCGGACTTTTATTTATCTCTCTGACCTCCACTCTTACTACATATTCCCAATTTTTCTCAGCAGCGCTGGCTGTATCAGTTTGCTAGGGCTGCCAAAACCAAGTTCAATGAGTGGCTTAACCAGCAGCAATGTATTGTCTTACACTTCGGTTGGCTACGAGTTTGAGATCAAGATGTCAGCAGGGTTTGCTCCTTCTGAGAGCTATGTGAAAGAATCTGTTCCATGCCTGTCCCCCTAGCTTCTGAGGTCTTGGGGGGGGCAATCTTGGGTATTATTTGGCTTCCAGAAGCATTGCCCTGATCTCTGCCTTCATCTTATATGGTGTTCTCTGTGTGTGCATGTCTGGGTTCAAATTTCCCCCTTTTTATAAGGACAGCAGTCACATGGTATCAAAAGCCCACTCTACTCCAGGGCCATTTTGTCTTAACTACATTAAATAAGGTCATGTAATGGGTTAACTGGGGGTTATGCCTTCAGCATATGAATTTTTTGAGACACAACTCTACTCATAATATTGGCCTTCTTTCTGTTCATCTAGCATACCAAGCAAGCTCATTTCCACCTCCGGTACCTTATACAGATTAGTCCTTCTGTCTAGAACCCGAAAGAAGCACGACCGTTCCCTTCTAAGCATACAAGTATCATCTTATATGTCATCCCCTCAAAAAGGCTTTCCCTGATCACTCTATCTAAAATAGCCCCTCCATCACACACCCACGCATAATCATTCTTTATGCCCTTACCTGTTTCAGTTTTTGTCATAGCACCCATCTCTACATGAAACAGATTTATTTTTACTTTTTAAAAAATCTCTTCCTCCCACCAGAATATAAGTTCCATTAGGACAAAGAGCTTGTTCATCTTATTTACTGCTATATCATCAACATCTAACACAGTACCTGTTAGAGAGTAAATATTTAATAAATGTTCGTTGCATGAACATTGAATGAGCAAATGCTCACTTTGAGATTGTCTGATATAGTCTCTGGAAAGCCCAGTAGAATCAGGTTTTCCCTAAGAAAATGAAACTTATCCCAAGATAATCCTCAAGATATTCACACACTACCCCCACTTTGAAATGAACTAATCTTCGGTAAGAAATCAATTATAAAACAATAAAATAATATTACTCCCCTCTCCCAGAGTTACTTGTTTTCCCTCTGCTTGGACTACCAGGAAATAACCTGAGGGCAGCAAAAATCCAGACTGAAGAAAGTTCAGTTACAAGGCAGAGGCACATTTTCAGTCTTTCCTCAAAGATTGTCCACTTCCTGTTCTCTCTTCAGCCTTGCTAGTTCTTCCCGGGTCCAGTAGGCACAGATCTATGGGTGTGACTGGGCTGCTCATTAGGAAAAAAACGTGATCCCTTTCATTGGATCAACTTGCTCAGAAAAGACCAAGGAACTAAGTTGACTTCTAATTGAGATACCTAAATGCCAGAGTCTTAAGTCAGAGCAATGGCTATATTTTGTTCTTCGAAGCTTTTTAAAAAGAATTGTACATTTTGAGTTCTGATCTGCAAAACTTGAAACTAATGACCTCCCACCTCCTCCCTACTCTGGGGTGTATGAGCTATGACAGGTGCTAAGATAAAGTGATAGTTAAACAAAGTCTCTTGAGGGCTTTTGACTATTGTTTGTTTTCCTATTTCCTTAACGGTTATAAGAGGACTCTAACCAGAATCTTTGATGTTTATTCACCTAAACTTATCTTTTTCCTGTAATAAAAAAGGGGATTGTTTGTGGTCTGTGATCTGGGAAGATTCAAGCAGAGGGGAAGGAAGTTTAGTTTCTAAACTATTTCTTAAAAGACAAATTTCTCAAATAAAGGGAGAAGGAATTTAATAAACAGTTTTGTGAGATCAATTCCCAGCTTTTTTTCCCATTTAATTTTTCCCCCAAAACTGCTTAAATCAATGGTTGTTTGAGCCCTTATGGTTGCAGACCCTTAAAACAATACTTCTCAAATTTAATGTGCACATGAACCACCTGGTGATCTTATTAAAATGAAAATTCTGATTCAGTAGATCTGGAGAGGGTATTAAAAAGTAGATCAAGTGGGTCTTCAAGCTTCCCCTGTTAGGCACTCACTGAGGCCTCAGTCCACCTCTAAACATTCAAGGCACCCATTTTCTTTTCTTTTCTTTTTTTAAATTTTTTATTAACATATAATGAATTATTTGCCCCAGGGGACATGTCTGTGAATCATCAGGCTTACACATTTCACTGCATTTGCCATAGTACATACCCTCCCCAATGTCCATAACCGTACACCCCCTACCTCCCAGCAACCCTTAGTTTGTTTTGTGAGTTTAGGAGTCTCTTATGCTTTGTCTGCTTCCCCATCCCATCTTGTTTCATTTATCTCCTCCACCCACCCCCATGATCCCATGCCCTGCCTCTCAAATTCTCCATATCAGAGAGATCATGTGATAATTGTCTTTCTCTGACTGACTTATTTCACTTAACATAATACCCTCTAGTTCCATCCACGTCGTTGCAAATGCAAGATTTCGTTTCTCTGGATGGCTGCATAGTATTCCATTGATAGTATTCCATTGAATATATATACCACCTCTTCTTTATCCATTCATCTGTTGAGGGACATCTAGGTTCTTTCCATAGTTTGGCTATTGTGGACATCACTGCTATAAACATTTGAAGGCACCCATTTTCTAATGCTCTCTGCTACCGTATCCTATTTTAACTACCTTCCCTTTTTTTTTTGTCAGAAGCCCCAGTTACAGATCTTTCTGTTTTGACCTTGCCTTCAAATTTACCTATCTTAGGTACTTCTCTCTCTGGACCCCGCCCTCTGTGAAAATATGATGAATAGCAGGTGATAGTGGCTTGATTAGTCACTTTTTCTCTCTCTTGATCAGAAGACCAACCCCACCCACTCCCCTACCAGCACAAGGTAACAACGGAGTTTAACCAATGGTAAGAATTTCCTGCCCTGTAACAGCCTAATTAAAATGCTATTTTTTAGTGGGGTGGGGAGGAGCAATATAATTTTGAATTTCTCAAAATATTATACACCATAGGAGACTGCCTACCTGACCTACTTATATTTTCTATTCTACCTCTCATCTGCGCTGGTCTCATTAAAAACAACATTGTCTTATTTTAGAAATGGAACCATGAAACTGTCAAATGACCAGCTATTTCGTGTTAATGTACAAAGGAGTTGCAATTCCAAAGCAAGAGAAGCAAAAGATCTCGGTGAAGGTTTTCCTACACATGACAGTACATTGCTTGGTATTTACTGAAGCTTAAAGAATCCTGATATTGGCGGCCTGGGGACTGTGGTGGGGATGCAGGCTGACATGTCAGCTCTGATGCTGCCAGCATCTTTCATTCATGTTGGAGGCCATTTCTTGAGAGGTGGCTCCCCGGTGGCTGGAGGCGGTGGAGTCCATCTTGCTGGCAGTGGTGTGCGTATCGAGCCGTGGTGTGCAGTTTCCCCAGCTGACCAGGTCCCAGGTGACCCCGGCAGAGTTCTTCAGTATAACCATGTGGTTTCGGACTCCCTGGCATTTTGGGGATGACTCGGATCCTGCGCTGGGTCACTTTCCATATCCAGATCCTTCCCAGTGGACCAGTGAATAACTAGGTATCTTTTCTGGTGAAGACTGAAAGTGTAGCATGCACTCTTTACAAGAGCCAGGTGAGAATTTCAAGCAATTACAGAGTTCATATGGTACATGAAAGCTGTAAAGTAATTAAAGCATTTTGATTAACAGTGAGGGGAAAAAAAGAATCCTGATACCTGATAGTATTTCATCCAATAATTTTTCTTTAATTTCTTCATTTTGGTAGAATTGAAATTATTTAAAAATGATTGATTTAAGCCTTCAACTCACAGCACAAAGTATTTTATATGGCTTATTCTATCTTTTTTAAAACATTTTTAAAACGATTTTATTTATTTATTTATTTATTTATTTATTTATTTATTTGAGAGAGAGAGAGCACAGAAGGAGAAGCAGATTTCCCACTGAGTAGAAAGTCCAAAGTGGGGCTCTATCTCAGGAGTCTGAGATCATGACCTGGGTGGAAAGCAGACACTTAACCAACTGAGCTACCCAGGTGCCTCTATATGGCTTATTCTCATGTCCATTTATAGGAAGAAAATGAGCTCCTCAAGAGATAAATTTGCATATTAGAGAGGTAAATGATTGTCTATTCTACTTATGCCATATCTATAGTCTTTTCATATCCTCCTCCTGCTTCAATGGACATGTCTTGCACTAATAGTCACATTAACTGATTGGATGATAACATAACCCAAGGGTAGGTAATCCATCCAATAGAATGGCCAGCAACCACACACATTTGGCCTATAGTGTAAGAAAGTCTCAGTCAATCAAATTCTATTCTCAGGAACATTGGTAAGAGAACAGAGACAGCATAGAGATGAGAGGGAAAGTAATCCATAGAAATAACAGAGAAAATACACCTGAAAATAGGCCCTCTCTATTCTTGCAGTACATTGAGTTGGTTTCTGTTCTTTGAATCACAAGGGTAAGAACATAAACAACAATGAAGGAAAAAACACTGGAGCCTAGAGGGATAAATGAATAGTAGACTATGAAGTCAGTGGCTTCGACATAAAAAGAATATTAAAGCCACTCCTTCCATCCCTCCTGCTACACTGTGACCTCCTTGAAGGAAAGGACTATGTCTTTCATCTCTGACTTCCTCATACCTTGTACATGACAAGTATTCAATAAATATCAAATACAAAATTCAATTTTCTGTGATGAATGAAAGTCACCAAAATTGGATAATGTAGTTTGGTTGATGGCAATCTTTTCATCACTTAGGACTTCTTTTCTTATATTTCTCTCTATAGATCTTATAGTTTGAAAAATACTGTCTAACCTTCATTAGGTAATAAGGATTTAAATTTTTTTTTATTTAGGGGTGCCTGGGTGGCTCAGTTGGTTAAGTGTCTGCCTTTGGCTCAGGTCATGATCCCAGGGTCTTGGGATCAAGCCCTGCATCGGGCTCCCTGCTCAGTGGGGAGCCTGCTTCTCCCCTGCCCCTGCTCATGCTTTCTCTCTTTCTCTCTCTAATAAAATCTTCAAAAAAAGAAGTAAAAAGTTTTTATTTATTTTAGAGAAAGTGCACAAGAGAGCACATGAGCACATGCAGGTGGGGGGAGGGCAGAGGGAGAGCCAGAGCAAGAGAGAGGAGAGAAAATCTCAAGCAGACTCCCTGCTGAGTGTGGAGCCCAACACAGGGCTTGATGTCACAACCCTGAGATCATGACCTGAGCTGAAATCAAGAGTTGGAGGCTTGACCAACTGAGCTACCCAGGCACCCCAATAATAATTTTTTATAAGGTGGCCACAAACTTCATTAACTTTCACATTGTAACATCCAAAGAATGTCCAGATTAGATATTAGAATTGTGAAAAATTGAACTAGGTTCTTGTATACAAAATAAATATATCAGTTGAATCCTATACAGTTGACACACAGATAAAAGTGAAATCTAAAACATCAAATTGTCAGGCAATAATAAATATAAATTTTTAGTCCAGATGTCTGTTGATAGATGAATAAAGATGGATAAAGATAATGTAGTGTATATATATATATATTTTTTTTTCACTCAGTGGACTATTACTCAGCTACCAAAAAGAACAAATATTACCATTTGCAATGATGTGGATGGAGCTAGAAGATTTTATGCTAAGTGAAATAAGTCAGTCTGAGAAAGACAAATATCATATGATTTTACCCATATGTGGAATTTAAGAAACAAGACAGATGAACATAGGGGAAGGGAAGGAAAAATAAAATAAGATGAAAACACAGAGGGATAAAACCCATAAAAGAGTCTTAACTGTAGGACACAAACTGAGGGTTGCTGGAGGGGAGGTGAATGGGGGCCATGGGGTAACTGGGTGACGGGCATTAAGGAGGGCACATGATGTAATGCACACTAGGTTCTGTATGAAACTGTTGAATTAAATTCTACCCCTGAAACTAAAAAGTAAAAATAATAAATAAACAAACAAACAAACAAATAAATATATATAAATTTTTAAGAATGCATAGAAAAATATGCAAGACTTCAATGGTTAAATAATATTTCATAGAGAGACATTTTAAAATACCAAATGCTGTGTCCCAGCCCTAGGGCTTAAGTTTGCTCCGTTCACATTCTGTCCCAGAACAGATGTGAATGCTCATCCTTACTACCCTAATAGCTACCTAAGGCTTATAGGTGTCAAGAACAGAATGGCCGATGGGGCGCCTGGGTGGCTCAGTTGGTGAAGCATCTGCTTTCAGCTCAGGTCATGATGGCTGGGTCCTGGGATTGAGCCCCACATTGGGCTCCCTGCTCAGTTGGGAGTCTGCCTTTCCCTCTGCCTCTGCCCCCCCACTCACGCTCCCGCGCGCTCTCTCTCTCTCAAATCAATCAATCAATCAATCTTAAAAAAAAAAAAAAAAAAAAAAGAACTGAAGAGTCCAGGATTTTACCTCATTCATAGGCTAGTAAGTGAGACTTAAGGTATCATGGATGCTGGCAAAGACCTGAGACTCCTGGGTCAGAGACATTGGACTTTGTTACCCACGGCACAGCAAGTAGCACAAGCTTCGTGTGGGTTTGTGTGGGATCCCTATGCCTCTCAAGTCGCACAGCAGGGGTGTAAACAGGTTAGGGCAGGGCCAGGCAGATGCTATGCACGGAATGGGTTTGCCTTGTGGCCAAGGAACACTCAGCTTGGGGGATTCGCTGCTTTATAGCAAGCGGAAGAAGGCCGACTTTTTTTTTTTTTTTAAAGATTTTATTTATTTATTTATTAGGAAAGAGAGAGAGTGAGCGAGAGCATGAGAAGGGAGAAGGTCAGAGTGAGAAGCGGACTCCCCATGGAGCTGGGAGCCCGATGTGGGACTCGATCTCGGGACTCCGGGATCATGACCTGAGCCGAAGGCAGTTGCTTAACCAACTGAGCCACCCAGGCGCCCTGAAGGCTGGCTTTTTAATCTGTGGGGAGCTATTACCTCATCTCTCAAGGCTGCTCGCTGCAAATATAATTCTGAGAAATGGCTTGGGCAAAGAGCAGATTGGGACTTTGCATCCTTGCCATATCCAGCAAGATTTGTAGGAGCCTAAGAGATTCTTGGAGGAGGAGCTCCAACAAGTGGTGTTTGTGGGTACTGTGGGGGAGATGTCTGCCTGGAATAGGTGGTTGGTGACAGGGAGAAATCTTTTTTTTCAACTGAGGTATCATTGACATATAACAGATTCCTTTCAGGTGTACACATGATGATTTGATACTTGTATAACATTGTGAAATGACTGTGGAGACTGGTAACAGTTGTACAATATTGTGAAGGTACTACGTGCCACTAAGCTGTACATTTCAAAATGGTTAAAATGGCAAATTTTAGGTTATGTGTATTTCACCACAATTAAAAAAAAAAATTACTGAGTTCCAGGCATTGCTCCCTCCCACAGGATGTTTGGCTGGTAAAGCCCTGGGCAGGACAGAATCATGTTCCTACTCACGTGCAGACTGGAAGACCAGTGGGTGTGGGTTCTGGGTGCAGGTTTTGCCTTTTGCTGTGGCTCTTAGCGCACTTGATTGGCTATAGGTGCGGGACAGCTTTCTAGGACTGCGCCCCAGAGCCCCCGGGCCAGGGCCACTTTCCCTAACATACCCAGCTGTTCTCTTCCTTGTCTTCCCCACTGCAAATCCTCCCTGTTTTTTTTTTTTAAGGTTTTCTTTATTTATGAGAAAGAGGGGGGGGGAGAGAGAGAGAGAACATGCGAGAAGGGGGAGGGTCACGGGGAGAAGCAGATTCCCTGCTGAGCAGGGAGCCTCATGCCGGACTCAATCCCAGGACTCCAGTATCATGACCTGAACCGAAAACAGAGGCTTGAGTCACCAGGCTCCCCCTCCGTGGGTTTCAAGATGCCTCCTCTCTATTCCAAATCCAGTTCTATTTTCTCTTCTTTTTAAAAGATTTTATTTATTTATTTGAAAGATAGCTACAGAGATAGCAAGAGCGGGGAGGAGAGGGATAGGCAGGCTCTCCCTTGAGCAGGGAACCCAGTTCGGGGCTGGATCCCAGGACGCTGGGCTCATGAGCTGGGCTGAAGGCACACACCCGACCGACTGAGCCACCAGGTGCCCCCAGTTCTGTATTTTTTACCAAGAAAACCAAAGTTGCTTTCTGATAACCCCTGGTAAAGAGCCTGAAATCAGAGTCCCAACTTTTAAGACTCAAAAACCCTTTTCCTGATAGCAAGAGAAGCTCGGTTTTCAAAATTTAGGTAATCTCATCTCGTGGTCTCTGGAAGGGAGGGCAAATATTTGCAACCTGTTTTGGGAGAGTTCCTTTACCCCAGAATGAACTAAGTGTTTCTAATACAACAAAGCAAAACTTTTTTTGAAGCGGTTACCTTTCCTTATTAAAAAGACCAATCATGGGGCACCTGGGTGGCTCAGTGGGTTGGAGCCTCTGCCTTCGGCTCAGGTCATGATCTCAGGGTCCTGGGATCGAGCCCCGCGTCGGGCTCTCTGCTCAGCGGGGAGCCTGCTTGTACCTCTCTCTCTGCCTGCCTCTCTGCCTACTTGTGATCTCTCTTTCTCTCTCTCTGTCAAATAAATAAATAAATAAAATGTTTTAAAAAAAAAGACCAATCATTAATTTCTAGTACTTACTGTATTTATAAAAAAAACTCATGTGCCAGTGGAAAATCATAAGAGAAAATAATTTCTAGTACTTACTGTATTTATAAAAAAAGACCATTTATATCCTGATTTGCTTCAAAATAATTCTAACTCATTTCCCCCACAGCACATGTTATATTAATAATAGGAAGTATAGACTCTCAACCTTGAGCTCTGAAAACTTGAGGCCTTATCTTCTTAGGCTGAGTAGGAAGTTCAGGGCCACTGAATACAGTCACAGAAAAGTCATTTCTTGTCATCAGTATTAGTTTCCCACTGCAGCTGAAACAAAGGACTACAAACTTGGTGGCTCACCCTTTTGGAATGCAGAAATCTGCAGTGGGTCTCACTAAGCTAAAAGCAAGGTATTGTCAGGGCTGCATTCCTTTCTGTAGGTTCCAGGGGAGAACCCGTGTCCTTCCTTTTCTAGCTTCTGGAGGCTGCCCACGTTCCTTGGCTCTTGGCCCCTTCCCTCCATCTTCCAAGCCAGCATCAGAAGCTCATGTTCTCACATTATATCACTCTGACTCATTCTTCTGCCTCCTTCCACTTTTAAGGGTCCTTGTGATCACATCAGGCTCATCTGCATGATCCAGAATAACCTCTCTGTTTTAAGGTCACCTGATTAGCATCCTTAATTCCACCTGCAACCTTCATTCCCCTTTGCTATATAAGGTGACATATTCACAGGTTCCAGGGATCAGGATGTGGACGTCTTTGGGGGGGCCATTTATACTGCCTACCATATGCCATCACTTGACAACTATTTTTTGAGCACCTATGAATAGAAAGCTTTCTGCTCTGCCTTAGGGGGCCATCTGGATGAGACAGGACTTATTCAGAGCAAGGTAAAAAATCACAATACAAGGTTTCACCAGCTGCAGGGATGGTAAGAAGATAAGAGGAACGCCTATGAAAATTAGAAGAGGGTGTGGCGTGATTGATGTGTTCTGAGAAGGCTTCCTGCATGAGGCAGAACTTGCTCCGTCGGTCTTAAAGGAAGTCTGTGGTCCCGACAATACTGAAACACTGACCTGAGTTCAAGGAGTTGAACGGGTCTTTTTAATTTTTTTTTAAAGATTTTATTTATTTATTTGACAGAGAAAGATGGCGAGAGAGGGAATACAAGCAGGGGGAGTGAGAGAGGGAGAAGCAGGCTTCTCACCAAGCAGGGAGCCCCCCAGTGGGGCTCCATCCCAGGATGCTGGGATCATGACCTGAGCTGAAGGCAGACGCTTAATGACTGAGCCACCCAGGTGTCCCAGTTGAACAGGTCTTACATACTGTTTAATTAAATGAGGAGGCCAGTTGACAGAGGTGACTCTAAAGCTTTGGTGACCTATATAAACAAACTCCGACCTCTGCCTGTAAATGCCTCAAGGTTGAGAAATAGAAACCTAAGGACAACCAATCACAAACAGCCAACTAGGCTTTAAGCTATAGTCCATCCAATAATTTCTTTGCTTCCGTACCTTCTCCACGGGAGTTACTCCCCTAGCTCCTGCCAGGGGAGGCCTCCTAACCACTTCCGGTTTGGTGCTGTCTGACGACAATTGATCTTTGTTCACATAAACTGTCAATGTTTTTTAACATGCCTCAGTTTATCTTTTAACAATACACAGTTTTGAGAGCAGCTTTCCAATGCAATAGTTGTAAAATGAACGTCCTCACTGCTATTTAACGTGATGTCTCTGTAACACTTATCTGCTTAAGAAGCACTGGCAGAGGGGCACCTGGGTGGCTCAGTGGGTTTGGGCCTCTGCCTTCAGCTCAGGTCATGATCTCAGGGTTGTGGGATCGAGTCCCGCATTGGGCTCTCCGCTCAGCGGGGAGCCTGCCTCCCCCTCTCTCTCTGCCTGCCTCTGCCTACTTGTGATCTCTCTCTCTGTCAAATAAATAACATCTTTAAAAAAAAAAAAAAAAGGAAGCATTGGCAGAAGCTCATTTGGTGCTCACTACAGCCCCATGAGGGATGTAGGGAGGGCAGGGAAGCACATGAACCTCACCATCATTGAATCCCCAAGCCCTTTCCAGGTCTAGGTCTGCTCCCCGTGTTCCTCCTTCCTTGCAGCCACAGGGACACTCCTGTTTTCTCCCCTTTTGGTAGCAGTCTCTCTAAGCCTAAATGCTGAATGAGACACAGTCTCTCTACCTCTCCCACTTCCTTGCTGCCTTTGAAGCCGAGCATACAGGCTTATTCAATTTTTTTTAAATATTTTATTTATTTATTAGAGAGAGAGAGAGAGATAGCGAGAGAGGGAACACAAGCAGGAGGAGGGGCAGAGGGAGAAGCAGACTCCCCACTGAGCAGGGAGCCCATGTGGGGCTCCATCCCAGGACCCAGCCATCATGACCTGAGCCGAAGGCAGATGCTGAACCAACTGAGCCACCCAGGCGCCCCCAGGCTCATTTAATTTTAAGTATTATCTGGTAACCATTCTGTAGAAACAGGGGATAAAGCTAATAGATACAAGGGAGTGGCAAATGTTCCATAATCTTACAAAGTTTATATAATGCTGGCCTCTAATTAATAATTTCTGCTTTCTTTTTCAGTGGTAAAAGAAAGTACCATTGGGTTCAGGCCCTCTGCTTCTATTTTCTTTATTTTTTTTTTTTTTAAGATTTTGTTTATTTATTTTATTAGGAAAGAGAGAGAATGAGAGAGAGCATGAGAAGGGAGAAGGTCAGAGTGAGAAGCGGACTCCCCATGGAGCTGGGAGCCCCATGTGGGACTCGATCCCGGGACTCCCGGATCATGACCTGAGCTGAAGGCAGCCGCTCAACCAACCGAGCCACCCAGGCGCCCTGCTTCTATTTTCTTAAAGATCATCATCATCATGGCAGCAAGCAACTACAGAGTGCATTGTTATAATTGATTTACATATTTTAACTCTTTTAATTCTTACACTAACCCATTTTATGGATAAGTCAAATGAGACAGACTTCAAATCCCAGTAGAATGGCTCTGAAATCTGTGTTTCTAACCACTATACCACACTGGATCATCACTGCCTCTTCCCTAACACCACCTCACTTTCTTCCTATTAATATAAGACTACTACCTGGACACTTTCACCATGAGGAACCAACGCACTAAGTTACTGAGGAAGGAACTGAGGCCGAGAAAAGTGAGACTTTTCCAAGGCAACATTGGTGGTGAGTAGGAGCTGGGAGTTAAATCCAGCTCCATCACACAATATTGTCTTTAATAGAGGCCACTTTGTGAGGTCTGGTTCTGATCCAACATAGGGAAAAGAATTTAGAAGAATAATAAATAATAACAATTTATTTCAAACAATACCACATTATCAGTATGGGGTGTTTTTATTTTTAGACACTGTGATCAAGGCCAGATTATTACCTTTAGAAGCTCTAAGTTCTAAAAAAGAGAAGACTGTCTTCCTTTAACCATCCTCTATGGATTCAAATGAAAAACAATTAATAATAATTATAGGTATAAATGGTAAAATAAATACAAATACAATTTTTTCATCATGATTATTTAAATTTTTCTTTTTGGAAACCAACAATCAAATTCTCTCTTTTTTTAAGATTTTTATTTTTTTAAGTCCTCTCTACAACCAACATAATAATAATTATTAATGGTAATATGGCACCATATTACAGTAATATTACCACCTGAGCCAGCCAGGTACCCCACCCCCCAACAATCAAAGTCTTAAAAGAATTCTCAAAAGCATTTTTCTGGGTGTCCTAAGCACCTGTTTCAATTGTTAAGTAATTCAGTACTGACCGTTACTGTTACATATTAATTCCTAGAAAGGGTGTATAAAAGTTACAATTGTAAAAGTGAGTTTGGAACAAACAGTGACACAGGCAAGTGATCAGGAAGAAGACAGAGAAAGCAAGTCAGGGAGGGGCTCTGTGTTTGCAATTTACAAAAATCTACCTACCATGGGTGGGATCAACTGTCTACAGGAAGTCTTTCCAAAAGACTACAGCCTATAGTGTAACTGTGGATAAGTTACTGATGACATTTAAGTACTCCCTAGAGGTCTCCAGGAAGCAGCCAATCTCAAACTTGTCAATCTATAAACCTGGGAAATGCAAACATTAAGACAGTCTGGTAAAACAGAAGGGAGGCAAGGTATTATAAGGTCTACAGCCAGAAGAAGGAAAGCAATTCTCGGAGAATTTACCAAAAAAAAAAAGAGGTTGACAGTAAAAGTTTTTTAGTGTGTCCAGGATTGCCCAAGAAAGAGGAGCCTCAGATTTGGGGCATGAATATTTTATTTGGATTAATATAGTCCTGTTTTGAAAGGGCCCAACTGATCCTGCTGTTGTGGTTTAATAATAATATTCCATTAAGATATCAAACTTTCTTTGCCCATATTCTATGCCTGCCAATTTATTAAGTGACTTCTTAGTACTCTGATATTGGGAATAGGGACCCCTCACCACAGACACAAGGCTCCATTCAGTGTGGTATGTATAATCATTTAGATAATAGATAAATTGTCATCTAGATTATAAATCATTCTCTTATGAATCACAGGATCTCAACATTGGAGGATACTTCAAAGACATTTAATTAACCATCCATCTGGTGCTAAAATTTCCCCTATAAAATAGCTGGCAAGGAGTCATTCATTTTTCCTTAAGCATATCAAATAACAGGAAACTCATTACCTTTTCACTTCTCTGAACACCTGTGTTAGAAAATTCTGCTTTATATTGAACAAAAATGCGTTACTACTTTAGAGCCCTCCGTCTTAGGTTGACCTCTTGGGACCACATACAAAACAAACTAAACCTCAAAAAAAAAAAAAAAAAAAAAACAACCCAAAACCCCAACATCTAAATGTTGATAAGCTCAAGTTCTGGACAAACCTCTTTTCCAGGCCAAATTCCCTAGATCCTTTAATACCTCCTTAATATAAGATGGTTTCAAATCATTACATCATCCTGGTTACCCTCCCAAGGACAGGCTTTCATTTCTCTTTAAGGTGTGGTCCTGGGCACGATCAGGTGCTTTTGCAAAATTCGCAAATTTAAGATATTTTTATCACACATGGTTAAGATGGTGATCTCTTTCTGCTCCTCCTTCTCCTCTGTCTTACTTCCCCTCATGTCAAGCCACACTGGAGAGGCCATGAGCATTTCTGGATAGAGCTAAGGGGAAGTTGTGTTGGTGGTATATTTAGTTTGGGTTTAGGAGAATATATATCATGTGGTTCACTGATACTTTCAGATATAGTTAAGTGATTGCTAGCTGTCTTAGTGTAGGAATGGCTTCCAGGAATACCCTTACAACCCACTGTGTTAATTTCATGGAGTATTGTGACACTCAGTTGCAGGTGTGTTAGAAAGCTAATGAAAGTGTTATTTTTATGAGTTTTGTGATTTTGAAAAGATTTTTCAGCTTTTTAAAATATAAAATGTGCTATGCATTGAACTGCACCCTTACAATGAGGAAACTTTATGGTACGTAAATTATACCTCAATAAAGCTGTTAAAATGTGTTATGATTTCTTATTTTAAATATTCACTTCTGTGCATAAAGTAAAATAAGAACATATATAACCAGGTATCTACAAAAAGTTATACTGAACATCACACTTGAGGGTGAAATGTTAGGGTGCCTGCATGGCTTAGTTGGTTAAGCATCTGCCTTAGGCTCAGGTCATGGTCTCAGACTCCTGGGATCAAGCCCTGCATCTGGCTCTGCTCAGCAGAGAGTCTGCTTCTCCCTCTCCTTCTGCCTCTCTGCCCTGATTGTGCTCTTGCTCACACTCTCACTCTCTCTCTCAGATAAATAAAATCTTAAAAAAAGGTGAAATGTTGAAAGAATCCCCTTTGAGACTGGGAATTAGACAAAGAGATCACTATTACTATCTTTTTTTTTTTAATTAGAGAGAGAGAGAGAGAGAGACTGAGAAGGGAGAAGGTCAGAGGGAGAAGCAGACTCCCCGCAGAGCCGGGAGTCCGATATGGGACTCGATCCCCGGAGATCATGACCTGAGCCGAAGGCAGTCGCCCAACCAACTGAGCCACCCAGGTGCCCGCTATTACTATCTTTGCTCAACATTGTATTGGAAGTTCTAGTGAGTGCAGCAAGTCAAAAAAAAAAGAAAAGAAAAGAAAAGAAAAGAAAAAGAAATAAAAGATATAAGAATCAGGAAGGTGAAAATAAAATTGTTATTATACCAAAAGTATTACTTAGTTTATAAAAATCCAAAACATTAAATACAAAAATATTATCAGAATTAATAAGTAAGTTTGACAACATTGCTGGATATAAAAATCAATATGTAAAAATAAGTTGTCCTTCTATGTGATAGCTACAATTAAAAATCAAAAAAGTATAATTTACAATCCTATAACAAAGGAGGTGCAAGGGGAAGTTGAATCCAAAATTTACATAAAAGTGCAAAAGGTCAAGAATAGCCAAAACATTCTTAAAGAACAAGGTGGGGAAATTTGCCCTATCAAATGTCAAGATTTATTATAAAATCATAGGAATTAAGGCTGTGGCATGGTGTGAGCTGAAGAGAGTTCAAGAATAAACCCACCTGTATATAGAACTGACATTTTAGATCAGTGAAGAAAGTGTACTTTTCAAAAATGGTGCTGGCACAATTAGTTTTCCATCTGGAAAACTAGTAAATTGGGCCCCTACCTCACACCATACCTAAAAACATCAACTCCAGATGGAGTCAAAAGAAATGTGAGAGGCAAAAATATAAAAGTTCTAGAAGAAAATGTAAAAGAATATCTTAATGATCTCGGAGTATTAAAAGATTTCTAAAAGAAGACACAAAAATGTGTAACTTACAAAAGAAAAAGCTGATAAATCAGAGTACATGAAAATTAAGAACTTTTGTTTATCAGGAAACACTACTGAGAGGGTGATAAGACAAGTCATAAATGTAGCCAATCAAGAATTAATATCAGATTCTAAAGAGAACTCGAGTCTATAAACATAGGAAAACAAAACAACAGAAATATAGGTCAAAAACTAAAAGAGTCACTTCTCAAAAGAGAAAATTCAAAGGGTCAATAGTTGAGTTAAAAGATGCTCAATCTCTGGTGCCTGGGTGGCTCAGTCAGTTAAGTGTCTGCCTCTGGCTCAGGTCATGATCCCAGGGTTCTGGGGTCTAGTCCTGTTCAGCGGGGAGCCTGCTTCTCCCTCTCCCTCTCATGGTCCCCCTGCTTGTGCTCTCTCTCTGTCTCTCTGCCAAATAAATAAATAAATAAATAAATAAATAAATAAATAAATAAGCAAGCAAACAAATAAATAAATAATATCTTTATAAAAAAGATACTCAACCACCATAGTAATCAAGGAAATGAAAATCAAAATCACAACAAAGTAGTATTTTTTTTAAAGATTTTACTTATTTACTTGACAGAGAGAGAGATCACAAGTAGGCAGAGAGGCAGGCAGAGAGAGAGGGAGAAGCAGGCTCCCCGCTGAGCAGAGAGCCCCATGCGGGGCTCGATCCCAGGACCCTGAGATCAGGGCCTGAGCCGAAGGCAGAGGCTTTAACCCACTGAGCCACCCAGGCACCCCTACAACAAAGTAGTATTTTATACTCACTGGAATCTTAAAAATAAAAAAAATCTAATAATAAAAGTCTAAAAAAAAAGTCTAATAAAAAATACCAAGTGTTGGTAAGCATGTGGAGGAAGTGGAATGTTCATCCATGGCTCATTGAACTATACATTTATGTGAGCACTTTGGAAAAAGGTTTGGCATTAAATAGTAAAGTTGAACATGTGTAAATCTCAGGACCCAGGAATTTTACTCCAAGGTATATACTCTGGAGTAACTGTAGTGTATATATATCATTTTATCAACATTGCTTTATCATCATCCAACATGATATTGAGTGAAAGAAGCAAACCACAGGAGCATATATACATACAAAAACTAGGTTCCATTTATTAAAAAGTTCAGAAACAGGAAAAAGTGAACAATATAGTATATTGTTTAGGGATGCATCCAGTCAGTAAGCCTATGAAGAAAAAAAAGGCAATAATTACCCCCAATTTTTTTTAAAGATTTTATTTATTTATTTATTAGGAAAGAGAGAGAGAGTGAGAGAGAGCAGGTCAGAGTGAGAAGCGGACTCTCCATGGAGCTGGGAGCCTGATGTGGGACTCGATCCCAGGACTCCGGGATCATGACCTGAGCCGAAGGCAGTCGCTCAACCAACTGCACCACCCAGGGGCCCAATTACCCCCAATTTTAAGGTAGTAGTTACATCTGATGGGGGAAGGAGAGAGGAATGAGCGAATTGTAATCAAGGAGGGACGCACAGAAGGTTTTATGAAATAAATATTCTATTTTTTTAAACCTGGGTAGTGAGTACATAATCTTTCCTTAAAATTATTCTTTAAAGTACATATATATGTTTTATGCTGCTTTTGTGTATGATATATTTCACCATTTCAGAAAAGGAAAAAAAAATCAGTGTCCAGAATTGAACACACAATTCTACTTAATCCATGCTAGAAAACCATCACCTCCCTCATTTTGAGTATTCTGTTTTTTAAAAAGATTTATTTATTTATTTTGAGAGAGAGAGAGAGAGAGAGAGGACGCTTGTGGGCGCGCACGCACAGGGGGAGGGGCAGAAGGAGGGAGAATCCTCAAGCCGACTCCCTGCTGAATGCAGAGCCCAAGGGAGGCTAGATCCCAGGACCCTGAGATCACGACCTGAGCTGAAATCAAGAGTTGGACGCTTAACGGACAGAGCCACCCAGATGCCCCTATGTCTCTGTTTTTTTGAACCGAAGTATGCCTTTATAGCTCCGAAATTTTCTCTTATTTATTTAGCCATTTTTTTTCTGCCTTGTCCTCCAGGCCAGTCAAGCTCTCCCCAGAGCCAGATCATCCTCCAGGAGAACATACATAGCGACATTTCTTTTTTTTTTTTTTTAATTTTTTTATTAACATATAATGTATTATTTACCCCAGGGTACAGGTCTGTGAATCATAGCGACATTTCTGAGCTAGCCAGGCTGAGGTCCAAATCGAGGTGGGCAGCTGTTGGCAGCTCTTCTGAAAGCCCACCTTAAAGCTTAACGTGCTTGCTTCCTGCCCTGCTTCTCCTGAGGTCATCTGCGTATGGCCCCAGCCTTCAGCGAGAAACCTTAGCAAATGGCTTATCAAGGCAAGCAATACCTCTCATTAGGTCATGTAGATAAGACAAAGAGAGAATATTCTCACTCAAGAAGATTGCTATTTCCTGAAGGGATAAAACCCCACCAGGGAAAACCCCTGTGTTGTCATAAGTAGGGCTGGTCTCCTCAAGCTGATAACATAGTTCCGTCCAGAGGAGGAAGGCGGGATGCACTTATTTCATTCCTTGAAGCTTTCTCGGTAATTGTGCATCTTTTATTTCTTGAAGACTCACATACTCTGAGCTGGACAGAGGTCCCAACCCTGAAGAACCTCTCCAGAATCCAGGTTGCTGAATCTTCTCTGCTGCCTAGAGAGACTCCAAACCAGCTCTTGACAATGGGCAACTGGGTGGTCAACCACTGGTTCTCAGTTTTGTTTCTGGTAAGTAATGTTTCACTATCTATGAATTACTCTCAACAGAGTAATTAGTAAACAGAGTAATTTGTTAATATTTCTTTTATTTTTAAGATTTTATTCAAGGGGTGCCTGGGTGGCTCAGTGGGTTAGGCCTCTGCCTTCGGCTTAGGTCGTGGTCTCAGGGTCCTAGGATCGAGCCCCACATCGGACTCTCTGCTCAGCAAGGAGCCTGCTTCCCCCTCTCTCTCTGCCTGCCTCTCTGCCTACTTGTGATCTCTCTCTCTGTCACATAAATAAATAAAATCTTTAAAAAAAAAGATTTTACTTATTTGAGAGAGAGAGAGAGAGAGAGAGAGAGAGAGAATGAGTGGAGTGAAGGGCAGAGGGAGAAGCAGACTTCCTGCTGAGTGGAAAGCCCAACACGGGGCTCGATCCTGGGACTCTGGGATCCAGACCTGAGTTGAAGGCAGATGCTTAACGGACTGAGCCACCCAGGTGCCCCTTTTTGTTAATATTTCTAAAGTTATTTGAAATGGAAATATTCTATGCCAATATGCTGCCCATTGAGGCCAGTTATCAGTTAAAAAGCCCAACTCTCAGGGGTGACTGGGTGGCTCAGTGGGTTAAGCCTCTGCCTTTGGCTCAGGTCATGATCTCAGGGTCCTGGGATCGAGCCCTGCATCTGGCTCTCTGCTCAGTGGGGAGCCTGCTTCCCCCTGTCTGTCTGCCTGCCTCTCTGCCTACTTGTGATCTCTCTCTCTCTCTCTCTCTCTCAAATAAATAAATAAAATCTTGAAAAAAAAGCCCAACTCTAAGATCACACACGTTTTATAAAATCTTCTGTGTATGATGTATTTCACCATTTTAGAAAAGGGGAAAAAAAAATCCAACTCCAGAAATTGGTTGGTAAAGAGACAAATGATATAAACCTCAAGTATTTGGAATTTCAATGTTTTCATTTTCCATCTTTTTTCTCTTCCACCTCACTTCTAACTACTGCCATGCAGCCTTGATTTCTCTTCATCCTTTCTGCACTACCAACAGCAAAATTTCATAAAATCATTGAATGTTTGAGATAGAAATAGTCTTGGTGACCATGGCCCAGTGCTGTCCATTTTAGAAATGGAATGTGAGCTACACATGTAATTAAAATTTTTTCTAGTACTTACATTGAAAAAGGTAAGAAGAAATAGGTGATATTAATGTCTAGTAATTTATTTAGTTTAAACCAATGTATCAAATACGTTATCCATTCGGGGCACGTGGGTGGCTCAATTGGTTAAGCATCTGCCTTCAGCTCAGGTGTTGATCAAGTCCCGCATTGGGCTCCCTGCTCAGCGGGGAGCCTGCTTCTCTCTCTGCCTCCTGCTCCCTCTGCTTGTGCTCTCTCTCTGACAAATGAATAGATAAGAAATCTTAAAAAAAAAAAAAAGGTTATCATTTCAACCTGTAATCAATATTGAAAATATTAATATGATGAGGGTGGGCAGTATTCTTTTTCTGTAACTAATATGTCTTACATGTTTGGGTTATGCACTTTGCAGTAATTCACAGTGTATTTGGGTGTGATGTGGTTTACTCTTCTACCATATTTGTAATTTTATGTATTCCATCTCCCTTTTGTGAATTCATGTATTGTAGCAAAATAAAGGAAAATGGGACTATTTGAAATGTCATATGGGAAATCTTTCAATAAATATATGTAAATAAAATGCAAAATATTTGTCCCCATCTTCTCCCCCACAGCAACGGCAAGACATATTTTGTTAGGTATTTATTTTTTAATGTTTTCTATAATTTAAAAATGTATAGCTTCCTGTAATTATTATTTTCTTAACCATGATACTACAATTTTCCTAGTTTTATCTTAAAATACTGCATGTCCTGAACTTTTATAAATGTTTTTAATTTGTTTTAAGTAATGTTCGTCTTTTTTTTTCATGTTCAGTTAGCCGACATACCGCAAATTATGCTTGATGTATAATTTCCAATAAACTTTCCCGTCAAAAAATATTTTTTTTCCATCAAAAGATATTTTAAAAAAAGACAAAAGAAAATAATAATGAGATCATTTAATGTCTTTTATTTTTCCGAAGTCTTTGAAACCCAGTATGTATTTTGCACTTACAGCATATCTAAATTAGGACTAGCCACATTTCCAGTAATCACATGTGGGTAGTGGCTACAGCATTGCTTAGTGCAGCTATAAACCATCTCCTTTATTTTTTACAAGGAAAATAAGACCCATATGTCACACCCTGAATGGATTGCAGAACCATCACTCCAATCCATCTTCCCAGTGTTCAGGCCAGAAATTCTTTACCGTGCATGCCACGTATGCACAACCCTCTTCTCTTTACACACACACACA
Source organism: Nasua narica (assembly GCA_028533885.1). Lineage (NCBI taxonomy): Eukaryota > Metazoa > Chordata > Mammalia > Carnivora > Procyonidae > Nasua > Nasua narica. The sequence continues at coordinate 62,990,762 of CM052801.1, read as the reverse complement.
CACACCCACCTACACCTATCCCCACTCTCTTCCATTTCTGGGCCACCCCTGAGTTTGGAACTCCCTTCATGCTTTCTCACTTTCCTAGATCTTCATGTCATCACCCCTTCTGGGGTAATCTCTTTTCTTCCATTTTTTTCCTTTGTGTCCCCTAGGATGGCCCAGGTGCTCGAGGGAAAAAGGTGTGAAGAGCAATCATATTCCCCTCGACGGTTTGCTTTGCATTTAACAAAAGGCCAAGTGCTTATTTTGGCAGGTTACCCTATGCTTTATATTTTCAATGCTCAATGCTGTATATTTAATTCCTTTTGCACTAATTGAAGAGACAGGGAACCTGTGAATGAATTGCACTTCTGGTATGAATTGAGGGAAGTTGATCAAATTATTTATTCTCTCTAGACTTCAGGTCACGTGTGTGTGTGTGTGTGTGATAAATTAAATAACTAGATTAGATACAAATATAAGCCTCCTTCTAGTTCTAAAATCCTCTATATTTTGTATTCCTCTCTTAGTTTTTGCTCAGAGTTCATCACCCATTATGGTGACTCACATTTAACTATGTAGCTTTGAATTTCCACCCCCTACCAATCTTGCTGGCAGGCTCAGACTTCTTGCTATCTCTGACATATACTCCTATGCTCTATTTTTTTTTTTTTTAGATTTTATTTATTTATTTATTTATTTATTTATTTGAGACAGAGAGAGAGAGCAAGAGCGCAAGAGAGAACATGACCAAGGGGAGGTGAAGGGACAGAAGTAGAGAGAGAAGCAGACTCTCCAATGAGCAGGGAGCCCCATTTAGGGCTCAATCCCAGGACCCTGGGATCATGACCTGAGCCAAAGGCAAAGGTTTCAACCCACTGAGTCACCCAGGCGCCCCACACTATTTTTTTCTAAAAAAAGATTTATTTGTTTATTTGAGAGAGAGAGAGAGAGCATGCGGGGGGCAGGCAGGGCAGAGGGAGAGGGAGAGAGAGAGAGAAATTCTAGCAGACTCCAAGATGAGCAGGAACCTGGTCTCAGGGCTCGATCTCATGACTCCAAGATCAAGACCTGAGCCAAAACCAAAAGTCAAACACTTAACCGACAGTGTCACCCAGGTGCCCCCTGGCACTATTTTTTAAAATAAAAAAATTAATTATTTAAAAAACATTCTTACCCCCTCTTTTGCCAGGTCTTCTACCTCCCTTTCCACCCATAATGGAGGAAATGATAGTGAGGGTGGGAAATGGAATGCCTTACTCCCCGATGCCACTGTATTCACCTTGCCTACAGCTGGTGATGGTCTGACACAGAGGCAAAGAATTCTCAAATCTTGAAATTGTTCTGCTCTCTTAAAGAAACTTCTCTGTCTTCTGAACTCTGGAGGTATCCGTGACTGTCACCTCTCTTTTTCTATTAGGATCAAGAATCTTTGAAAGGCACTCAATTCTGGAAATGGTGTCTGAGCAAAGGGTGCAGGAAGAAGTGGATCAGTGAACACTGGTAATAGCCTAGATCTGGAGGTAGCATTTATTGAGCTCCTACTATGCACCAACTGTTGTATTAATCACTCTGCATAATTATTTCACGTAAGCCTCACAGCATTGCTTTGAGGGTAGATATCATTATTCTCTTCACTTTATAGAATACACTAAGTTTTAGAGAAGTTAAATCACACGTCTGTCTAAGATTACAGAGCTAGAAAGTGGTGAGGCTAGAATTTGAGCCCAAAGAGTTTGACTCCACTATCACTTTATTTTTTTTAAGATTTTATTTATTTATCTGAGAGAGAGAGAGAGAGAGAGAGAGAGAGACTGATCATGAGCAGGGGGGAAGGGCAGAGGGAAAAGCAGTCTCCCCGCTGAGCAGAGAGCCCAACGTGGGACTCGATCCCAGGCCTCTGGGATCTTGACCTGAGCTGAAGGCAGATGCTTGATGACCGAACCACCCAGGCGCCCTCCAATATCAATTTAAATCTCTATGCTTATGCTGCTGGAGGTGTGTGAGTGAGTGGTTCAGATCTAGGGAATCTGAACAGGCCATGTCCTAAGCTAAAGGCTCTCTACTTGTGGGGCTGAGAAGGTTCTGATCCATCCTGGAGCCAACAATATATATTAAGGGCCTCCCAGTGCCCTAGAGTCCTGCTCAGTTACAAACCAGCACCTCAAAGCTTGGGCCAGAGCTGCGTTGGTTGGTCTCCAAGGCAATGGGGCAGTGGGTTCCAAATTCCCCTTTGCCAGTGCAGCGACAGGGCCTGGGATAGACAAAAGCGTTCTTAAGAGCTCAAATGAGTCCAGAGCAATGATAGGTTAATTTGAAAAGAGACTCACAATCTAAAAACAGGAAGATGTGTGTCAGGGCATAATTAAAGAGGCAGGCCCATCTGGGATGGTTTAGTCCTTTTTACATGGCTATTGTTATAGATGTTAAATTTATTCTTTGTTTCTTTAGAAATCCATTTATTTGCTTATTACCATCTTTTAGTTGCAATAGTTGGAATGTTCCCAGTCCATAAGCTGGCAAATGTTTTTTGTAAAGGGCTTTGTAGACCTTATGGTCTCTTTCACAGCTACTCACTGCTTCCACTGAATGATGAAAGCAGCTATGAAGAATATAAGAATAAGTAGGCGTGGCTAAGTTCCAGTACGACTTTATGTATGGACACTGAAATTAGAATTTCATATAATTGTCACATCATGAAATATTATTCTTCTTTTGATTTTTCTTAAGTGGGGAGACAGGGGTGCCTGGGCGGCTCAGTTGGTTAGATGTTTGCCTTCAGCTTGAGTCATGATCCTGGGATCTAACCCCACGGCGGGCTCCCTGCTTGGTGGGGAGCCTGCTTCTCCCTCTCCCTCTGCCTGCTGTTCCCCCTGCTTATGCTTTCTCTCTCTCTCTCTCTCTCTCTCTGTCTAATAAATAAATAAAACCTTAAAAAAATAAATGTGAAAACAAAAAAGTAGAAACTATTCTCAATTTGTAGGCTGTACAAAATAAACGGTGAGCTAGATTTGGCCCATGGGCCTTGGTTTGCTGACCCTGATCATTAGCATCGGGTGAATGCATGTCTTGAAGTGCTAACTGTCTCTGAAAGTAAGTTAGATACTAGAGGGATCGTACTCATTTAAAATGAAAACAGATAAACTCAAAAGAGCCAAAATGGTGACACTATTTCCTATCTCTTACCTATTCCTTCCCATATCCAAATTTTACTTGATTCTTTGCTTGTTTTTTTCTTCCTCCAGGCCACTTGGTTGGCGCTGAATGTTTTCCTCTTTGTGCATGCCTTCCAGTCATATGAGAAAGCCGATAAGTACTACTATACAAGAGAAATCCTGGGGGTGAGTATCACTGTTGTGATATGGAGAATCTCTGTTTTAAAAATTAATTAATTAATTAATTAATGACCTTGGCTCCTTTGAGACCCAAATGCCCTGATTTCCTCCAGGGTTAGGGTACCCAGAAAAAAAAAATACAGGATGCCCAGAGAGAGAGAGAGAGCATGAGCTGGGTGAGGAGCAGAGGGAGAGGAAGGAGCAGACTCCCTGAGGAAGAGGGAGCTTGAGGGGGTGCAGGGAGGCTGGATCCCGGGACTCCGGGATCATGACCTGAGCTGAAGGCAGACGCTTAAATGACCGAGCCACCCAGGAGCTCCCCAACCCACCCCCTCCCCCCATTACGTTTGAATTCCGGAAAAATAAATCATTTTTTGGTATATTTTGAGTAGTGCATGGGACATAGGTATACTAAAAAAATTACTCAATTCTTTAGAATCTGAAGTTCAAATTTAGCTGGGCATCTGGTATTTTTGTTCACTAAATCTGACAGCCCTATCTAAGGCACACTCCCCAGACCCCATGATAAAAACACGCAGTAAAGAAGACTATTAAGCAGTCATTTTCAAATGACTCAAGTACTTCTATAGGGTGTGAAGGGAAAGCTAACTGGGTAGAGCTCATGCCCCTGCCCCTACTTCAACCAAAGCAGCCTTTACCTGTCTTTTTTTTTTAAGATTTATTTATTCATTTTTGTGTATGAGAGAGAGAGCTAGAGTGCGCACACCACATGAGTGGGAGGGGAGGGGCGGAGGGAGAAGCAGACTCTCCGCTGAGCTGGGAGCCCCACGTGTGGGACTCCATCCCAGGACCCCAGGATCACAACCTGAGCCGAAGGCAGAGGCTTCAATTGAGCCACCCAGGCGCCCCTCAGCCTTTATTTGTCTTTGGACTCCTGCTTATGATTTCCAGGAAGAGTTTGGTTTAAAACCAGTAAATAAACAACTTGAAAGCCACCGCTGTGGACTGATCTCAAAGAAAAACACCTCTCCATCAAGCAAGAGGGATACTTAGGGGGTCTGTGCGGTGAGTGGCACTGCAGAACTCAAGGCCTGAAGAAAGGCAGGGGTCAGGTGAGAAGAACAGGATGGAGAAGGCTGTGGAAGTGGTAGGTGAAGAACAGAAGAAGGAGGGTGGCAGGGAGGGGGATAGGGCACGTGGATGTGGAGGTGACCAGAGAGAAGCACGGAGGTGAGACTGATTCTTCAGTCTTTCACAGGCTCATCAGTCTGGCCACTATCTGATTAGAAAAGCAAATTTGAATGCTAACTCTAGTGAGGTTTTCAGTAGCAGGTAAGGGATTTGGTTAAATCACTTTCATCTCAATTAAATCATTGGCTTTCCACAAAGACCCGTCCAAGGTACATGTTTAAAGACAGCTTGTCCTAAAAAATCCTTATTTTCTCGCTATAATCAAAGGATCTGTGTTGAGATCACAACCAATTTGGATGTTCTGTTCATGGCTTATTTTACCCTGCTGTTTTCCATTTTAAATGTCGGTCCTTGATCCTTCTTTGGAAACTATAACTCTAAAGGAAGTGTTAATTTATTTTAAAAATAGCTTTTTAGTAAGAGAGTGATGCAATACATGTGACTAGTTATTAAGAGCTTAATTGCTTTATGACCAAAAAGTCAGCAGCAGAAAAATGAATCATGCTGATATCCTGTGGGCATTTTAATCACTTCATTTATTAAAATCTTCTCTGTTAAAAACATTTAACTATAAATAATGCTAGTTTCTGTGACAGCAAATGATACAGAAGTGTGTAAGTGAAAATGTGAAAATTACCCTCCCATCCTATTCCCCAGAGATAGCCACTATTAATAGTTTGTCTGTGCAGATACACTGATGTAAGCTCACACATGCAACAGACACACAGGCTTTATTTTTGAGGTAGGTACTAGTCTTACTCATGTTTAAATTTCCTGTATAGAGTAAAATTTGCCCTTTTTTGGGTTTATGTACCATTCTATGAATTTGGATAAACACGTGCAGTAGCAAAGAGGTTTTTTTTGTTTTGTTTTCACCAAAAAAGGGATCACATCGTGGATATCAGCTGGAAATTGCTTCTTACACTTAATGTATTTCAGATAGCTTTCTGTGTAAGTACATAACTAGTGATGTGTTGGAACTAGCTCATACCAGCTTGCAATAGCCCCTACGTGCATGTCTTCCCAGCCCTGTATTCGATGGTGTTCAATGACAGCAAATTGGTATCTTGAAATCTGCTGCGACGGGGGTATTGACATCACGTAAATTGGCAAAGGCTGGAAATCAAGATCTCCCCTCTTCCCTGGAAAGCTGGTTCTTAAATGTTTACCACTCCTACTCCCCTGCGTATAGCTCTCATCCTTTGAAGAACCTAACCGTCCATGGCATTGATATGCCATAATTTATTTAATCATTCTGTAGTTATTTCTTGAATTTGTGCTTCCTCTAGGAAGATACAGAGAGTTATTTGATTCACTATGAAGCAGAGCAAATAAGTAACAGGAGAAGCAGTTTAAATTCATAGTCAGAGAGACATTAATGACCGCAGCAGCTGAAATTGAACATCAGGTAGTGTTGATATTGAGAAGTGCACATAAATTGGGATATTCGGTGTGGCAATGGGCAAAAAAAGATTTCCTCTGGAAAGAATTTATCCCATGCAGATAGCCCCTCCAGAATATGGAACTGTGCAAGTGTAGTCCTGTATTTTCCACTCACTTGCCTATTTTAGCTTTAAAAAACCTCTGTGTCTCAAATAAGCAAGCTGTGCGAACCAATGTGGAAAGGCAGGATCTTTGAGATGAGCAGAGAAAATTTACTCAGAAATGGAACAGGATGTCTCTCTGAAAAACAGTCGGAGTGTGACTCAGCAGAGGGAGAAAACACAGGTCATATGGAGGAGCCAGAAATGGAAAACAGTAGGGCAGCTCCTGTTCACTGTGCTGCCGAACGCGGTAAGTCATTACGGACGTCAGGCAGATCTCGGCTTGATGTCACCTTGCCCTGGGTTTAGGTGTCTCATGGAAAAAGAGCTTTTGTGCTAAAAATATTATTAGAAAAATTTAGGGGGAAAAAAAGAGAAAAAAAAAAGGAGAAATCGTTAACTCTAACCCATAGTCTTCCTTTCGGCGAGTCGCTGATTGGCACACACGTAAGGCTGGCTGTTAGGACATTGGCACAGTCCGTAGCTTGCAGCCCCAAGTTCAGGGAGCTGACTCAGAGACCAGTTGCATGGAGTCGAGGAGGGAAGTTGGACTTGACCACCATGGAGTTGAGCATGTTCTGTTCGACTGATACCTAATCGAGCCTGTTTGGGGGCTAAATACTTGGCTTGAAGCACTGCTTCCTTGTCTCCTTTTCTGGCAACTTCTACTGCTGCAGCAGACTGATCTTGATGTATGCTGCCTGGCCACCCAAGGAAATCAGTTTGAAATTCTGTTCTCAGAAGCTCTCCTTTCTCAAATCTTGGCCTGAGTTTAAAATGTTTGTTCTGAGGGGTTCACTAGTTTTGCCTAAGCTGTATTCAGTCATTAAAGGCGTCTTAAATATAAACGGTTAAATTTTTTTTGTTGTTGCTTACATGATTAGTACATGCTTATAATGGAACCATTAGAAAATAGAGAAAAGAGAAAAAATAGTCACCATTTGTAATTATACTTCTAAATATATAAGCTTTATTTAAAATGCAAAGAAGGGGCGCCTGGGTGGCTCAGTGGGTTAAAGCCTCTGCCTTCGGCTCAGGTCATGATCTCAGAGTCCTGGGATCCAGCCCTGCATCGGGCTCTCTCCTCAGCGGGGAGCCTGCTTCCCCACCCCCCGCCTGCCTCTCTGCCTACTTGTGATCTCTCTCTCTCTCTCTCTCTGTCAAATAAATAAATAAAATCTTTAAAAAAATGCAAAGAAAAATATATACAGTCTTCAAGATTGTTGTACAAATGACAAACAATAAAATAATAATTGAGTGTATTTTTTAAAAGAATTTATTTATTTTATTTATCTCTCACAGAGAGAGATCACAAGTAGGCAGAGAGGCAGGCAGAGAGAGAGGGGTAAGCAAGCTCCCTGCTGAGCAGAGAGCCCGACACGGGGCTTGATCCAGGACCCTGAGATCATGACCTGAGCCGAAGGCAGAGGCTTTAACCCACTGAGCCACCCAGGCGCCCCTAGTGTATTTTTTTTATTTGACAGAGATTTTATTTATTTGACAGAGACAGAGCACAAGTAGGCAGAGCGACAGGCAGAGGGTGAGGGAGAAGCAGGCTGTCCTCTGAGCAGGGAGCCCGATATGGGGCTCGATCCCAAGACCCTGGGATCATTATCCAAGCTGAAGGCAGCCGCTTAACTGACTGAGCCCCCCACCCCCCCGGCGCCCGAGTGTATTTTTTTCAATATTTTATTTATTTATTTGAGAGAGAGAGAGAGAGAGAGAGAGAGAGAGAACATGAGTAGGGGGGAGGGGCAGAGGCAGAGGGAGATCATGACCCGAGCCCAAGGTAGAAGGCAGATGCTTCACCAACTGAGCCACCCAGACACCCCAATAATTGAGTGTATTAAGCAAAGATACTCATTACAAAGTATTACATCGATAGAATGTATTTGTTAATGCGAAATTATTGAATCTTATTTTCTTTTGTGTTGTTAGATGTATAGTCAAATATTTCCAAGCCACTTGTCATGAGAATTTCTCAATTCACTGTTAAGTTCAGCAAATGTTCTGTCATTCTGCAAACAGAGAGCCTAGACCTACTGTGCTGGCTACTGAGAAAGGGATGAGGAAGATACGGCCCTTTTTCCAGGTCTCAGACAGGTGGACTGGGCTGTGCTCACCTCCTAGATGAAGCAGCTGATGGTCTCTTCTCTCTTCTGCTCTAGTCAGCGTTGGCTTGGGCCCGAGCCTCTGCTCGCTGCCTGAATTTTAACAGCATGTTGATCCTGCTTCCTGTGTGCCGAAATCTGCTGTCCTTCCTGAGGGGCACCCGCTCAGTGAGTCCCAAACACTCCTAGGTCAACTTTCACATTAAAGACAAGAGACCCTGAACTCTTCAGTGGGACAACCCAACACCTTCAAACTCCCAGGAAGGGAAACCAGGGGTCTCCTTTGGTAGCCAAGGGGGTAGCAAGGGTGGGTGGGTATTGGTATGCTTTAAGACATGTTGGTTATGGGTTATTGAATTTTATAAACTGCCTGGAGACACCTGACCTTGATCACTTTCCATTTATAGCTTTGTAGGCGTACCCTGAGAAAGCAACTGGATCATAACCTCACCTTCCACAGGCTGGTAGCATATATGATCTGCCTACACACAGGTAACTGATGCAAACCACAAATCTGCAAGCTCGTGAGCATTCCGAATCCAGTTTCGTTCATCTCTGCATTTAGAAGTTCAGAAAGTATTTCTCAAATACCTGGCACTATTTACCAGGCACTGCTGTAGGCAGTCCTCCCTCCCTCCCTCCCTCCCTCTCTCTCTCCCTCCTTTCCTTCCTTCCTTCCTTCCTTCCTTCCTTCCTTCCTTCCTTCCTTCCTTCCTTCCCTCCTTCCTCTCTCTCTTTCTTTCTTTCTTTCTTTCGAGATTTTATTTACTTATTTAACAGAGAAAGCAAGAGAGCACAAGCAGGAGGAGTAGGAGAGGGAGAAGCAGGCCCCCCACTGAGCAGGCTGATCAGGAAGCCCGATGTGGGGTGGATCCCAGGACCCTGGGATCATGACCTGAGCCAAAGGGAGACACTTAACAGAGTCACCCAGGCGCTCCTGTAGGCTTATTTTCATGAAACTTATATTCAATTCTTTGGGGAACAGAATGAGAATACAAAATATCTTGGTTCTCTGTGCAACCAAGATTTATCGAGCACCTTCCGTGGACTCAGCATTCTGCTAGATACTATCTATAGGATTCTCCTTTGCTAGTGGGGCATGCCTGCAGTGATGTTTCTGAGACACATTCAATTCACCATCATCTTTCCATTTAGCTATTCACATCATTGCACACCTGTTCAACTTTGAACACTACAGCAGAAGTCGACAGGCCAGAGATGGGTCCCTTGCCTTCGTTCTCTCCACCTTATCTCATAAAGAGAAAGGGGAAGATTCTTGGCTGAATCCTCTCCAGTCCCCAAACATGGTGAGTTGACTCAATGGCAAAGCATCTGCGATCTGGTCATGAGTATGGGAGGGCATGGCATGATTGGCACCCATTGTGTCAGGCTGAAATTTCTCTTTTCGTAGACAGTGGAGTATGTGACATTTACCAGCATTGCTGGTCTCACTGGCATGACCATCACAATAGCTCTGGTTCTCATGGTGACTTCAGCGATGGAGTTTATCCGAAGGAGTTATTTTGAGGTCTTCTGGTACACACACCATATTTTTATCATCTACTTCATTGGTTTAGGGATTCACGGCATTGGGTAAGGTCCTCAAGCCCTCATTCTCATGCTCCAGCCCCTGACCTTGCATAATTCTTTGCCCCAAACTGTCCTTCTTTGTCTGTCTCAGTGGAATTGTCCGAGGTCAATCAGAAGAGAGCCTGAATGAGAGTCATCCTCGCAGGTGTGCAGAATCTTTCAACCACTGGGATGATCATGAGTCCCACTGCAAGCATCCCCGATTTGAAGGGCTCCCTGCTGAGGTAAGAACCCCATGGGCAAGGGTAGACTCTTGCTGGGAGCTGTTATTGTTATGGTTATTACTGCTCTTACTATTGTTACTGTTATTAGTTCAGCACTGTACTGAGTCCTATGGAGGATATATTCACAAGGCTTCTACCATCAAGGAACTCCAGTATCACTGGCAACAGGCTAGGGAATTATCATTAACAGGGGATCCTGAAGAGGAAGGACTAATGGTTATTGCTTGTTGTGAGACCGTCTCCAAAATAATGATACCTCACATTATTAATAGTGTTTGACCACGGGACAGGTTTGCTATGCGATATGGATTATCTCATTTATGCATAACAATAACCAATGAGGTAGGTATTTTTTTGGTCTCCATTGTGAGACAATAGGATGAGGATTCGAAAAGATTCAACTGTCAAGTTCTCACAGTAAGTAACCAGTGGAATTGGAATTCAAGCCCAGGCTTTCCAGATTCTGAAGATTGTGCTCTTGACCGCTGAAATCTAGTCAATTTTCTTGGGGGGAAGAAAAGCATTCTTTTCCCCCCAGCTTTATTGAAGTACAATTGACAAAACTGTATATATTTGAAGTGTACAATGTGGTGAGTGATACATGCATACTTTGTGAAATGATCACCTTAATGAGATTAATTAACATATCCATCACCTCACATAGTTTCCATTTCGTGTGTGTGTGTGTGGTGAGAATGCTTAAGATCTACTCTTTCAACAAATTTCAAGTACGCTATACACTATTATCAACTGAAGTCACCATGCTTTACATTAGATCCCCAGAGTTTATTCATCTTGTGACTGAAGTCACATACCCTCTGATCAGCGTTTTTCCATCACTCCCCCACCTCTCATCCCAGGCCCTGGTTATCTATCTTCCTAGTCTCCATTTCTATGAGTTCAGCTTTTTTTTTTTTAAAGCATTCTCAAAGTCACCTTTCTTTGGTGTTATAAGAACATGCTTGGAAATTATTATTAAATAGTAGACAATCAAGAAACTGGGTTCCAGAAAACCTAAGGTGTGCCTTGGGATAGTTATTGTGGATATATCATGGTTTACCCTTGCATGCTCATAAAATATGTTAGATGGAGGAATAAATGGAAGGGAAAGGTTGACTTGTGGTGTCTCAAAGTGCTCTGAGGGTGATTAAAGTCTTTAAATCAGTTGCAGAATTAAGAGCAATATCTTGGTCCTCATCAAAATGGGAATAATATCTTTTAAAAATCTCCTGAAGTTGACATTTCAAACAGTTGGGAAAAATATATATCAGTCAACAATTTTTTTTTAGGACAATAGGTTATTCATCCAGGAAGAAAAGCTGAATCTTGATTCCACACTTTACACTAAAATGTAAATCAGGAATGAATGGATCAAGGATTTAAATGTTAAAGAAAGGAAAGAAATCATAAAAGCATCCTAAGACCACCTGGGAATCTTTTTTCTAATACTGGAGGATTAGCAAAAATGTTCCCTTAATAAGATTTAAAAAGACCTTGAAGTCAGAAAATAAAATAAAATAAATTTGAATAAATATATATTAAAATGTATTATATGTAAATTTGTAAGTTTTTATTTAAATTCCAGTTAGTTAACATACAGTGTAATATTAGTTTCAGCTGTACAATTTAGTGATTCATCACTTCCATACACCACCTGGTGCTCATCACAAGTGCCGTCTTTAATCCCCATCACCCATTTCACCCATTCCCCTACCCACTTCCCCTCTGGTAAACATCGGTCTGTTCTTATAGTTAAGAGTCTGTTTCTTGGTTTACCTCTCTCTCTTTTCTTTTCCCTATGCTCATTTGCTTTGTTTTTTTAAATTCTACATATGAGTGAAATCATATGGCATTTGTCTTTTTCTGACTTATTTCACTTAGCATAATACTCTCTAGGTCCATCCACGTCATTGTAAATGGCAAGATTTCATTTTTTATGGCCGAGTAATATTCCAATATATATATTCCTATATATATATTTATACACACACACACACACACACACTCACACACACACACACACACACCACCTCTTCTTTATCCAGTCATCAGTCAATGGACATTTGGGCTCTTCCCATAATTTGACTATTGTGGATGATGCTGTTATAAACATTGGGGTGCACTTATCCATTTGAATTATTATTTCTATATCCTTTGTGTAAATACCTAGAAGTGTAATTACTGATCATAGGGTAGTTCTATTTTTAACTTTTTGAGGAACCTCTGTAGTGTTTTCTAGAGTGGCTGCACCAGTTTGTATTCCCACCAACAGTGCAAGAGGGCTCCCTTTCTCTGCATCCTTGCCAACATCTGTTGTTTTCTGTGTTGTTCATTTTAGCCATTCTAACTGGTCTAAGGTGATATCTCATTGTAGTCTTGATTTGCATTTCCCCGATGAGTGATGTTGAACAACTTTTCATGTGTCTGTTGGCCATTTGTATGTCTTCTTTGGAAAAATGTCTATTTGTGTCTTCTGCCCATTTTTAAACGTGTTTTTTGGTTTTTGGGTGTTGAGTATGAGTTCTAATATACTTTGGATACTAACCCTTCATCAGATATGTCATTTGCAAATATCTTCTTCAAATATCAAATATGTTCATTCTGGAGATTGCCTTTCAGTTTTGATGATCACTTCCTTTGCTGTGCAGATGCTTTTTATTTTGATGTGGTCCCAATAGTTTATTTTTACTTTCCTTACCTCAGAAGACATATCTAGAGAAATGTTGCTATATAGCTGATGTCAGAGAAATTACTGCCTGTGCTCTATTTTAGGATTTTTATGGTTTCATTTAGGTTTTTAATTCATTTTTGAGTTTATTTATGTGGATGGTGTAAGAAAGTGGTCTAGTTTCATTCTTTTGCATGTTGTTGTCCAGTTTTCCCTACACTGTTTGTCGAAGAGACTGTCTTTTTCCCATTAGATATTCTTTCTTTCCTTGTTGAAGATTAATTGATGATACAGTTGTGGGTTCATTTCTGGGTTTTCCACTCTGTTCCATTGACCTATGTGTTTATTTTTGTGCCAGTACCGTACTGTTTTGATTACAACAGCTTTGTAATATAACTTGAAGTCTGGAATTGTAATGCTTCCAGTTTTGATTTTTTTTTTTCAAGACTGCTTTGGCTATTTAGGGTCTTCTGTAGTTCCACATAAATTTTAGGATTATTTGTTCTAGTTCTGTGAAAAATGCTGTTGATATTTTGATAAGGATTGCATTAAATCTGCAGATTTCTATGGGTAGTACACACATTTTTAAAAAGATTTTATTTATTTGACAGAGAGAGACACAGCGAGAGAGGGAACACAAGCAGGGGCAAAGGTACAGGGAGAAGCAGGCTTCCCACCGAGCAGGCCAGTTGATGCGGGACTTGACCCTAGAACCCTGGGACCACGACCTGAACCAAAGGCAGATGCTTAATGACTGAGCCACCCAGGCACCCCAGTACACACATTTTAACAATATTTATCTTCTAATCCATGACCATGGAATGTTTTTCCATTTCTTTGTATCATCTTCAATTTTTTTCATCAGTGCTTTATGGTTTTCAGAATATAGGTCTTTCACCTCTTTGGTTAGCTTTATTCTTAGGTATTTTATTATTTTTGGTGTAATGGTAAATGGTATTGCTTTCTAATTTCTCTTTCTGCTGCTTCACTGAGATATTTGTTTTTTAAAAGCTCTTTGGTATACCATTTTTGTCAATTTTTTTACGTGATCATTTTTAATGACCTTGAAGGCATTATGCAAAGTGAAATAAGTCAGATGGAAAAAGACAAATACTGTATGATCTCACTGTATGTGGAATCTTACTTTAATCTTACTTTAATAATGGAATCTTACTTTAAACTCATAGATACAGAGAACAGATTGGTGGTTTCCAGAGGCAGGGGGTGGAGGAGTGGGCAAAATAAGTGAAGGTGGTCAAAAAGTACAAACTTCCAGTTATAAAATAAATAAGTCATGGGTATGTCATGTACAGCATGGTGACTGTAGTTAACAATACTGTATTGTGTATTTGAAATTTGCTAAGGGAGTAGATATTAAAAGTTCTCAGCACAAGAAAAAAATTTTTGCAATGATATATGGTGATGGATATTAACTATACTTATTGTGATCATTTGCAATATATACAACTATTGAATCATTATGATGTACACTTGAAACTAATGTAATGGTATATGTCAATTATAGCTCAATACAAAAAATGAAATAAAAAGAAAAATGAAAAAAAGACAGTTGAGTATTGGCAAAAAAAAAATCTGTGTGGTATACCATTTTTGTCATTTTTTTTCTTGGTGAATAATAAGGCCATTCCTATACTTGTATACTTTGTGCATGCCTTAATTATATCTTTATGCTCCATTTCCTAGAAGTGATATTTCTGGGTCAAATAGGAAGAATGCTTTTAAGACTGTTGGGACTTATTGCCAAATAGCTCTCTGGGAAGATGCTACTAATTTGTCCGTCCACTGACTGTACATGTGAATGTGCCCATGTCCCTGCATCCCAGTTAATGGTGGGCATTATCGTTTAATGTTCTTTTCCAATCTGAGAGACTAAAGTGCTATTTTGGTGTAGTATTCATTTCTCTGAATATTTCTGAGGTCAAAAAAATTTTTTTGCTACGTTGTTATTAGTCATTTCTTAAATATATTTTTTGTGTGTTTTCTCTGAAGACATGGGGAATTTTTTTTTCCAAATAAGGAGTAGCATCAAATTATATAATACCCGCTCTCAAGTTCACCCGCCGCATCCTTGCCCCTCTCCTCCCTGGAGATACCCAAGGAAGTTGTTTGCCTGAAACAGTGTAAGGAACCTCATTCCACATGGTTCCGGTGTTTCACACTGAAGCAATTGTGCGAAAAAGGACATGACTTAGCATTGCTAGGAAATATATTTTTGGTAGCTCCTGTGCATATGCAAGCAACCTGCTACCTTTGAGAGGATCTCAGGGATAGAAAGGCTGCTTTTAAAAAAGATGCAAAGAAGATAAAAAGAATATTACTATGTTAGGTGTCTTGAGCACCTCAGAAAAGAGGTGATGGATAAATACCAAGTTTTATATAGTGGTACCAATCGGGTCAGCCATACGCTTTCCCTTCTTTGTTAGTTTGTTTTGTTTTTAATCATCTGCTTCTCTGTTGGTTTTTCAGATTGGACAAATTGTACTGGAAGACCGTCTTGGAGTCCTAAAATTAAAATTTATATATAACTTAAGAATGTATATAATATACATTATATGTATAATTACCACATATTTTATTTCTGTGCTTTTCTTTTGCTTCCTAGTGAGACTTGTAAAACTTCAGGAAATGATCCTGCTTTATGAGTCACAGATTAGCAAACAAAACCGTTATAATTTTTTCCTTTCCATTTCCGTCTGTAAGATTTGGTAGAATTAGTGGCTTAATAATGATACACATCAGAGAACTTGATAAATATTATTGAATGAAGAAATGAATTGCTACCCATATAAATCCTCAACAGGAGATTAATATGTAACCTCATTCTTTATTCTTTCACTGTGCAGTCTTGGAAGTGGATCCTTGCACCGGGGGTTCTTTATATCTTTGAAAGGATTCTCCGATTTTACCGCTCACAACAGAAGGTTGTGATTACCAAGGTAAAGAATATGTACTTTCCGGGGCACCTACTGACTCAGTGGGAGGAGCATGTGACTCTGGTTCTCGGGGTCATGAGTTCAAGTCCCATGTGGGGTGTAGAGATTATTAAAAAAAAAAAACTTTAAAAAAAGAATATGTACTTGAGGCACGTGGATGGTGCAGTTGGTTAAGCGTCTGACTCCTGGTTTAGGCTCAGGTCCTGATCTCAGTCAGAGTCGTGGGATGGAGCCCCGCATCAAGCTCTGCACTCAGTGCGGAGTCTACTTGGAACTCTCTCTCCCTCTCCTTCTACCCCTCCTCCCCTAAAATAAATGAATAAATCTTAAAAAAAAAAAAAGTTTTTTTAAAAAAAGAATATTCATTTTCCTCTAGCTGTGGTAAGAGTTCTTTTCTTCCTGATTATAGGAATAGATTGCCATGTTGTCACCCTGGAGGGAATAAGAAGGAACTGGGGGCAACACACTTTAGTTCCTCCGGTGCCGGACAGAACTATGGGAGAAAGGGTCTGGCCGAAATCATCAGCACGGGTCTTTGTGAGAGGCCACAAACAGTTGGCCTGGGTGAGCCCAGACATCCTCTGGTTGGCCCACACACTGATTGGAAAGTTGAATTGGTTGTTGGCAGTTAAACATCCAGAGGGAGGCTTTCACAGTAAAAGAAAAATGGCCCTTCTGTCTTCTACTGA
Source organism: Nasua narica (assembly GCA_028533885.1). Taxonomy (NCBI): domain Eukaryota; kingdom Metazoa; phylum Chordata; class Mammalia; order Carnivora; family Procyonidae; genus Nasua; species Nasua narica. The sequence goes on along the minus strand of CM052801.1, from coordinate 62,974,513 downwards.
AGAATCAGGCAATCAATCAGCCAATAATGCTGAGTTCCATGTGGAACAGTGGGTTCTACAGTGCACCCACTGTCTGGACAGTCACTGCTGTCCCCTTTCGAAAGGACTTCTGATCGTGGTTCATCACCATCGCCAGCCCTCCTGCTTTACTGATTTATTTCATCTGCCTGTCGCCATTTGAGTTTGCCTCCTTTGGCCTCTGTGCTTCATTCATAGGTTGTCATGCACCCATCCAAAGTTCTGGAATTGCAGATGAACAAGCGTGGCTTCAGCATGGAAGTGGGACAGTATATTTTTGTTAATTGTCCCTCCATCTCTTACTTGGAGTGGCATCCCTTTACTCTGACCTCTGCTCCAGAGGAAGACTTCTTCTCCATTCATATCAGAGCAGCGGGGGACTGGACAGAAAATCTCATCAGGACTTTTGAGCAGCGGCCGTCACCAATTCCCAGGTAGGTCCTGGAGAGCAGCTGAGAACCAGAGTAGATGCAGACAGGCAAAAAAGAGAAAGCGATTCTTTGTTGTACCTTAAGTCTGGTGCAATTGAATATGATTAAAATAAACAGGCACTACAAGAACCACGGGAACAGCTATGTCCTGGGAGGGATGTTTGAGGTTGGGAGTGGAGGCGAGACCTCACTTGCCCATTGTCTTTTGTCTGCCACCAGGATTGAGGTGGATGGCCCCTTTGGCACTGTCAGTGAGGATGTCTTCGGGTATGAAGTGGCTGTGTTGGTCGGCGCAGGAATTGGGGTCACCCCCTTTGCTTCCATCTTAAAATCTATCTGGTACAAATTTCGGCATGCAGATCACAACCTTAAAACACAAACGGTAACTCCCTCATACCTCTTTTCATCTGGTCTGGGCCTGACTGGTCCATTGCTTTCATGGCTTAACCTCTTTACAACTGATCCCTGGAGCTATGACAATGAGTGATCTCTTCTTTCTGCCAAGGCATCCGTTTCTATAGATTTATCATAGGACCAGGGTCTTCATTTTCAATTTGGAGTTTAAAATCACCTAGAACCAAAGATGACATTGGAAGTCTTTTTCCTTAAGGGAAGTCATAAGAAATCTGGATGTTCATGCTACTGTGTACAACTGATTTTTCAGATCACCCGTAGACGTAACCAACAAATAGAGAGTACATATAATAGTCATGTCATCAAATGGACATCTTAAAGGAACTTGAATAAGGTTATGTTCTCTCTTGCTGATTCCAGATCTATTTCTACTGGATCTGCAGGGAGACAGGTGCCTTTGCCTGGTTCAATGACCTGTTGGCTTCTCTGGAACGTGAGATGGAGGAATTAGGCAAAGTGGGTTTTCTCAACTACCGACTCTTTCTCACTGGATGGGACAGCAACATTGTGAGTTCAAAGAACACGCTAATTCCCATGTTAGATGCAAGAGAAACGTCAGACAAGGTCGTGCATGCTGATTGGAAATAATTATTTCTTACGATTTCTTACCTGCCCTCACTCCTACCCCTAAGTTTAAAAGTGGCTGAAGGAAGAGACAGCTATCAGGACCTACTTTTTCTAACTTTTATTTCTTTGCCTTCAGGCCGGTCACGCCACATTAAACTTTGACAAGGCCACTGACATCCTGACCGGTCTGAAACAGAAAACCTCCTTTGGGAGACCCATGTGGGACAATGAGTTTTCTACAATAGCTAATGCCCACCCCAAGTAAGTATATTCTCCTCTAGTTAGTTGAGTCTTCAGAGTTTGGGTTTAGGGAAAATATTACAGCATGTTGAACACTCTTGGGAAAAAGATCTCTGGGGCAGAAACTATTTGCACTGTTCTCAGATTCTCACCTCAAGCTGAACAAAATTTCATCTAGGGTTTTAGCCAAATAAGGGTTATGACCTTGTACTGGATGAGAAGATGTTTTCTTCCCTTACAAGTCCCCATTCAAACAGTGAGGCAAGGAGATTCGGTTCTGATCAGTATTACCAAATAAAATGGAAAAGTGGAAAAATTCAAATGCATTGTTTTGGGCCTTAATAATCCCTACTTAAAGTAAGAAAGGTTTGGAGTGTGTTATCTAGTTAACTGATGACCTGACCTTTGTATTTCTGGAAGAGTTTTGAGATATGCTAGAGCATATAGAAAAACCTGGTGCCATGAAATCAGCCATTTCAAGGGCAAGGAGATTGAGCTGATCATTAGATAAGTTCCTGGAACAAGTTGGCAGCTGGGGATCAATTCAATTCCACAAACATTTTATAAGCTCAGCACTCACTATTCTAGAAGGTTTGAAGGTTGAAAGAGAAATAGAATATGGTTCTCACCCTCAAGGAGCACATATTTTAATAAGAGGTGCATACAATCCACTCAAAACAGAATGATGCACCCCATAAAACTAGTATGTGGACATGAAGGGAAGGAAAGTCTGTGCCCACATGGGGTGATCAGGGCAAGCTTCACAAAAGCAGTGGTGAGAACACTTAGTCACTTGGATTCAGATGATCCTGGGTCCCAACACTAGTTCTGACACTTTCCATTTCTGGGACCTCGAGCTAGAAAGTCCTCTGATCTTTCAATTTTTTTTTTTTTAATCTATGGGGGTTATATTAGTAAATGCCTTCTCTACTCACTTGCAGATTTGTAAACATTAAGCAATACAGACATGAAAAATGCTATGTAAGCAGTAAAGCAGCATTTAAATGAAAGTGATTACATTAATTATTGTGTTGAGCTGACCATAGCTGGAGTTGTAAGAATGAATGAGATTGCCAGGAGAGTGGGTGGCTGAGGACAGAGTGAGGAATGCTTACATTGTGTGGGAAGGGCGAAAGATGAGCCAGGGAGGAAGTAGGAGAATGTGGAAATGGTGTCTCAGAAGCCAAGGGAAGAAATATTAGAGAAGTGTGGTCAAAAGTGTTGGAGGAGTGGCAGGGTCCAGGAAATGCTTATTTAACTTAACGATGATCTAAGCATACTTATAGACAGAAAGGAGCGAGTAGATAGGAATAAAGTAAATATGCAAAAATGGGAAGAGGGCTAGGGTGGCCATAATAGAAGGTGGGCCATAAGGGGCCCATCCTTGGTGGCTCCGTCAGTTGAGCATCTGCCTTCGGCTCAAGTCATGGTCTCAGGGTCCTGGGATCGAGCCCTGCATCGGGCTCCCTGCTCAGCGGGGACTCTGCTTCTCCCTCTACCCCTCACCCCGCTTGTGCTCTCTCTCACTTGCTCTCTCTCTCTCTCTCAAGGAAGTAAACAAACAAACAAACAAATCTTAAAAAATAAAAGATGGGCAATAAGAATAGATGAAGAGGTGGAGAAACTGTAGAAGAGTTCCTCCCACATTGCTTGTGGGAATGTGAAAGATGAGGCACTTTGGGAAAACTCTGGCATTTCCTCAGAATGATAAGCAGAGTTACCACATGACCCAGCAATTTCACTCCTAAGTATATACCCAGGAGAATTGAAAACAGCCTTTGCTAGCCACACAACAACTTGTACATGAATGCGTGTAGAATAGCCAAAAAGTGGAAATAACTCAAGTTATCCATCAACAGTGAAGGGATGAACAACATATGGTATATTCACACGGTGGGATCTTATTCATCTGTAAAAAAAAAAAAAAAGGAACAAAGTACTGACACATGCTATGATATGGATGAACCTTGAAAACAGCATGTTAAGTGTAAGAACCAGACCCCAAAGGTCGCATATTGTATGGCTCCATTTATTTTATTTTATTTTTAAAAGATTTTACTCATTTATTTGACAGCGTGAGAGCGCACCAGCAGGGGGAGTGGCAGGCAGAGGGAGAGGGAGAAGCAGATTCCCCGCTGAGCGGGGAGCCCCATGCAGGGCTCGAGCCCATTGGGATCACAACTGAAGCCCAAAGCAGACCCTCAACCAACAGCCACTCAGGTGCCCCGCCAGCACATTAAATGTGTCATTTCACTGACTTCTTGCCTGCAATGTTTCCAGCGAGAAATTAGCTAACACTCTTATTGAGGATTCTTTTTATGTGTTGTGTCACTTCTTTCTTGCTGCTTTTAAGAGTCTCTCTTTGCCTTTGGTTTTTAACAGTTTGACACATTATGGAACTCATTATGTCTCAGGGTGGATCTCTTTGAGTGTCATATTTGGAGCTCATTGGGGTTCTTGAATGTGTATAGATTCGTGTCTTTTCATCAGATTTGGGAGATTTTTGGCCATTATTTCCTCAAATATTCTTTCTGCACCTTTCTCTCTCTTCTCTTTCTGGGACTTTCATAGTGTGTATGTTGGTCACTTGATGGTGTCCCACAGATCTCTTAAGCTCTGTTCATCATTCTTCATTTTTTTTTCTTTCTACTCCTCAGTCTTCACTTCCTGCTTGCCCTGAACCTAGAGATCAGCCAGGGGAGGGAGACTAGGGCCTTCTCAGGTCTTTTCTGAGCACACATCTCGCCCTGGGTATGTGTATAGCTTTCTATTTTTTTTTTTAAGGATTTATTTATTTATTTGACAGAGAGAGGTACAGCAAAAGAGGAAACCACCAGCAAGGGGAGTGGGAGAGGAAGAAGCAGGCTTCCCGTAGAGCAGGGAACCTGCTGCCTGGGCTCGATCCAGAACCCTGGGATCATGACTTGAGCCGAAGGCAGATGCTTAACCGACTGAGCCACCCAGGCGCCCCTGTATGATTCCATTTATATGAAATGTTCAGAACAGGCAAATCCAGAGATAAAAATTAGATTTGATTGTCTGGGGCTGGGAGGAGGTGGTTGGGAGGAAATGGGGAGTGACTGACTGCTAATGTGTGTGGGGTTTCTTTCGGGGATGATGAAAATGTTCTCGGATTAGATAGTGGTAACGGATGCACAACTTTGTGGCTATGCTGAACAGCACTAACTGTAGGGGTGCCCAGTTCACTCTGTAGGTTTAGGGTCTGACTCTTGATTTCGGCTCAGGTCATGATCTCAGTGTTCTGAGATTGAGCCCCTTGTCGGGCTCCATGCTTAGCGTGGAGCCTGCTTAGGATTCTCGCTCTCCTTCTCCCCCTCCCTGCTCTCTCTCTCCAAAAAAAAAAGGGCCCTAACTGTACGCTTTAAAAAGGTGAATGTTATGACACGTGAATTATATCTGAATTAAGTAAAAAAGAAGGGAGAGGAAGGTATGAGAGAGGGAAGTTGAGGGTGAGACCCAGAGCACAGTTAGAAAGATTATCCTTGGCAAGAAGGCTCATCACCTCTTCAGTGTGAGAAACTGTGAAATGGGGACAGATGCACAGTGGATGGCTCTAACGGCAGCGAACACATATCCACTTGCTGTGTGCCAGGCATTTTTCGAATTGCTTTACATACGTTTTTCATTTAAGGCCCAAAACAACCCTGTGAGGTGGGGACTATTTTGATCCCCATCTTACAGGGGAAACCTGCAACAGAGAGTTTAGAGACTTGCCTGAAGTCACCCAGCTGGGCTAAGTGTCAGAGCTGAAATTTCAACCCAGATAGCCAGGCTCCGGGGGCTCCAGGGGCCCCAGGGGCCCCAGGGGCCCCAGGGTCTAGCGCTTTGCCTCTATCGTGCACCGTATCTCCTGAGTTTCTGTTCTCTGACAGACTAGGCAAGGCTGCATGCTGAGAGTATGACAAGGGCCGAGAGTGCATTTGGGGCTTGCAGGCGGAAAAGGTGAGAAAACTACCATGAACAGTGTGAGGGAGTCAACAGCTGAATAGGCAGGGTTGTTGGGAGTAGTAGAGGCCTGGCAGAGGCAGTTTCTCCATCCTCGCTGACATTAGCCCCTTTTGCTGGATTCTAGCCCTTTCCATTGTTCGATTCCTGCAGGTCTGTGGTGGGAGTCTTTCTATGTGGTCCTCAGACTCTGGCAAAGAGCCTGAGCAAACGCTGTCACCAGTACTCCAGTCTGGATCCCAGGAAGGTTCAATTCTACTTCAACAAAGAAAACTTCTGAACTAGAGGAAGGAGGATGCTAATCTGCATTTAGTCTCTCCCCTGAATCTCCAACAACTTACTTGGTCTGATCAGGTGTGGGCACAGCCATTTAAGGACAGTAACATGCCTCTCAGGCTCTGACTGCCTGGCATCTCTTTTTTGATTGGATTCAACTTGGATGTCACTGATCTTTATGAGGCCATGATAATTGCAAAGGCCGCGGATGCTTTCCTGGGGAAAGAACTATAAATCCTTCTGGAACGCCATGACTGCAACAAGGCCCGAGAGCAGAGGTGGTTGACAGCTATACAACTTGACCCCAGGTGATACTGTTGATTTCAAGCCTTGCCTTTGGTCATTTTTTCCCTTCCCTCTCACTTCCAAAGAAAATTTGTAAATAGGGTGATTTTTTTAAAATAAAAAATTTATTGAAGAATTAATGACAAAACATAATAATAAGCATAAATAAAACAATGAACACAAAATCACCAAGAACCCCATCCCTATATAACACTATGTACATTCTTACTGTTATTTTTAAACATGGTCTTATCCAGTGTGAATAGCAATTTCTGCTTTACTTATTTTTACTTGTCAAGAAATGAAGGATTTTCTTCTTTGCTTAATGAATGAAACTTTTATTATCTAAGCTCTCCATTTGGGAAAGAAAATCTTGGAACTCTGCTAATTATAAGTGAAATTATAATTGAAAGTCAGATATATTGTCATTAGCTTACATTGTTCTGTTGGAAATAGTTGCAAAAAATTGAACTCCATCTTAAGATGACTTAGTTAATGGGGGCTCTTTATCATCATTTTTACTAAGGGGGTTTATGAATGTTTCATTTCTAAAAAAGAATTTAAAACTTTGATACCATTTTTTTGGCTCTTCCCTATTTATTAAGGAATCATTCACCTACTGACATAAGCAAAATGTCTTTTTCTCCTATCAAAATGCTTTTTATTTCTCCCATCCACCTGGCTCTGGGATGTTAATAGTCACAGAGAGGAAAAAAACCCATACTTCATTGCGCCCAAAGACAAGTCAACTCATTAGATTTGTAAGAATGTTTCTACTAAATTAGCATTAAAGTGCCTATTTCTCTACTATTAAGTGACCAAAAATGAATAGATGGTTGTTTCTAATGATCCAAAAACCTATAAGGATTAGTAAGATCCATTTTTAGCAACTAGTCTGAACAAAACAAAGCTGTCATGAACTCATGGTAGCTAATTGTGTTTCATTTATTAACCGGACATCAGGAAAAAACAGTAATGGATATTTCCATAGGAACAGATTGGAATATCCCAGCTGTTGCTGATTTCCTGGATTTCAATGATCTAAATGAAATTTAATAAGGCTTTAGGAAAATGCACAATGGAACCTGGATGACGTGGTTCCTCTTAGACAACTGCTGACCATAGAATTTGATCTTTGTTGATTTTGATTTGGAATCTTAGTGTTCCTTGAAACTTACATGAGTTCCTAATGAGAAAGGCTTTACTCTGTTACAATGTCTAACTATATTGACACTTTAAGATAAGACTGCTGCTAAAATCAACATATTAAAGCCTAGAATATTCATGGAAGTAGCCAGAAAAGGTAATGATAATAAATCCTAGGTATAATTAACATCCAAGCCTCAACTGGGGATGAGCAGGATACCTAGAAAGCTCCTCGGCTGTTTTGAGCAAGTTTTTCTTCCTAGGCTTTGATATGAAGTAGCTTATTCAGCAAACTTTTGTCATAGTAAATGTTTACATATCAGAATAGAAAATCCCTCAATTTCAATGTCTCTCATAAAGTTGATTATCACTGCATTCTTTTGCTTGACATGTAAGCAATATGCTATTACATTCTCTAAGCCTATGGCAGGCTTTTAATTCACTTGACCGTAATCCTCACCGAGAGGGTAGGATTCTGAGAATATAAATAGGCTGAAAGAATAGTTCCAGTGGAACTTTACTAATTATTAAGGCATCTCTTAACCTCTTGAGGTTGGCCTGATGGGAGAGAAATCATGTTCCTCCTAATGCCACTATGAGAGAGAGAATACCAGGCAGGAGGAGCCACAGGTTAGAGCGAGTGGCACTAATCACCGTCACATCTATCTGCAAGGAAGCAGGCAGGGGCAGGCCTAATGGGCAATCTGACTGCTTGTGATCTACAATTGGTCCTCTTAAAATAAATGAGAAGAATGTAGAAGTTTTAGGGTTTTCTATGTTTTAATTTCCCAGAATAAGTTTGGTTATGGGGGAAGGCTGTAGGTTCACGATTATTTAGAAAGCAAAATGAAATGTATTTTGTTCTTTTCATTTCTATTTAGTTTTTACTTCATCTTAACATGTGAAAAACTAGTGGCTTCTTTAACTTTTAAGGTTGACTACCAAGACTGAAAAATTTTAGGGCAGACAGGTAAATGTTAACAGTCTCCTGTGTTGCTGACACACTCCAACCAATGCCAATACAACATTTTTGTCTTAGTGCTTGACTATGCATGTGAATAAACCTGTAATTGATTAAAAAAGTGCATTTTGATCATTGCATTCTTCTAAACTAAATACACTGCTCTGCTAGGCTCTTGGCTTTGTTGGCCTTCTGACCATTTTATAGCTCTAAGTGGAGGCTATTTTCTCCCAGTAAACTCAGAAGTTCTAGCAAGTTCTCAAAGGGCAAATCTTATTATTCCTGCTGGAAGCAAACAAAGCAAAAACTAAGTTCCAGAAAACATTGCTTCTGAGAAATTCTCAAATATCATCAAGAAGAATAAGTGATTAACTCAAAGGAAAAACAGAACTATGGCAATATAACATTAAAGTACAATACTGCGGTAAGGGTTGAAAACACATCTAAGGTTTCAACCTTGGTGTTCAGCTTTTTAAAAGCAAAAAGGTCGTGTATATCAATCTGCAGTATACTAAAATTGTGTTCAAAGTTTATTTCAAGTCACAGAAAATATACAAACTAAGACAACAGAATGAACTGATTTTGTTCTGAGAGAAGGTGATGGGAATCCTCCACCTGGCACCAATTTGAGTCATTCACGGGTTAGGATGCAGAAGCCATCTTTTTGCAACATTTCAACAAAGTTAGGGAATTAATTTCCCGATTTGTTGCCAGGTATTTTTGAAAACCTGTAAGGAAAAGTTGGGAGAAAGCCATTAGACATGGAGAAAAAGTTCTTTCCCAAACATCAGGAAAAAAAAATTTTAAAGTTGGGGGAGGGAGGCTATGCAAAAGAGCCAATCACCAGGGAGAGATTCCTAAGGTGTCTGCCTTCAGGATCCCCAAAGGAGTCACCTGTTACAGCGGGGTTTCTCAACCTCAGCTCTACTGACATTTGGAGACAGATAACTCTTTGTTATGTGCGTGGGTGGGGGGCAGATATCCTATGATTATAGGATGTTTAGAAGCATCTCTGGTCTTTCTACGCACTGAATGCCAATAGTATACCGTATCTTCTAAAGTTGTGATAATGAAAAATGTCTCCAGACATTTCCAAATTTCCTACAGGGAGCAAACTGCCTCTGGTTGAGAACCATTGATCTAACAGTATAGAAGCCTGTCACAAGTGACAGCAGAAACGGCTCACAACTAGCAAGGTGTAGGATGGATGGAGAGCCAACATTTTGGCCACAGTATGCACAAGTAACAGCAAATACACATTAAAACCTTGCCCACGTAAAACTGTATAGACCTACAAGCACACAGTCCATCTTTCTCTCTCACTCTCTCACACACACATGCACTCACATGAATGTAGGTTTAAAAAATGGTGAAAATGGAAAAAGGTCTATAGTCTAGTTAACAGTAATATTTCATTGTCAGTTTCTTGGTGTTGTACTACAAACCAAAAAGGTATTGCATAATAGCTTCTTTTTTTTTTTTTAAAGATTTTATTTATTTATTTGATACAGAGAGAGAGATCACAAGTAGGCAGAGAGGCAGGCAGAGAGAGAGGAGGAAGCAGGCTCCCTGCCGAGCAGAGAGCCCGATGTGGGGCTCGATCTCAGGACTCTGAGATCATGACCCGAGCCGAAGGCAGCAGCTCAACCAACTGAGCCACCCAGGCGCCCCTGCATAATAGCTTCTTAAGACGTTATGTCTGAGGGAAGTTGGGGGAAGGGTACATTAGGCTCTTTGCACTATTTTTCCAATCTTCTGTGAATCTCTATTTCAAAATAAAATGTAAAACAAACAAAAACCTTTGCTCTGTGGTTTATGTGAAAGGCTTTGAACTATAAGCTAGAATACGTAATAAAAGAACTTTCAGAAACATTTTTCTCTTCACTATCTAAAAACAGTAATTTCTCCATATTGTAGAGAATGCCTTCTCTGACATAAATAAATTAGAAAAAGTAAAAGAGGGGAATAGTTTTTCATCTGTTTCTCTGAATATAATAGTCTATACTTTTACTAAAAAAAATGGCTTTGGGTATCTGGACTAAAAAGTTAAAGTACTGGTCGTACCAAAAGTCTGGCTAGCTATCCATCTATGGTAGCTTCTCATTATAGTTCAGTCATTTAAAGTCTAAATTCAGGGATGCCTTGGCGGCTCAGTTGGTTAAGCATCTGCCTTAGGCTCAGGTCATGATCCCAGGGTCCTGAGATCGAGCCCCGCGTTGGGCTCCCTGCTTAGTGGGAGCCTGCTTCTCCCTCTCCCTATGGCTGCTGCTCCACCTGCTTGTGCTCTTTCCTGCTTATGCTCTCTCATAAATAAATACAATAAAAAAATTACTAAAAAAAGTCTACAGATATGAAGCATGTTTCCAGTTTAGATGTTTTAATGACTTTGCAAATATGGATTAAAACACAATATATTTTGTAAAGACTACTAATTAGTGTAAACGAGCTATTATCTGATAATATACAGATGGGAATTATAAATACAGATGGGGTAACAAGTAGAAATTCAAAATGTGATATTCCAACTGATATTGGGACAATATGAATTTTAAGCTGTTTTTAGAAAACAGAATTACTGGGGTGCCTGGCTGGCTCAGCTGGTAGACGACTCTTGATCTCAGCATTGTAAGTTTGAGCCCCAAGTTGGGTAGAGATTACTTAAAACTAAAAAAATCTTTAAAGAAAAAAGAAAACAATTATTTATTTTTAAAAAGATTATTTATTTATTTGACAGAGAGAGAGCAAGAGAGAGAGAGAGCGTGCGCGCGCACAAGCAGGGGAGCAGCAGAGGCAGAGGGAGAAGCAGACTCCCCGCGGAGCAGGGAGCCCGATGCAGGGCTCGATCCCAGGACCCTGAGATCATGACCTGAGTTGAAGCTGGACACTTAACCCAATGAGCCACCCAGGTGCTCCAAGAAAACAATTATTTATGAAATACAAGATGTTGGGGAAAATGGTTTTTAAAAGAAAGGCCAATACAATGGAATCAGATGGTTCCATGATTATGATCTGTTTTATCTGACAGGTAAGGAAGAAAAAGAAAGGGCAGCAGTGTATAGCAACCTCTAAAATGTAAAGGGACTGATGGTGACGGTGGATGGTCACTACCCTGAAATATGTGCTCTAACGGTTTAAGCAAAAGAGTCAATATTAAATAAATACTGGCAACCAAAATATTTATACATTTTATTTAAATGCTTTGTATTTTCACCATTTTGATGGGGTAGTTGGAGTAAAATAACACCACTGATCCTGGAAGGATACACACCCAACTACATTTAGAGGTGGTCCAGGGAAGGAGATTAAGGAAGTAGAGCTTCCTACTCTGACCTTTCTCCACTTCTGTATTTGATTAAATTTGTACAAGTGATCATGTTACTTTTGCCATCAGGAAAGAAAGGTTAAAAAACATTACAACCAACTCAAAAACTGAACAGATACCCTGTTGCCTTCACTTATCCTGACAGGAGCTGACTGACCTAAAAGGGTGAAGAGTTTAGCCAAGAGGAGTGCAGGCCTCAGACAGTCTTCATAGATCAGTTGAGAGTGTCGTAGGTTAAAGCTGAAAGTATCTAATACCCCAAATGCACAAGGAGATCGTCCAACTTAGGTTAGGTCCTCTCACCTTTCAAGGCGCTCCAGTGGATTTCTGTATTTGTTCCTTTAAGATCAGGATACTCTGCCTCTGCTCAGGAGGCAGCATGGCAATCTGGTCCGCAGTCAGCTGAAGAACCTGCATGATCAAAGCAGCCTGTGAAGAGAAAAAAAAAAAAGAGAATGAGTTTTAATGATGGCAGCTAAGAAAACACCACCAGCTTCTGTCCAAAAACGAAGGATACTTCACACATAGAATACTGCAGGCAAAAAAACCCACCCCAAACCAAATCAAACCCGAACCGGCTGGTGAGAAAAGGCACAATGAAAAAAGCTCAAGTACAATAATACCAAAGATTAGGATTCTCAAATCAGACGGATGCCTGCACGAACCCAAAGTTCTTACAGACTAACATGCTATCTCTGAACCTTGGAAGTCTTCAGTTTTTAATCCTGTTTTAAAGATTTTTTATTTTATTTATTTGAGAGAGACAGAGTGTGAGCATGCGCGAGAGCGTGAGTGGGCAGAGGAGGGCAGAGGCAGAGGGAGAAGCAGACTCTTCACTGAGCAGGGAGCCCGAAGCTGATGCGGGGCTCGATCCCAGAAGGACCCTGAGATCATGACCTGAGCTGAAGAAAGACGCTTAACCACTTAATGGACAGAACCACCCAGGCGCCCCTTTTAAAAGTCTCTCTTTTTCACAAGCTTTAGTCTTCCCATCAGACATGAGATCCCCGCGATAGTCAAATATAGAAACAGACGTACTCATGGGGAATCTGCTATTGTTTTTAGGGATAAAGCATAAAGAGGTGAGGGAAAAAAGGAACTTAGATTTTCAGGTCAATCTGGTCTGCAGAAAACAACTGTTATTGCCCAATGAGTCTGAAATGTAAGATAAGCTGCCATTTACATACAACCATTTAAGAATTTTAAGACCAGGCCCACAGATTTTCAGATAACAAGATCATAAAAAGTGGTAAAAGTAAACATCACTTCCAAAGGAACTCCAAAGACCCAGGACCTCCACACCATAACTGGAAAAAGGAATCCAGAAGATGTGTGCCCATGGAGACAGACAGTATTGCTTACCTTCTCATGGTCCTGTGGGGTAACTTGGCTCTGGCCAGGACTAAAGCCTCCAGGCTGACCTCCACCCTGAATGCTTGCTCCTTGCATGCCTGCTCCCTGCATGACTGGGACCTATGTGCACAAAGAGAGGAGGAGAGAGTTTTCAGAACTTCTCATATAGTATTCAGAATTCAATAGCAGCAATGTGAAAGATATGATCTGATTATGGATAGGAGTTTAAAAAAAGCAAATTAATGACTCTGAAGATCATTTCCTACTGTTAGCAATGGCAGAAGGCAGGGTTTAACAAGAGATCAACTAGGGAGTTAGACACATTTGCTTACGGTAGCTCTAGCATCACCAACAGATATACAGCTCAATCAGGTACCATCAAATCAAGCAAAATCCAGCTGAATAAGCAGAGAGAAAACTGAGAGCATCCTAGAAACTAGTGCTCAGTGGAAACAGAAATGAATGCCAGCAGATTCTAGAGATAATGTATGCTGGTCCACTGGGGAAGCGACATTCACAGAGATACTGCCTACCTCTAGTTCAATCAGATATAGGCAGTTCATCCCAAAGGGTCCTATCCCACAAGTAAGGCAGAGATGATCATAATGGCAGAGGCAGAAAGGAGATGGGAAGGCCTCTGGGGAAAAAGACTGCTATTACCCCACATTTGCTTTTTATACCTTTCCAGAGAAAATACGCAGCAGATGCTTTCTGCTAAATACAGACCAAGAAATAGGACTGACCCAAGTTAAAAGAACAAAATGCAGTTATATCATACTTATTTACGATCTTCGGTGAGTCTGATCTTTGGGAAGACTATGAGAACCCAAAGAAAAGGCCTCAGAGCACCGAGAATAACTGTCAAAGGTCCCTATATTGTTATGTTCACACTCAGGCATTCATCCAGAGTTTAGGTACTGTTATGAAACACAAATTGTGAACGAACTTAGTTACCTGCTTCCCCAGCAGATCAGAAGCAGCAAAGCACAAAAAGAAATGTGAATACACTGTTAGGAGCAGATGCCATGACAGCAATGTGAATAGCCAGGCGACAGCCTGATGGTGAAGGAGACCGGAAACCAAACAAGAGATAACTATACTTTCTATCATAGCATATACAGTAATAGGCACATTCAGTGATGACCTTGAGTAATCAAAAATGGTTAAAATCATTTTTCATTATCTTGTTTAAAAAGGGAAGTATAGTACACTTCATTATCACTTTCTGTTCTTTATCAATACTGAATCCAGCGACCAGTCTGAACCTTAATGTTATGTTACAGATCTGAAACATCTAGGAGAATAACACTTTTGAAGGTTCACAGTTAACAATAATTTGAGGCATTATATCATGAGCTAACCGTTCAATAATGGCCATTTAAAATTTCCAGGAGTGTCTGTTCTAGGCAGACAAGTCACAATATAAGTGACCACATGGCCAAGGTTTGCCTAAGATAGTCCCAGTTTATGCTGTTGCCCCAGAATAACTATTTAATAGCACTCTCACTTGCAAACATGTCCCTGTTTGGATAAGTCACATAATCACCCTAGTAATGATAAGTCTTTTATTTATTTATTTTTATTTTAAAGATTTTATTTATTTATTTGACAGAGAGAGACACAGAGAGAGAGGGAACACAAGCAGGGGGAGTGGGAGAGGGAAAGCAGCCTGGGATCAAGACCTGAGCTAAAGGCAGATGCTTAATGACTGAGCCACCCAGGCGCCCCACAATAAGCCTTTTAACTAACAAGTTTCCAACTAGGTGAACTGGAATTAATTTTTAATTAATTAATTAATTAATTAATTTAAAAAAATCTGACTTAAAATTATGAATTAGGGATATACTGTAAAGTATAAAAAAGTATAAAAAACACAAGGCACAGAGCAGTGAAAGAAAGGAAATACAGATGCATTTTTTCTAATAATATATTCTTCTTTGTTAGAAAGATACATAAAAAATTGAATAAAAGCTATGATCTATCTGCAGGGGATGGGGTCACAGGGAAGACAGATACAGAGGAAGATATAGGGTTCTCACTGTTTCTTATGTATGAGTGAAAATATTAATTTAAACAATATAAAACAGCTTTGAAGATAAAATTATTTTTTTCACTCAGATCTAATGCGCTTTATACAATCAACTAATAAAAACTATATAAACCTAATAGTACAGAGTAACGAGTTCGAGCACTAGCAGAGACAAAACAGCAAGACATTATCCAGAAATGGTCTCCCAACCTTTATTTTCAATGTCTTTCTCCACAAAACTATTGACAGAATTATATAATGACATCATGTAGTTATTGTTGTCAGTCTCCCCAGTTAGAATGCAAGCTCCACGGGGGCAGGGACTTTGTTTTGTTCACACTGCTATATTTTTAGTACCTAGAGCTCTCTCTGGTACACAGTAGGTTCTCAAAAAATATTTGTTGACTGACTGACTAAATGAATAAAAACTGTTTCTATTATAAGGCTACTGATGCTAGAGGGCAGAATAAACATCAAGGCCCCCAGAGGCGTTTTTAAAAAGCGCAATTTGAAAAAAAGAGACTAGTTCTTTTTTACACACCAGAAAACAACATATTCGTATTTCCTATTAAAGAGGGGGAGACAGACACACATATACACATACATGATGTGCGGATAATAGGACTGAATGGTACACTGAAAAAAACAGTGGGTTCTATTCCTTGCTCTGTCACTTTTTAGTTGCGTGAATTTGGACAAGTCACCTGAATTCTTGGATCTCAGTTTCCAAACCTATAAAATGAGAGAATTGGATGACTGGCATCCATTCCAGTTCATTGTTGCATTCCAGTGACACTCTCCGTCTCCCTCTCCGTCTCCCTCTCTCTCTCTCTCTCATACACACACACACACGCACACGGGAGCAAGACACATAAACATAAGGAAGAGAGAAGAGAGACGGAAGAAGTACATAGAGGAAGGAGGGGTAAGAGGGAGACGAAGGTGCTAGCACATACAAATTCAAGGAAGAGACACACATACCATCTCCCCACAACCAACTATATGTGAAGAGGGAGATGACAACACAGAGACAATCACGGATCGTCATATACACATAGCTAGAGAGAGCCAAATAAGGAGAAAGAAAAGATAAGCATTCAGTTGCACAGGTTTTAAGGTGAACATTAGTAAAAACTGCCTTTCGTGTTCCACCGTTCACTTAGGCTACGTGATGAAAATGAACTAAAATAGGTCTCTGCAAATCTAAGATCATCGAAATGACTGCTAATAGTTCTTCATATGCTCTAATGCAGTTCTTACGGTTATACATTAGAATCACTTGGGGGAGGTTTTTCAAATTATCCATGCCTAGATTATAGTGATACACTGTCTCCTAAATCTGCAGGGGCTCTGCTCTGAATGGAAGAACTCCTTAAATTGGGGGACAAGATTGCTACAATCCTGGTGGCCAGAAAATAACCACCTTAAGGGACAGAAAAACTAGAAGGGAGATTTTCCTGTTCTAACAAGCTAAATAGCCCAAATCAGAAAGCAGGCATAGTCAGGTTCAATGGCCAATTCCTGAATAGATCAAGATTTCATGTAGAAGCAAGAAGTGAGTATCGCACATACCTGTCTGGATCCCTGGGGGCCAACTGCTCCCATGTTAATTGGACTGGGACCCTGGATTCCAGTAGGCATAGGGCCTCTAGGGCCAGGCACTGGGCCCCTTGTATCCATACTTCTGGCCTCCATCCCTCTGACTTCCATCGCGCGGGCCTCCATCGCACGGGCCTCCATTGCGCGGGCCTCCATCGCACGGGCCTCCATCGCACGGGCTTCCATCGCGCGGGCCTCCAATCCCCTGGCATCTAATCCTCTAGCCTCCATGGCTCGTGCCTCCATCCCTCGTGTGTCTATGCCTCGGGGATCTCTTCCACCTATAAAGAAAGTTGTAAGAAAACCACTGTGTAGCTACTCATCTTTACTGTGAAAAGAACCAACGATCAAAGAAAGAAATCTATTTCTCCAGTCACGTCTCCCCCCAAATACAGGTGACCCTTGAACAAGGCGAGGATTGGAGCATTCCCCCAAAACTTAACTACTTATAGCCTACTGCTGACTGGAAGCCTCATCAATAACATAAACAGTTGATGGACACCTGTTTTGTGTGTTGTATGTATTATGTTCTGCATTCTCATAATAAAATAAGCTAGAGAAAAGAGAATATTAAGAAAACCGTTAAGGAAGAAAAAATACATTTATAGTACTGCACTACGTTTATAAAAAAAATCTATGTCTAAGTGGACCTATGCAGTTGAAATGTGTTGTTCAAGGATCAACTGTACACGAGACTGCTTTCTCCTTCTCAGTTTTACAGGTTTGCAGATAAATCTTAAAAAGGTTTGCCAACCCCACTGCCCCAGCCTTCTTTATCCCCGATCAGAACCTTAAGACAGCTGGGTTTATTATCAGCCCACAACTACCAGGTGGCCTTGTGACGTGGTCTCCCCTTACCTCTGCCATCCAAAGGTGGACCCCTCTGATCTAGCATGGGTCCTCTTGGTTCTGCCATTAGAGGTCTGGGCTCAGCTAATGGCCCTCCCCTCATCTCATGTGGGGGTGGGCCACGGCTGTCATGGCCAGGGACATGGTGCATAGGTGGACCCTGGTGAGGTGGTCCCAGGTAACCTCTAGAGATGGAGAAAAATGTGATATTTTAAAACAGAACAAAACAACAAAAGAAATGTCAACCAGAAGATAAGTAAAAAAAAAAAAAAAAGTCAAAGAACTGATGCAAACATCAGTCTACAAATGCTAAGAGAATGAACACCAAACAGGTACCCCCCTCCCCCAAAAAGCTAGAGAGACATAAACGCATGTATTCTAGAATTTCATATTTGCTCAGGGCACTCATAATTAAGAAGGTGGTAATGGATATTCCATTGTATAGAACGAGTATGTAGTATAGCGCTTAAGAACGTGGGTTACAGTATGGGTTCAAATCTAGACTTTATCACTTATTAGCTGTGTGATCTTGGGCACATTTACTTCTCTATGCCTCGGTTTCTTCATCTGTAAAACAGGACCAATATTAGTATCAATCTCACAGCGCTGTTGCGTGGCTTTAATGAGATGAGCTAAGTAAAGTACTCACAGCAGAGTCAGAGGAATAATCCCCATTCATCATCATCTTAGTATTACTGCTACTGTTGATAATGCCACTACTGATAAGCAATAGAAGTTTTTCCTGTTTAGATATGTGCTAGAATTTCCAGTTTCTAAAGATGACTCGGTTAACCATGGTTCATTCAAAATGACATACTCAACAGATACAGTTCTGTCCAAGGAGAGGTGCTTCCTTAGTCTTAGACAGTGGCCACGAATATTTATTTATCTGTTGAAGTAGGCAAAGAGGTACAGAAAGACGGTGCTCTCGGACCAAGGGAAAATTCGGATCCCCCCCACCCCCCCGTCTTTTCCTTCTTTGTTAGTGCTCACCTAGGCTCTACCTCTCCAGTTACAGAAAGTAAAGTGCCTCCACGCGGGTCATTTGGGGCGTCTCCTAACAGACCTCGAGGAGTTGGGACGTTGGCAGGCAGGGGCCCACGCTGCATAGCGGCTCTGGGGTCCTGCATCGGCACTGACAGGGAAACAAACACGGAGTTACTGTTGTGAAGGACACATCGGGGAACAAGAAATGACTCTATATACCACTGACAACATAATTCAGACACCTGAGAGCGGGTGAAACCTCACCACAGCAGACTCCTCTTGCAGCTCAAGAACAGAAGCAGGGTGTAGGCAGCATCTGTGCCATGTCAGAGGTATGGATGGAATTATATAAAGAGCAAAGTGGGGAGCAACCTGCCAAGGACTAGCACTGCAACCTGAAGAAACTTATGCTCCTGGTTTTCCTTATAATCAATCTTAGTTCAAGGACCAGAGTCACAAAAGAGAGGTAGGGTCTTGGCATATGGGAACACTGCCATGGCTCTGCAAGAACCCGCTGTCTCCTTACAGACTGCTATTCCATCCAAGCCTCCTGACACCAGTAGGGAGGGAGTACAGCCTCGGACAGATGCCCATATCATCCATGTTCTCTGCCCTGTGTGAAGAGGTCAATCTTAGGCTTGTGGCCCCAACAGGAAAAAAACTTAAAAACAAAAGCCCAAAACACTACCCTTTTGGGTTCCGAACGTGAGGATGACTGCCAAGCAGCCCTTGTCCTCGTAACGTCCCACCCTGAACACCACAAGCAAAAGGAAACCCGCAGATACAATGGGTACCTTGAACTCGCTCAATTGGTGCAGGCCCGGCGGGTCCCACGGGCGAGTGCTGTAGGGTTCCTAGGTGAGCAGTAAGTTCAAAAGGAGAAAGAGCAGACACTTAAATAGCTTGCACGCACGCACACACACCCACCCCCTCCACACACAGAATCATACACATACAGACGCTGGAGATTCACACATGTGAGTTAAAAAGCCAAGAGTTCAGGAGCCTGCCCCAGGCTACAAAGTCTTCCCAAACCATAGTAGCTTCTTAGGCATCTGAAACTGTTCTATGGTAATGAGAATACCTCCTAAAGTGAAACAGTTGGCCCACTGATTTTATTCAGCCACTTTGAATTTCCACCTCTGCTACTACGGGTCCACCTAAATCTCCTCACACCGTCACAAGAAACAAAGCAGTTCTGAATCTCTAGTAGGGCAAAGAATGTAAACATATTTTCATAAGCAAAACACGAAAGACATTGTACTGAATCTGGAAGGCAAGATTTATCCTGAAGAGGCCTCTAACAGAAGTGAACTGTACTATTTTTGCTGTATTTTATTGCACAAAAATCTCTGTGGGAAATGCAGTGAATGACCTTTAGACAAAGAAAGAGAATATCACTCCTCAAAAAATATTCTGCCGCTGCAAGTCTCCGGTGATAAGCAAACACCATGACAACAGTAGACAAAGACTAATGAGATGACAAGGGTGCCAGCACTACACAGGGGTGGCAGAAGGCAAGAAGTGTCTTAAACTAATCTCACTGCCTCCTTTTACCATTACAAATGTGCATAAGCAGCAAGGATTCCAGGAAAAGAAAGAAAACTGGGTACAAGTGGAAAGATTCTTGCTTCCTCTGCTGGGTACTGAACAAAACCTATAAAAGAACACTCATCTCACTTTATTTCTTCGAGAAGACACGCCTGATACGCCTTCAAAACTCGAGTCATTTCCCTTTGCTAATTTTGGACCCAGAGAGGTGAAGAGAACTACAGCAGGAAAGAAGGTCTTTTAGAAATACATATTAAACAGCTCGAGTTTGATTGACTGATGGCTTGGGAAGAAGAAAAATAGGACTGCAACCCCAATGGCTTCTCCCTAATGCAGCAATACTCTGGGTACACACACGATCTACTGAGAGTGGTGAAGGGCGTGGGGGGCACAAGAGCACAAAAGCACAGGCTGCTTAGATGAGGCATTTGGTCAAAAGCTTGTCCCACTGTCAAACATCTGATCGGATGATCCGTTCTGTCACTTCTGCAACCAACCCTAAGGGACAAACCGTAGACAAGGAAATATAGTACAGAGGCCTCTACCTTAATATTTTGCCTTTAAAAAATGGGTTTCATTTATAGGCCGTGTGCTAAGAAGTAACTTAAGCTTCTCTGTGTTGCCCAGAGCAGTTCTTTCTCATCACTATGACAACATGAACGAGAATAGAAGACTCCGAAGAGTGTTTCTGGAAGTTAATAGAGGTGGTGTGAATTTTCAGAAAGAGGAAGAATTTAGTCAGAGACTTCAGCACCTTGCTCTGCCACGTACTAGCTGGAAGAGAGGAGTGCCCCAAGTCCTGTCCACATTACTCAGCAGTATTTACTTACCGTGTGCCCTTGAATAAGTAACTTAAAACGCTGAGCTTCCATCTCTAGCTGAATACTGAGGTGCTGCCCCTAATTCACACAGTTGTTGATGAAAATTAAAGTGCCTGGCCTATAGTATGTGCTCAATTTTACTCTTAGTTCTTTCTGTTTTCTCACTCCCTCCTAAGGTTGTTTTCTTTTTTTTTTTTCCTAAGGTTATTTTCAACCAAACCATTGCATTTTCTGTTTCTTCAAACTCCAGAAACAGAGGGAAATAATTTGGAGATTCTGGAGTGGCCATTGCTGTGGTAGCCAGTGTTATGGCCACAGTGCAACATACCCTTACCAAGTAGGCTTCACAGACCTCTGATCTCTTCCCAGTCTTCTCTGTGGTTTAGATTTGGGCTTCATGTCATATGCTCATTATTAAAATTCCTTAATCAGTCAACAGATATCCACAGAGTGAGAGGGAATATGTCAGCAGTGTCAGTAGATGATTATGAAAAGGTGATATAAATTAAATAGAATTAATAGACCCATCTGCTTTATTGATTCTTGTAGAGCTGGGCTCTGAGTCACTAGATGGGAAGTCTAGACTAGCACTGTGCAACAGAATACTCTGCAATGAGGGCAATATTCTCTATCTGCCATATCCAGTACGTGGTACCATAACCACACGTGGCCATTGAGCACTTGGAATGTGGCTAGTGGGAATGAGGAACTGAATTTTAAGCTCTACCTAATTTCAGTGAATTTAATATTCAAATAGCCACATGTGGTTAGTGGCTGCCATATTAGGACAGTGCAGATATACAACATTTCCAAGTCCAGTCCAGATTAATCAGATATTAGTATTAATTACCTTGTCCCCGCTCCATGGACACTGGTCCACTTCCTGGCATCCCAACCTGGGCTTGCATTCCTCCTAGAAGATAAAGGGAAGGAAAGAAAAACACAAATTAGGATAGTGGAGAAGAAATTAGGACAGTGGCTGAGTTAACAAATTCCCTTTCTCTGCCTCGCAGGCAGAAAACTGTAAAGAAAGATCATAACTAGTATTAAACAATGCAGTTATACAGAAGGTAAAGTTTGTTAGTAAACTCTAGGCTTCAGTGATAGAAAAGCGAGTTAAATGAAAATACTTATCTCACTGGTTACTAAAACCTTGGCAGAAGTTCTGTGATACAGGAGGACAATGACACTTGCCCATATAACTCCGCTCAGAGGAGGCAATACTATTCCCAGGGTATTGTGTAAATTTCTGGGTTTTTGTTGTGAAAAGACTTATGGGGCATGGCCGGCATTTCACGAGAAGGCAACAGGAATACTAGATGCCCTGCAATGTCTGAGATAGTCCTCCCTAATCCATAATTATCTTGTCTTGCAAAATTTTCAGATGTCTTTGTGAATGTTAACACAACTGAAAACCTGTTTACAGTCATTTGAACTTAGAACCTAAGTCTGCCGTACTTGTAAACAAAAAAGCTCTTTTCCCTATCTACATCTGTACGTATGTAAACTGAATTTTCCAGAAATACAATTACTGAGTCAATTACAGGTACTGCATTTTGTTTTGTTAAGAACTTTACCAAAAGTTTTCACCATTTGAGAAAATCACAAGACTAATGTCAACAGTCCCTCTGGTTATTTGAGTTGTGAAAACACCATACCTGCATCTGTCTGCATCTGTAGCTTTTACATTGATGGGATAGGTGCAAGCATCTGACTGCTACCTTTTGGTTTCTTGTGTAGTTGTGCCTGAACACATGCGTACTGAAAATATTCTTTACTATAGGTTAATTTCCTTTTATTTCTCCTTTATATTATAGTAAGGGCATTATATTATTTGGGGGAACTCATGTTAAGTAGGTTACATCTATGTATTTCATTTCAGGATAGTAAAAAGTCACTGTAAAATGTGTTATGAAAAGAGGCCGCAGGGTCTAATAGGGTTGAGAACCACTGTTCTACCCTAACCAGTTGGGATAAAGGAACTGCTATACAAAGAATAATTATGTACCACAAGTCCTTGTCTCGTCCTTTCTTTACAGCAATAATTCTCTTTTCTTCAACTATATATATACTGTATGTAGGGAGGAAGACAAGTCGAACTATTTGCAGTTCATTAATACCAAACTAAAAGATCAAGTACAGATCATATTCTCTCTTTTTTTAAGATTTTATTTATTTGAGAGAGAGTGAGCACGCATGAATGGTGGGGAGGGGCAGAGGGAGAGAGAGAAGCAGACTCCCTGCTGAGTAGGGAGCCCCATGCAGGGCTCACGGGGCTCGAGCCCAGGAGCCTGAAATCGTGACCTGAGCTGAAGGCAGATGCTTAACTGACTGAGCCACCTAGGCACCCCCACACTATATTCTCTTATTCCGTTTAATATGCCAGGCACTGAAGAGCCTCAGATTAAGAACCTGAACCCGAATGTGTGCTAGCCCCACCCCTACTACTAAGTAACTGTGATTTTGAACAAGTGATTTGATAAAGTTAACTTTTGCCCACGCTTACTCATCTGTAAAGTGAATGAGTTGTTTTAAACCAGTGGTTCTCAGAATGTGCTGCTCAGACGAAAAGTGTCAGTATCACCAAAGAATTGTTAGAACTACAAATTTCAGGGCCCGACCTCAGACCTGCTGCATTACAAAGTCTGGTGGTGGGGACCAGCATCTGCGCTTTAATAAGCTCATCGGGTGGTTCTAATGTACATTAAAGTTTGAGAACCATAGGTCTACATAATTTCAAAGGTCTCTTCTAACCACAAACCACTCTATGATTTATTCAGACCATTCACTAAAACAATACAAAGATTTAGGATCTCAGGAAAGTGGTGGCAGAAGGATGCATGGGCATAATTTCTCATATTATACACTATCACACAATGGCTTTCATTTGTATGGGCTAGCTTCCCAGAAATGGAATTGGTGGGTCAAAGTGTACATGAATTTTAAATGTGAGACTACTTTCTTAAAAGGCTGAACCACTTCACATTTCCAGTAGCAAGTTATGATACCACTTTCCCCACCAACAGTGTCATCTCTCTTTGAAACTTTTGCTAGATTGATGGGTTTAAGTAAAGTGAAATCCTGTAATTTAATTTGCAATCCCATGACTACAAATGCATTTGTCTTTGTTGCTATTTGGATTTACTCTCCTATGAAGCACCTACTCAATTTCTTTGCCTTTTTTTTCCTACTGGGCTGTTTCCCCTTCTCACCAGTGAAATCCTGTAATTTAATTTGCAATCCCATGACTACAAATGCATTTGTCTTTGTTGCTATTTGGATTTGCTCTTCTATGAAGCACCTACTCATTTTCTTTGCCTTCTTTTCTACTGGGCTGTTTCCCCTTCTCACCAACTGTCAACGAGTTTTGTATAGAGTATTTAAAACATCTGATTGATGCTTTAATAACTTCAGAAATAGA
>CM052801.1:62896227-62950177 GCA_028533885.1 Nasua narica | reverse complement strand
AGCCTGGTGGTGGGTATTGAGAAGGGCACGTATTGCATGGAGCACTGGGTGTGGTGCATGAACAATCAATCTTGTAACACTGAAAAATTAAAATAAACATATTTGGGGAGAAAAAAAAAGAAATAGAAATGCTACAAACTCACAAAAATACCACTTGAAAATTTGGTAATTTAAGTTCCTTTCAGACTTACTTTCAATTTCTATATTTATTAATTTCCTGTTTTTGGTATCTTGTTTCTTTAAAAAAATATTTTCCTAATTCTTTAAAACTTGTATTTAGAGTTCCTTTATTCTTTAATAATGCAGGCATTTGAAGATATTCATTTTAAGTACTGCCTTCACTATTTCCCATACTTTTTTGTATACTTTTTGTTGTCTTTTGGATAATTTATAAATCTTTTCTTTAATTTCCCTTTAATTGAAGGACTGCCTAGGGTATGTACCTTATTTTTCTAAGTAAAGGCTATTTTCAGTCACCTTTTAATTACTTCTAATTTTACTGGCTTATAATAAGAGAATATGGCCTATAAAATCCCTACTTTTTTTTTTAAAGATCTTTTTATTTATTTATTAGAGACAGAGACTGAGAATGAGAAGGGAGAAGGTCAGAGGGAGAAGCAGACTTCCCGCAGAGCTGGGAGTTCGATATGGGACTCGATCCTGGGACTCCAGGATCATGACCTGAGCCAAAGGCAGCCGCCCAACCAACTGAGCCACCCAGGCACCCAAAATCCCTACTTTTTAAAGTTGTTTTTATTTTATGACCAAGTATTTTTTTTTTTTTTTTAACTGTTCCATGGTTTTGGGAGGCAAAAGTGTATTCCTTAGTCAAAAGACATAAATCTCCCATAATAGTGGTCCACGGAAATGCTGATCCACACACTGTATGTTAACAATTCGTGACAATGTTAAGTACAGACATGGAGAGCAGACACTCAGAAACTTTTACAGCAATTTGGCACTCCTGTGACATCTAAGTGCACGATCAGGGCACTTGTGTCACTTAACAGGATACGGATGACTTGGGTGTTTTTCAACTCATGTTATGAGCTGCCTATGTCATGGGTTGCATCCTTGTCATGTGTAGTAGGGCATTTCAACCTATGATATTTTAAGGTTTTTAAGTCAGGCACCTGTAACTCAAAAATGTATACAGAATCCAATTCTTTCATTGAAAGACATTTACTCTATAGATAAATGAAAATCATAAATTTGCTGAAATTTCTTTTAAAATCCCTTCCTCTATTCCTTGTCAACTTAGCTCTATAGACTAGTTTCTCTACAAAACAGAACAATTTAGATTCAACACTGAGGAATGTTATAGTCAATCTAACCCAGATTAATTAACAAGAGGCAAATATGTTGCATAAAAACTTTAAATATAGATATATATCATGTGCTCATACAGGAGTTTCATATAGGGAATCACTATTTCACTCATAACTCTTAGTTATGATTGTTGAATGACAAAAAGCTATAGCATAATAGCAATACTCATTAATAATTTCTATGTATATACTTGCAATCAAAATATATAGTTTCAAAAATTCTTTTTTCCTTTTGTTGTTTGGTCTGATTATATTTAATGAAATGCAATTTCATATCTGTTAAATATAATAATAACAACAAATGTCACTACGTATTTTCTGTGTGTTTTTTTTTTTTTTAATGTGCCTGCTAACCTAACCTAAGTCTCTGGCTTTTAGTGGGAAAATTCAGTCCATTCACATTTAACAGAATAGTGACTATATGAGATTTTATTCCTTTCTCCTTACTCTGTGTTTATTATTACTTACGTCACAATGTTGTTTTCTTTTCCCTCTATTTTCTGGCTTTGTTGGCTAGTTTCCATTCATTCCATTTCCCCCTTGTTAAGTTGGAAGTTTTACCGCACTTTTCCATTTTGTGGTCCTTTTCCCTTTTCTCTGTATATAAGAGATCAACTATTTCCTCCCCCTAGGATATATGCTTCCTAACTGTATATTAATTTTATATCAAGATCTCATTACCACGTAATAATTTGGCAACATTATACCATTTGCTACAACAAAACTTTAGCAAAATACCAAAATGGTGGCGACTGTAAAGGAAACATACCTCCAGGAGCTAAGGAACCAGGACCAGGTCCTGTTACAGCCGCTGGTATCTGTCCTGGTGCTGG
Source organism: Nasua narica (assembly GCA_028533885.1). NCBI lineage: Eukaryota > Metazoa > Chordata > Mammalia > Carnivora > Procyonidae > Nasua > Nasua narica. The sequence continues at coordinate 62,948,016 of CM052801.1, read as the reverse complement.
AACTCCAGCCTGCATAGAAGGCTGCATCAGAGGAGGTGCCCCATTGACATGCATTCCACCCTGACCAAAAGAAGAAACAGAGTATGTATATGCCTCTGGACAATACACACGAGCCTGGTTATATAGAACACAATTAAGGGGGACCATTATTGTAAAAGCAGACACTGACAAGTCTGATCTGTGTTGTAAGGCCATAGGTAGCATTTATGGTTGACTTCACGTTGTTTACCTCTACCAATCTGAATGGTAAAAAATCAGATTACTGTTCTTTCTGTTTACTTTTCCCTTGCGGTTGAGCACTTTTATTATGAAAAACTCCAGATATACAAATTGTATAGAAAAGAAAATAAACATACAGTTTAGGAAATAAATGTATTATATATACTTGAAATCTGCCCTCCGGTCTTCCCCAACTGCATCCTGTGTCCCCTTCTTCAGACAACCACTTAAGAATTTTTACAGACATTTTGAAATTATATGTAAATCATTACATACTAAACATATTTGCAACTCATTCAACATGTTTTCGGGATATGTGCAAACACGTATTTCCCATATTTTGGAAAGGCTTCTACATTCCCTTATTTTCACTTTTGTAACTTCTGAGTTATCTGTGTTAATACCATGTATCCTAGTTCCTCTTTACTACTGTATGGAATTGGGTTTTTGAAAGTCATTCATGGTGATGGGTATAATGTATTTAACTGTCATAGAGTATTTCACTGGATAAATATACAACATTTTCCCCATTCTTCCACTGATGTACATTTAGGATGTTTTAACATTTCACTACTATAGTGTGGCAATAAACATTCTTGGATGTGACCAAGGACTCTCAATCAGCCTGTTGTCTGTCATGTGCGTGGCATATACTTTTACCCAATTTGTCATTGTCTTTGGGGTTTATTTCTTTTTCTCTATACAGAAATTTTTCAGTTTTCAAATGTACTGATTTCTTATGGCTTTAGTTTTGTGTCATGCTTGGCAAGCAAGCTTTACTTTTTTCCATTGGTAAGGAGATAGTAAGAGTGCCAACCTCATACAATTACTGTAAGTCCTAAATGAGATAATGGATGTAGAATCACAAAGTGCCAACCACAGTAGCACACATGCACATAAATGTCAAATCAGCCTATAGAAAAGGGCACACAGGAAGGATCGCTTTGTTTCACAAACTTGGCATCAAATCTGTATTCATTCAGATGCCATGTACTCTGCAAACCAAAAATTGCTTTTATGTCTGGGAATTGAAATTATCATCTTCAGCTCCTGACTGTTCTGCTTTCAGTATATGTTCTTAACATGAAAACGGCATTCAAAACACGTAAAAGAAACGTTAGAGGAGATAAAGCCCTACCAAAGCCTGGGCCTGAGGGGCCTGAGGATTCTGCTGGTTCATTGACACAGTGGATCCTGAGCCAGGCCCAGCACTGTGGACTGGCTGAGGGTTGCCTGCAATCAGCGTTGGGATATTTGTCTGGCGATGCAGAATTTTCTAAAAAATGAAAAGATAAATCTATGAGCTGTCTGTTTAACAAAACAATCCGGCAGTTCCTACCCCGCTCTAGGTGTACCGTGGCGTTTCCATAAATGAGTAAGAAGCACTCACCAGGGCAATCTCTGGATCCACAATTCTCATCACTACCTGTGCTTGTAGCAAAGCATAAGCCAGCTGAGGGTTCTGAAGCAACATGTTCCGTGCTTCCTGGGGACTATTCTGGACACAGAGCTGGGAAGATAAAGAGATTCATCATCAGGTTCAATACTTAATACTTAGAAATTAATAGTGATTTAGAGCCATTCTCATCGGAGAAATATAATACTCAAGAAGCTTTTTAAGCTATCATTGGTTTTTGTATAGCACACAAAATTTTGGTCATGACAGGCAAGAGAAGGAAGAGGCATTTCAAATACCAGAATACCACCATTTAAGAGAAAAGCCATATTTGAATATCTCCATCTGATATTTATGGGTCACAAAAAGCCAGATTGTATAGTTGTGTTTGTGTAAAAAAAAATGGAAAGCTCTTTGCACGAAATATAAAATATGCTGTGCACATATGGCATATCGAAGGTGCAAGAAATGCTGGTCAACAGGCACATCTTATATTTGAGTTCAGGGAATCATTTCCATTCACTTGATTAACTCCTCAAAAATTTGATGTGATTTGATTTGTTCTTAACCTAATGCCTCCTCCCACCTTCATTTGTTTCATCAGCTCAAACATCTGCTCTGGTGGAAGACTGGCAACTGCTTTGCTAATGGACTCAGGGGCATCCTCAGGACTGATGGTCTCTCCATAAGGTGACTCAATGACAGGGGCACCAGTGCCAAGGCCTGATTGGGAAGAAAGTACAAAAAGTTAAGGAGGCAAAATTATGAGCTAAATCATTTCAAGTATCTACTTTCCAGGGATGCTTCCTTTCCAGGACCCGTTGTAACTTTAAAACCTCTGGAACTGAGAAGTAAGTGATTTGCAAGTCTCTTATTTCTGCAAGGAAAGTGACAGAATGTATTTTCTGTTCTCAGAAGAAAGCTAGGACTAGGATCACACAGATGGACAATGTTAACCTACATTAGGGATGAGGCCTATTGATTTCGTTTGACAAGTCATTTCAGAAGTGAAACAATAGATAAAGATACTAATAAACAAAATAATAGAAAAAGATGCTAATTTAAAAATAGAATTTCTGATCTGGTACCTCATGAAAAAAGCCAGAACGCCTTAGTAATTCCACCAATTACAGATCTGACAAACAGTTACAGCAGTAGTTACCTAATGACAGTTCGTGCACCTAATGGCTTGGTAAGACTGAATTCATCTTCAACTGTAAAATCAACTCCTTTGCAACTGAAGGACTTCTAAAGTCACCTTTACCTTGTTTCTCAAAGATACATACTTCCCTAATGTAGGAGCCTCAAGTGGGTCAAGAAGCTATGTGGCTAACCATTTCAGCAGGTGCTAAAACATATCACAAACAGAAAAATCTTAATTGTTCTATCTTTATTAATTCATGTTGCACACAAATCAGGTTTATACTCACTCTTTAGCTCTTCTTTGTTCTTTTCACTAGCAGCATTGTCCACTCGAAGTGCTCTCCCACTGAATTCACGCCCATTCAGGTTTCGCATGGCACTAAGTGCTGTCTCCTGGTCTTGGTATTCACAGAAGCCATAACCCTTTGGCTTTCCTGTCTCCCTATCATATACCAACCTGGAAGAGCAGAACCAAGTATCAGGCACAAATGTTACACACATATAGGGTTCCTGCTAACATGGGCATGTTCTAATTTGGTCCATTGTAAGTCAAATAACTTTATCACTTTGCCTATTTCACCGTAATATTTTTAAACATTTTTAAATAAAAAAAATGTATCTTTTAGTCAAAATAAATGTGAATTGTATGATATGTGAATTATACTGGAATAAAGCTGTTACAAACAGAAGGATGCATGTGAAAAGTCACCAGTAAAAACCTTGCTATTATTGGTAAGGGCCAAATTTGTGATTTTAAAGAAAATCCCAAGTAATCAAAGGAGAATCTCACCTGAAACTAACAACAGGTCCAACCTCAGAAAAGATGTCCTTTAATTGCTCTTCAGTAGCCTCATATGGAATGTTCCCCACTATGGAAGAAAATAGACAACAGACTAAAATTCTGAGTTTGCAACCTATTTCCCTTGCGAGAAAGCAAACAGAATCAGTACTTTTATCATTGAAAATGTAACAACTACCTCGAGATAGTGTTCCTACACTCCTAGTTCCATGGTATTTCAGACAACATTTCAATCTTGCCTGCTGACCTTAATTACAAAACAAACCACTAAGATTAAATATAAAAGGTATAGGCGCTTCTAAGTATCAGTTCTCAGACTTATCTCATAAGTATTATGATTTTCCATAACTTTGGTGAAAATAAATACTTTAGCATTGGTATTTACCTGAAGATCTGCAAGTCTTTTCGATAACTACTAAGAATACCAATGTATTTGATATTTTAAAAACTGGCATATTATTTCTGTATTTCCACACATACACACAAACTCAAAGAATAACCATGAATGTAGTGGAGGATGTTTAAAAATTATTCTAAACTGTTTTGTTATGTCCGTTCCAAAAGGTATTTTAAAATCACCACACAGACTTAAAAAAAATTACTTCATCTGAAGAGATTACTCAGAATGGACTTGATCCTCTTTAAAATTTCTTCGACGAGATCTTAATCATTCGTTCGTTCATTCACTTACAATCCACTTTAAGACTCCAGGTGGCCACTACCAGTATTGAACCAAAATGTTACAGTAAAAAACAGAGGCTGAAAGTCCTTATGAGAAGGCGTAAGTGGACATAGGGTTCTGTACAGTCAGCATACAATCTGTATTCTGGGATAGGGAGTGAGTAGTACGGGACAGTTGCCATGCGCCCTCGATTCCAGACAATAATTGAAGCTCGTGAAAAAAGAAACGCTTAGAAGCCGAACGCTAGTTTAACTTCCTCAGCCACAGCATGTTAAGGCTGTGAGACCTCAGGGGAAGAGAGCATCACTTTGGCCGCGAGTCCACTACATTGGCCCCTCCACGAGACAGGCAGGTAGAGCTGGAAGCCCGACCCATTGCCAGTTCCTGCAGCAACTCATTAGGCGCAGGAGGCATTCCTTGCTGCTCCTTGTCTCTTTCTATCCCTCCCCGACGCTTGGCTCCACGAATTCCTCTTACCGAACACCGAACGCAAAGAACGATCCACCGCAGGGTCTCTTACAGTCAAACCCGCCATCGCTCTCTTCCGGCAGCTTCCGGTGCGCCAGAGCACTCTTCCTTACGGCGCATGAGCTCTGCGATAAACACGCTTCTGTACAGGCGCGTGAGCCGGAAGCAGCTGGGCGGGGCGTACATATGGCCCCTCCCGTGGCGTCATTGCGTCAGCAGCTGGCTCGCGCTTCATCCCCAAGAGCTAACGACTCCGGGTGGGCTGCGGTCGGAAGAGAACTCGGTTCCGACCTAGGCTTGTGTGGTCTTAGACTAACTTGCAGGATTTTAGTCTGTATAATTCCTTATTATTCATTTTTTCTTAGACCAACGCGAAGAATCGTCGCCACAATAAAGATGGCGGCAGCCGCTTTACCATGGTAACGGGGAAGTCATTTGCTAACAACCTCGGCCCTTTTATTTTAGTTCCGCCGTGTTAGGGAAGGGAGGTGCTTGGTTCTGCCCCAGCAGCGTAAAAGCTGGAGTGTACCAAGCAATGTGAGGGAAGAGAGTCTCGGCAGTCTAGGGAATGAGAGAATGAGGAGCGCTCAAATTCAAGGCGTCACCATAACCAAGGAGATGGGGAGGTAAAAGGAGAACAGACTCCTCTCTGCTCTTGTGTAGCCCCTTGGCTCCATGTGTTTGGTGCTGGTGAAGGAGCGAGCTGGCAGAGAGCATAGGCTAGCGGGGTATCAGAAAAGATCATTGACTGCTGGTACGCAGCAAGCGGCTGAAGCATGATTTGAACTCAGATTACTTTGGCTCGGAGACTGAATGTTTAACCCTTGTAGTTATTGTCTCCCAGTATAAATGAGGAAATATGAGCGACTCAACATATATATATATATATATATATATATATATATATATATACACACACACATATATGTATATATATGTATTTTTTGCGACTCAACATATTTTATTACCACTTTTGGAAGAGAACTTAGAGCATATGACTTTGTGATCCTGGGTTAGTGGCTCTTAACAACGAAGCACCCAAGAACAGGTTGAGGCACCTATAACCAGGGGCTTGTGCTGTCTGTCATTAACCATTTGTAGAGAATGGATTGTTGGTCTCTCATTTCATCAACCAACCATACTCTACTGGTTATAAAAGAGGAAGTGTGTGTGTGGGATGTTTCCTAAGCTTTTGCTTTTGTATATTTGGGTTTCATTTATAGGCCTTGTGCTAGTGATTCCTGCCTCAGTGCCTGTTGTCCCTCAAAGTCGTTTTCCTGGACTGCAACACTCTTGGAGTGATACGGTATCTTTAGCCTATAGGTTATAACAAAATGAAGACAGAAGGTAGGGCGTCTGATGCTGTTGTTGTAGATGTTAAGACTGAACCTCAGTTAACACAATGATATAGGTGCAGTATGAAGAGGTTGGGGGGGTACTAGGAAAGATGCATTTCTACACAAATGGGACTATATTTAGAGTAAGTGTTATTTGGGGGATATGCACAGAAGAGAAAGGGTACTTGGTGGAGAATCAAAGAATTTGGGAAACCACAGTCAAGATTTGTGGAACATTGGCAGAAAGTTTTGTGTAAAAGTCCCTAGTTCTTATTTAGTCTTGTTGATGAAACTAAGAATCCTGGCCAATGTATAAGTGAAGCAAGCGAAGACAATCGAGATTGTGAGGGCACATGAAGACTTGGCCATAGAAGTCAAACTTAAAAGGCTGGGGTAAGTACCACTTCATATTTGATCTACATTTAAGTTCCTCAGAGCCATGGAATAAAAATCCCTCATTGGTCTCCAGGGAATATCTGCAAAGGCAGCAACTCCTGGATATACATCAGTGCATGAAAAAGATTCCAGATGGCACTGTAGCATTACCCATGTTAGGAGAAATTCTCAATGAGCAGCACCCGCAATAGCTAAGGAAACTTGGGGCTCTCAGAGAGCACCTGAATGCTGACCAGGATCTGTGTCACCCAGGATCTGGGTGTAGGCTCCAATTGGCTTGCTTTCCAGAAAGAAACCTCATTCCTAAGTTTTGCACTACTGCATTATCACACCTGTTCGGCAGTAATATTTATACTTTCTGTGAGTTTTTGAGGGTTCAGCTCAGGCTACAATATAGAAAATTGTGCAGTCCAGTGGTCATTCTGGTCTTCTGATTTTAGAATTTTCATTTTTTATTTCTTTTAAAAAAAGATTTTATGTATTTATTTGAGAGAGAATGAGCGAGAGAGAGAACAGGGGCAGAGGAAGAGGGACAAGCAGACTCCCCTCTGAGCAGGGTGACTGACATGAGGCTCCATCCCAGGACCCTGGAATCATGACCTGAGCCAGAGGCAGATGCTCAACCAACTGAGCCACCCAGGCACCCCTCATGTTTTATTTCTTATCTAACTACTTTTATTCTCAGTTCATGTTCAATGAATACATTTCCTATATTCATTTCCTAGAACCCTGTATTTTCCTGATTGTTCACCTGCTCAAGGGCTGCCTTATGAGATACATTGCTTGGTAGCAGGCCAGGGAGTTAGTTGGGCAGCTGAATTGGAGGAAGATTTTCCTTGTTCTTGGCAATGGCATGGTGACCTCTTGCTGTTAAATGAGGACTGCTTCCAAACCAAGCATTGGGGAAAACTGGGTAAGAGGAGAAAGTCTGAGTTTTTTTTCCTTAGAATCCAATCAGGCTTGTCTAAAACTTATGTCTTTTGGGGGGCATTGTTCTGTTTCAGAACCAGAACTCTGGGAGACTGCTGCAGTGACGCGTGGAATACAGGGTTTAGCAAAACGAAGGTGGATATCACTTGTACCGCACTGGGTGAACATGGCTGGACAGAACATGTGGATAATGGTATCAGGTTGGGGTAAACAGGGTGCTAATGATTAAAAAGAGCTGGTATTTGTGAAGGGCTGTATAGATTACAAAACTTTTCTACATAGATCTTCAGTCTCACAAAACCTAGGAGATTGTTTTAGTGTGCTATATATATTTTTTTGTTATAGCAAAGTATACATGACAAAATTTACCATTTTAACCATTTTAAAGTGTGCCGTTCAGTGGTATTAAGTATATTCATATTGTGCAATCATCATCACTATTCATCTCCAGAACTTCTTTATTTTCCCAAACAGAAACTCCATATCTATTAAATATTAATTCCCCGTTATCCCCTCCCACCAGCCCCTGGCAACCACCATGCTACTCTCTGTGTCTATGAATTTGACTACTTAAGGTACCTCATATAAGTGGAATCTTTTTTTTTTTTTTTAAGATTTTACTTATTTATTAGGAAAGAGAGAGAGAGTGAGAGAGAGCATGAGAAGGGAGAAGGTCAGAGTGAGAAGCGGACTCCCCATGGAGCTGGGAGCCCGATGTGGGACTCGATCCCGGGACTCCGGGATCATGACCTGAGCCGAAGGCAGTTGCTTAACCAACTGCGCCACCCAGGCGCCCATATAAGTGGAATCTTAACACTGTTTTTACTTTTGTGACTGGTTTATTTTGCTTAGTGTAGTGCCTTCAAGGTTCATCTATGTTGTAGCATGTGTTAGAATTTCCTTCCTTTCTAAGGCTAAATAATATTCCATTGTAGGTACACATGAAAGTTTGTTTAGCCAGTCATCCATTAATGGACACTTGCATTGCTTCTACCTTTTGGCTATTGTGAATAATGTTGCTATGAACATGGGAGAACAAATACCTGTTTGAGTTCCTGCTTTGAATTCTTTTGTGTATATATCCAGAAGTGTAACTGCTAGATCATGCAGTAATTCTATGTATAATTTTTTGAGGAACTGCCATACCATTTTCCACAGTGGCTGCATCATTTTACATTCCCATCATCAGTGCATAGCGGTTCCCATTTCATCCTTACCAGCATTTGTTATTTACATTTTTATTTTTGGAATAATAGCCACCTTAATGGGTGCGAAGTGGTATTCCACTGAGTTTTTTTTTTTTTTTTTTAAAGATTTTTGTTTATTTATTAGAGAGCGAGAGACTGAGAATGAGAGGGGAGAAGGTCAGAGGGAGAAGCAGACTTCCCGCAGAGCCGGGAGTCCGATATGGGACTTGATCCCGGGACTCCGGGATCATGACCTGAGCCGAAGGCAGTTGCTCAACCAACTGAGCCACCCAGGCGCCCTCCACTGAGTTTTTTTTAAAGATTTTATTTATTTATAAATAAAATATTTATATAAATATAAACATTCTATTTAGTATATGTTTTTATTAAATTTTATTTATATAAATATATATTTATAATAAATATTTATATAAATATAAAATTTTTATTTATATAAATAAATATATTATTTATATACACATATATTTATATAAATACATATTTACTTTTATAAATATAAAAAGATTTATACATTTATTTATAAATAAGTATCTCTTGTGATTGAGAGATCACGAGCAGGGGGAGAGGGAGAAGCAGACTCTACGCTGAGCAGGGAGCTCGACTTGGGGCTTGATCCCAGGACTCTGGGATCACGAGCTGAGCTGAGGGCAGCCGCTTAACTGACTGAGCCACCCAGGCACCCTGAGGTAGTTTTTGTATATGGTTTAGGTAAGGGTCCAACTTTATCCTTTTGCATGTGGACATCCAGGTGTCCAGCACCATTTGTTGGAAAGATTGCTTTTTTCCCCCCAGTGAATGGTCTTGGCACCCTTGTTGAAAATATTTGAACATAAATGTGAGGGTTTATTTCTGGGCTATTTCATTAATCTCGATGTCTGTCTTCATGCCAGTACCATACTGTTTTGATTATTACAGCTTTTAGTAAGTTTTGAAATAAGGAAGTGTGAGACCTCCAACTTTGTTCGTTTTCAAGATTATTGTGACTATTCAGAATCCCTTGAGATTCCATATGAATTTTACGATGGATTTTTCTATTCCTGCAAAAATGCCATTGGGTTTTAATAGGGATTGCTTTGAATTTGTAGATTGTTTTCAGTGGTATTAACATAACAATATTGAATCTTCCAACTCATGAACACAGGATGTCATCTTTCTATTTGTGTATTCCTTAACTTCTTTCAGCAACCTTTTGTAGTTTCTAGCATTAAAGGCACCTCCTTTGTTAAGTTTACTCTTCTTTAAAAATGTCGTGTTTAAGTAAAATTAACATACAGTGTTATATGTGAGTTTCAGGAATACAGTATAATGATTCAACAATTCTATGTGTTATTCTGATCATCAAGATAAACGTACTCTTGATCTCCTTTATTTCATTCCTCTACCCAGGAGTCTACCCTTGGTAACCATCAGTTTTTCAGTATTTAAGAATCTTTTTTTGATTGTCTCTTTTTTTTGTTTATTTCTTTGTTTTGTGTCTTAAATTCCACACATGAGTGGACTCATACAGTGTTTGTCTTTCTCTGACAGACTTTTTCACTTAGCTTTATATTCTGGGTCCATCCATGTTGTTGCAAATGGCAAAAATCTCATTCTTTTTTATGGCTGAGTAATATCCCGTTGTGTGTGTGTGTGTGTGTGTGTGTGTGTGTGTGTGTATACATACCCACACCACATATTTTTGACTCAAGTATGGACACTGGGTTTCAACCATATCTTGGCTATTGTAAATAATGTTGCAGTAAACATAGGGGTGCATATATCTTTTCAATTTAGTGTTTTTCTTTTCTTTGGGTAAATATCCAGTAGTGGAATTACTGGATCATATGGTAAGTCTATTTTTAATTTTTTGAGGCAACTTCATGCTGTTTTCCTCAGTGGTTTCACCAGTTTCCATTACCAACAATAATACATAAGGTTTCCTTTTTTTTCATATTCTTTTTTTTTTTTAAAGATTTTATTTATTCATTTAACAGAGTGAGAACACAAGCAGGCAGAGAGGCAGGCAGAGAGGCAGGCAGAGGCAGAGAGAGGAGCAGGCTCCCTGTGGAGCAAGGAGCCCGATGCGGGACTCGATCCCAAGACGCTGGGACCATGACCTGAGCCAAAGGCAGCTGCTCAATCAACTGAGCCACCCAGGCGTCCCTTTTTTTTCATATTCTTGCTAAAACTTGTTATTTTTTGTATTTTTGATTTTAGCCATTCTGACAGGTATGAGGTGATATCTCATTGTGGTCTTGATTTGCATTTCTCTGATGATAAGGGATGTTGAGCATCTTTTTCACGTGTCTGTTGGTTATGTGTGTGTCTTCTTTGGAAAAATGTCTTCTGCCCATTTTTAATTGGATTCTTTATTTTTGTGGTATTCAGTTGTATAAATTCTTTATATACTTTGGATATTAACCACTTATTAGATATGTTATTTGCAAATATCTTCTCCCATTCATGTAGGTTGCCTTTTTTTTTTAATGGTTTCCTTCACTGTACGAAAGATTTTTATTTTGGTGTAGTCCCAATAGTTTCATTTTGCTTTTGGCTTCCTTGCTGGAGGATGCATATCTAGAATGTTGCTATAACTGATGTCAAAGAAATTACGGCCTATATTTTCCTCTAGTAGTTTTATGGTTTCAGATCTCACATTTAGGTCTTTAGTACATTTTGAGTGTGTGCGTGTGTGTGTGTGTGTGTGTGTGTGTGTGAATGGCATTAGAAAGTAGTCCAGTTTCATTCCTTTGCATGTAGCTGTCTAGTTTTCCCAGCACCATTTGTTGAAGAGATTGTCTTTTCCCCATGGAATATTCTTGCCTCCTTTGTCCTATGTCAATTTGACCATATAAGCATGGGTTTATTTCTGTTTTTTTTTTATCCTGTTCCATTGATCTTTGTGTCTGTTTTTGTGCCAGTATCATACTGTTTTTTTTTTTTAATTTTATTTATCTATTTAAAAGAGGGAGGGAGGGAGGGGGGGAGAGAGAGAGAGAGAGAGAGAGAGAGAGAACACAAGCAGGGGGAGTGGGAGAGGGAGAAGCGGGCCTCCCGCTGAGCAGGGAGCCCGATGCGGGGCTCGATCCCAGACCTCTGGGATCATGACCTGACTGAGCCACCCAGGCGCCCCTGTTTTGATTATTACAGCTTTGTACTATATCTTAAAATGTGCGATTGTTATACCTCCAGCTTTATTCCTCTTTTTGAAGATCTTTTTGGCTATTTGGGGACTTTTATATTCCCATGCAAATTTTGTTATCATTTGTTCTAGTTATGTAAAAAATGTTGGTATTTTGATAAGGATTGCATTAAATCTGTAGATTGCTTTGTGTAGTTTTGACATTTTGACAATATTGTTTCTCCCATTCCATGGGCATGGAATGTCTTTCCATTTCTTTGTGTAGTCTTCAATTTCTTTCATCAGTGTTTTATAGTTTTCAAAGTATAGGTCTTTCGGTTCCTTGGTTAAGTTTATTCTTTAGAATTCCTAAGAATAAAACATATTCCTAAGAATAAAACATAGGTGTTTTATTCTTATTGGTACAATTGTATGTTGGATTGTTTTCTTAATTTTTCTTTCTTCTGCTTTATTAGTAGTGTATGGAAACAACAGATTTCTGTATATTTTTGTATCCCGCAACTTTATTGAATTCATTTATTACATTGAATAGTTTTTTGGTGGAATCTTTAGGGTTTTCTTTGTATAGTATCATGCAGTCTACAAATAGTGACAGTTTTACTTCTTCCTTACCAGTTTGGATGCCTTTTATCCTTTTCTTTTGTCTGATTGCTGTGTTTAGGACTTCAGTGTTATGTTGAGTAAAAATGATGAGAGTGGACATCCTTTTCCTGTACCTGATCTTAGAGGAAAAGCTTTTAGCTTTTTATGATTGATTATGATGCTATCTGTGGGATTGTCACATAATGTCTTTATCATGTTGAGGTGTGTTCTCTCCAAACCCTCTTTTATAAGAGTTTTTATTCTGAATGGATACTGAATTTTGTCAAGTACTTTTTTGGCATCTTTTGAGATGATCATGCGATTTTCATCTTTTATTTTGTTAATATGAAGTGTCATATTGATTGGTTTGCAAGTATTGAACCATCTTTACATCCCTAGAATAAATCCCATTTGATCATGGTGAATGAACCTTTTAATATATTGTTGAATTTGGTTTGCTAATAATTTATTAAGGATTTTTGCATCTTTGTCGATCAGAGATACTGATCTGTAAATTTTTTTGTAGTGTCTTTGTCTGGTTTTGGTATTAGGGCAGTACTGGCCTTGTATAATGAATTTGAAAATATTCCTTCCTCTTCTATTTTTTGGAATAGTTTGAAAAGGATTGTTATTTTTTAAAATTTTTATTTATTTGAGAGAGAGAGGGAGAGGGAGATGGAGGGAGCACAAGAAGGAGGAGGGGCAGCGGGAGAGGGACAAGCAGACTCCCTGCTGAGCAGGGAGCCCAGTGTGGGACTTCCCAACGTGGGGCTTGATCCCAGGACCCCAGAATCATGACCCTAGCCAAAGGCAGATGCTTAACTGACCAAGCCACCCAAGTGCCCCTTAAAAGGATAGTTGTTAAATGTAAATGTTTGGTAGAATTCACCTGTGAAGCATCTGGTTGTGGACTTTTTTGCTAGGATTTGATTACTGATTCAATATTGTTACTAGTAATTGGTTTGTTCACATTTTCCACTTTTTCTTGATTCAGTTTTGGAAGAATGTGTATTTCTAGGAACTTATCTATTTCTTATGGATTGTCCAGTTTTTGGTATATAATTTTTTGTAGTAGCCTCTTATAATCATTTGTATTTCTCTGGTGTTGGTTGTAACTTCTCTTTCATTTCTGATTTTATTTGAGTTTTCTTTGTCTTTTTCTTGATGAGTCTGGCTAAAGGTTTATCAATTTTGTTTATCTTTTCAAAAAACCACTGAGTTTCATTATATTTTCGATTGTTTTTTGGGCTCTATTTCATTTACAGTTGATCCTTGAAGAGTGTGGGGGTTGTGGGCCCCAACCCCTGCAAAGTCAAAAATCTGCATACAACTTTCGACTCCTGCATAACTCTACTAATAGCCTACTCTTGACTGGAAGCCTTACTGAGAATACAGTTGATTGACACATATTTAGTATGTATGTATTTTATTCTTACAATTAGGTGCACTAAAGAAGAGAAAATGTTATTAAGAAAATTATAAGAAAGGGGTGCCTGGGTGGCTCAGATAGTTAGGCATCTGCCTTCGGCTCAGGTCACGATCTCCAGGTCCTGGGATTGAGCTCCATGGTGGGCTGCCTGCTCAGCAGGGAGCCTGCTTCTCCTTCTGCCTCTGCTTGTGCTCTCTCTGTCTCTCTCGCTTTCAAATGAATAAATAAAATCTTAAAAAAAAAGAAAATTATAAGGAAGAGAAAAGACATTTATAGTACTGTACTTTATAAAAAAAATCTGGGGGTGCCTGGGTGGCTCAGTCAGTTAATTGTCTGCCTTCAGCTCAGGTCATGATCTCAGGGTCCTGAGGTCAAGCACCTCATTGGGCTCCCTGCTCAGTGGGGAACCTGCTTCTCCCTTTCCCTCTGCTTGCTGCTCTCCCTACTTGTTCTCTCTCTCTCTCTCTCTTTCTGTCAAATAAATAAATCTTAAAAAAAATAAAACACAATCTGTGTGTAGGTGGCCCTGCACAGTTCAAACCCATGCTGTTGAAGGATCAACTCTATGTTTTGCTCTGATCTTTATTTTTTCCTCCTTTCTACTAACTTTGGGCTTTTTTTGTTCTTTTTATAGTTCTGTTAGGTGTAAGGTTAGATTGTTGGAGATTTTTCATATTGAGGTAGTCCTGTATTGCTGTAAATATCCCTCTTAAAGCTGCTTGGGCTGTGTACCAAAGATTTTGAACAGCTGTGTTTCCATTTTCATTTGTCTCCATGTATGTTTGATTTCCTCTTTGACTTTGTAGTTGACCCATTGGTTGTTGAGTAGCATGTGTAGCCTCCACATGTTTGTTTTTCCCTTTTTTTGGTAATTGTTCTCTAGTTTCATACCATTGTGGTCTGAAAAGATATTTGATATAATATGATTTCAGTCTTCATAAGTTTATTGAGACTTGTTTTGTTGCCTAACATGTTATTTATGCTGGGGAATGTTCCATGTGCACTTGAATGTGTATTTTGCTATTTTTGGATGGAATGTGATGTTATATCTGTTAAGTCCAGCTGGTCAAGTGTGTTATTCAAAGCCATGGTTTCCTTACTGATTTTCTCTCTGGGTAATCCATTGATGTATGTGGGCTGTCCCCTGCTCTTACGGAATTACTGTTAATGCTTCCCTTTAGGTCTGTTAATACTTGCTTTATATGTTTAGGTGCCCCTCTTTTGGGTACATATATATATATAATTGTTATATCCTGTTGTCGAAATGATCCTTTGTCATGTAATGCTCTTTTTTGTCTCTTGTTATGGTCTTGAAGTCTGTTTGTCTGATCTCAGTATTGCTACCCTAGCCTTTTTTTTTTTTTTTTGTCTCCGTTTATGTGGAATATCTTTTTCTGTTTTTCACTTTCAGTCTTTATGTGTCTTTAGGTTTGAAGTGAGTCTCTTATAGGCAGCATATAGGTGGGTTTTTTCAATCCATTAATTCACCCTGTGTCTTTTGATTGGAGCATTTACACCATTAACATTCAAAGTAATTATTGATAGGTGTGTACTTATTGCTATTTTTGTTTTCTGGTTGTGTTTATAGTTCTTTTCCTTTTATCTTGTTCTGTTCACTTGTGATTTGATGACTTTAGTGTTATACTTGGATTCCTTTCTCTTTACTTTTTGTGTATCTATTATAGGGTTTTTTTTGGTGGTTATCATGAGGTTCATATGTAACATCCTATATATATAGCAATCTGTCTTAAGCTGATGGTCACTTAAGTTCAAATACATTCTAAAGACACTACATTTTGGGGCGCCTGGGTGGCTCAGTGGGTTAAAGCCTCTGCCTTCAGCTCAGGTCATGATCCCAGGGTCATAGGATGGAGCCCCGCCTCGGGCTCTCTGCTCAGTGGGGAGCCTGCTTCCCCTTGCCTTTCTGCCTACTTGTGATCTCTCTCTCTCTCTCTCTCTCTGTCAAATAAATAAAATCTTTAAAAAAAGGTAGTGGGTATTGAGAAGGGCACATATTGCATGGAGCACTGGGTGAGGTGCATGAACAATCAATCTTGTAACACTGAAAAAATAAAATAAACATATTTGGGGGAAAAAAAGGCACTACATTTTTACTTCCCCCACTCCACATTGTATGTATTTTATGTCATATTTTACATCTTTTTATTTTGTGTATCTCTTAGCTAACTTCTGTAGATACAATTGTTTTGACTGCTTTTGTCTTTTAACTGTCATATTAGCTTTATAAGTGGCTGATTTACTACCTGTATTTGGTTTGCTTTTACCAGTAATTTACCAGTAATTTTTACCAGTAGAAAAGGAAATTTTTTCTTTTCATACTTTTCTTCTAGTTATGGCTTTCTCTCTTCCACTTCAAAATTCCCTTTGACACTTCTTGTGAGGCAGTTTTAGTGGTGATGTACTTGTATCTTTTGTTTCTGGAAAACTATCTCTCCTTCAATTCTGAATGGCAGCCTTGTGGGTTGAATATTCTTGGTGGCAGGTATTTTCCTTTCAGTACTTTGAATATAACATGCCACTCCTTTCTGGCCTTTAGATTTTCTACAATATATCAACTTATACTGTTATGGGATTTCCTTTGTACGTAACTATTTGCGTTTTTCTTGTTCTTAAAAGATTCTCTTTATTTACTTATTTGAGAGAGACAGAGAGAGAGAGGAGGGGAAGAGGGAGAATCCCGAGCAGACTCTACTACCTGAGTGCAGAGCCTGACGCGGGGCTTGATCTCACAATCTTGAGATCATGACCTGAGCTGAGATCAAGAGGTGGATGCCTAACTGACTCAGCCACCCAGGTGCCTCTAAGGATTCTCCTTTTATTTAAAAAAATTTTTTTTGACATTTTAATTATTATGCGTCCTCTTGTGGACCTTCTTGGGTTCATCTTGTTTGGGGCTCTCTGAGCTTGCTGGACCTGGATGTCTTTTTCCTTCCCCAGGTTAGGGAAATTTTAGCTATTATTTTTTCAAATAAGTTTTCTGCCCCCTTCTCTCTGTCTTCTCTTTCTGGACCTCTCTAACGTGAATGTTAGTATGCTTGATATTGTCTCAGGGGTCCCTTAACCTATCCTCATTTTTAAAAAATGTTTTCCCTTTTTGTTCTTCAGCTTGGGTGCTTTCCGCTACCCTGTCTTCCAGATTGCTTGATTGCTTTTCTGCATTTTGTAATCTGCTCTTGATTCTCTCTAGCGTATTTCTCACTTCAGTTATTTTATCATTCAGCTCTAATTGGTTCTTTTTCATATTTTCTTTCTTTGTTGCTGTTTTCACTTAGTTCATCCACTCTTCTCTCAAGTCTGATGAATATCTTTATGACCATTACTCTGAAGTCTCTATCAAATAGATTGCTCATCTCCATTTCATTTAGTTCTTTTTCTGAAGTTTTGTGTTATTCTTTTGTTTAGAATATATTCTTCTGTCCTCTCATATTGTCTGAGCCTCTGTGTTTGTTTCTTTGAACTAGGTAGGTCAGCTCTGTTTTCTAGTCATGAAAGTAGTGGCCTTATGAAAAGACACCTTGTGGTGCCCCATAGTGCGATCTCCCTGGTCAACAGAACCCGCCACTGTGGGAGTGTCCCCTCTGTGGGTTCATATGTTCTCTTGTGACTTGGCCACGACTGCTGCTGGTACACTCGTGGGCCTGGCTGGCCATCAGCTCTGTTGTCATCAGTGACCCAGGTGTGACTGCTGTGAGCATGCTGGTAGGCAGGGCTGGACCCTGGTGCAGCTTGCTGAGTGGTGCAAACATACCTGTTGCTAGCTTTCTGGTGGATGGGGTAGCTGGTTGAGAGTCCCATCTATAGCTGCTGCTGGTGTGCTGGTAGGTGGAATTAGTTCCCATGGTAGCTGGCAGAGAGGCTGGGCTATAGATGCTGGTGGCTTGCTAGTGGGTGCAACCATCTCTTGGTACAGCTGGCTGAGTGGGCTGGCCACAGTGGCTGTGGGTATGCTGGTAGATGGAGCAGGAAGCCTTCCACCCTCCTCAGGGCAGGAGTCACTTTGTAGGGGTGCCTTTCCTGGCCTGGGCTGCCTGCCAGGCGTGGTGAGGCAGTAGTTGCTTTGGAGGGGCTCCTGCGGGGGTGGGTTGACAGGGAAACACTGAGGCAGGACAAAGAGTGCTAGCAAGGTAGATGGAGAGTATCAGAACTGGTGTCTGCTAGTTCTGGCCTAGCTAGATCAAAGGAAGGCAAGAAAAATGGTGCTGCCCACCAGCATTCCCTTTCCTGGAAAAAGTTCCAGTAGATCTCTTGTGTCTCTAGCACATACCTAAAATTAGTAAATCTCCTTCACGTATGACACAGCTGTTTTTCGAACTGCTGCTTCTGTGCAGAGTCTCAGACCGAGTGATAGAGGGTGCTGGCCCTTTCGGAGTGAAGTCTCAGTTTCCTATAGCCCTGTGGCTCTTCTGGAGTCAAGCCCTGCTGGTTTCAAATCTTCCAGTTTTGAGTCCTGCTGATTTTCAATGACAGACATAATGGCTTTCCTTTTGGGTGTAGCTCCCCAGGGCTGGGGGTGCCCTGTGTGGGTTTGATCCCCTCACTCCTCAAAGGAGAGGACCTCTATGCCTGTGATAAACTTTCTGCTTGTGGGTCACTCTGCCACGCGTTTGATTCTTGGCTATGTCTCTGCCCTTCTACTCTTCTCAATATGGCCTTTTTTTTTTTTTTTCCTTTTAAATGTCATTGGCTTTGGGAGGGTTTGTTCTGCTTGTGTTCAGGTAGTTTTCAGAGTGCGTTGCACTACATGAAGTCGTTGCCTTAGTGTGTCTGTGGGAAGAGGTGAGCCCAGGATTTTCCTATTCTGTCATCTTCTCTGTCTCCTCTAGTTGTTTTTTTTAAATATCAGTGTGAGTGGGGGATGGAAGGCCTGGACGGAGCTTCCTAGTCTGCTAACTTGCAGATGTCCCTAAAAAAGAGTATCTGTTTTCTAAACAGGGATACTAAAGCTCAGATAGTGACTTGGACAGGGTTACACAGTTAATAAGGATAAAGGCTGGGATTTGACTGTATTTCTTTCTCCAGATTTTGTGATTTTTTTAAAAAAATAAACTTTGTATTTTATAATAATTTTAGATTTACCAGAAAGTTGCAAAGATAGTACAGAGAGTTCCCATATCCACCCACCCTCTGCCCTACATAGTTGTCCCTTTTATCAACATGTTAGATTAGTATACTATGTTTGTTACAATTAATGAATAGATACTGATATGTTATTGTAATTAAAGTCCATACTTTATTCAGATTTTCTTACTTTTAACCTGTTTTATTTTCCATTCTAGGACCCAGTCTAGGATATTATGTTCTTGTTATGGCTCCTTTGGCTCCTGTTGACTGTGGCAGTTTCACAGAATTTCTTTGTTTTGATGACCTTGACAGTATTGAGGAATACCACCCAGGTATTTTGTAGACTGTGCCTCAGTTGGAATTTGTCTGATGGCTTTTCTCATGATTAGACTGGGTTATGGGTGTTTGGGGGGAAGACCATTTTTATTATGTCATGTCAAGGCCTTGATCAGCTGGCCAAGGTAGTTTTTGCCAGGTTTCTGCCCTGTAAACTTACTTTTTCTACTTTATATACCACAGTTAAGAAGGATTGGGGAAAATTAAGCTCTACTTCTTGGAGGGGGAGAGACTATAGAAATTATTCAGTATTCTTCTCTAGGAAGAATTATTTATTTTGTTTCTCCAGTTGTTTCAGCTTTGTCCATTGGAAGCTGTTCCATGTTGGTCCCCATGTCCCTTTGGTATGGCCCCCACTGTTGTGTGTTTTTTTGTGCACTTTTCTTACTTTCTTATACTACAGGATGCCTATTTTGTATATTCCCTGCCTCAGCCATTGGAGAATCAGTAATTTCTCCAAAGAGCTGTGGTTCCTTTTAGTAAACCAAGATGTCTTCCAGAATATGTGAAAGATCTAATAGATTGTAGTAGCCAATAAAAACTCATTTGAAAGGGTATGTATAGGTAGGAGGTAATTAACAAGATCAGAGAAGAAGAGAAAGCCAGAAGGGTTATAATCCAATTTTCTCTTGAATGATAGTTTACAGTCGGAAGTAATTTAACGGCATAAACTCAGAGTCAGAAATCTTAGGCTTAAATGCCGACTCTGACACTTTTAATTGTGTGTCTGTGAATCTCAATTTCCTCATCTGTAATATGGGTATAATTAACCTCATGAGGTTGTTGGGATGATGATTAAATAATATAAAGCACATGCTTTGCTGTGCCTGGCACACAGTAAGCATTCATATGTTAGCTGTTGTTACTAGTCTCATTTCTTTACTCCTCTGAACTAGCTATTATAATGTCATGAACAACTATGAACCCTCACCATTTTTGTTTGATGCCTCTGTTACTCAGCTTCCCCTTGTTGTATTTCTTTCCCTAGGAATACTTTTGATGTGATCCAGTACGTGTTTTCCTTTGAGATCATCGCAGAGAAGCTGCAAGTAGCATCACTGCCTTGTACTGGAGAAGCATGTGAGGGTCTGTATGCAGATGACAGTTCTAGGGACCTTTGACTTGAAGTAGCTATCTCTTCCCCAGACCCATATTTAGGTTCAGTCCTCTCTTGAGTCTTTATCAATCTTTTTTTTTTTAAAACCATAAAAAATTGTGTTGTTCAAATATAAAATACTTATATTAACATGAACTGAACACCAGATCTCTTTTTTTAAAGATTTTATTTATTTATTTGAGAGAGAGAGAGAGAGAGCGAGAGCGCGTGCACTCGGGAGTGCACGAACACAAGTGGGGAGGGGAGTGGGGAGAGGAGCAAAGGGTGAGAGAGAAGCACACTCCCTTGCTGAACAGGGAGCTTGATTCCAGGACCCGGGGATCGGGGATCGTGACCTGACCTGAAGGCAGATGCTTGACTGACTGAGCCACCCAGGCACTCCCCCACCAAATCTCTTTTTGTTAATGGAATTAAATTTTTTTATTGTCTTCCTAGCAAATTTAGTGTCCCCTTGTTAGGGGAGCTCTTTAAAGTGATTCCTTTAAGAGGAAATTATCTTCCTTTTGATCATGTGATTCTTCTGCTAAAGAGTCTTCCTTTTTCACTATGGGCGATGTCTAAAATCTTCCTCCAGAGAGTCAGCACCCCATATAAGATTGCCATATTTTTTTATACCTGTGAACCTTCTCCCATGATTTTCATGCATGACATGTTCTTTTCTCATCATTTTCTTCACTAGACTATCATTCAAATAACTTCAGACTTCACCTGAAGTAATTAATACAAAAATGCTAAATCTGCTCCCTGTTTACTGCCTTTTGAACACTGCTGTTTATCTTCTAGAATGTACTGGCACTTGATATGTGCATGGTATAAATACTCAAAGTGTTGAACATTTGGTTATGTGCCTACATATCTTCTAAACATTTGTATTAATGCTGTCATCTTCCTAAAGAACATGTATGTAAATACCCCAGTCAAGATAGTACTGAGTGTCTGCTTATTGATAATCAGGAGGAAGATGAACATTCTCTAATAGCTCTCGAGTATAGTCATCTACAAATATGAATAAGGGGACTTCTTAAATCTGAGGTAGTCGGTTTCACTATGCCTTCTTTAGTCCCTTGGCTGTAATTATAGGACATTAACTTCCAACTCAGTCCAGAGCTAGGTGTTTCCTCAAGGAGATAGCTATTTCTGAGTCTTAGAGCTTGGAACCTTTTTTATGGTTGGCCACTTGGGGTCCATAATATCAAGCAGTGTCTAATCTTTCTGTAGAGATTGACTCTTTTACTTTGCCATTCCCAGTTCATGCTGTGCTACCTTCCATGGCTGTGATTGGAATCCTCATAGCTGTGCTGAGAAAAAAAAATCCAGAGATAGATAGAAGTAGCAGACTGGTGTCAAATATACTTTGAGAATAACAGGTGAGTGCTGGGGAAATGTATCTCTTAACAACTTGGGGTGGCTTTCTACAGTAAAGTCAGAAAATATCCTTCTCTCCAAAAGCAAAACAAGACCAACTCTATTGCTTGCCTTTATCATCTCACTATACGAAGTACTGCTCTTATATTGAGTGATTTTACTCAGAATTTGAGTGATACCAATGTAGGAAGTTATTTGCATGTAATTGGGTGGGGGAAAGGGATGAGGTAGGAAGCCAAGGTCTGGAACCTATACAGAAAGATAATAAAGTAGTAGAAATAAAAGTATGGGACTTTGGGAATTTAAACTGTTTAAAGATGTGTATTGCTTGCCTTAAAATGAATTAGGAAAATGATGTGAGAATGGTAAGTCAAACTGAAAACTCGTGAAAGATGAGTCATCATTTCCTACAGAATGAAGTGTGAAGAATATATTTTTCTTCTTTTCAGAATACACAACTGGAAAAGAGAATTGGGGAAATCTAGGTAGTCATTGTTTTCTTTTGCTTTGCTATGGCTGTGTCCCATTTAATAGTACTGCTATTGTGTCCTCATTTCATTTCTTTATGGCTGTTGTAGCTGAAGCTGTTGCACATCACTGATAGAGTAATTTTGGGGGTGGTCCTTAACTCTGAAGAAGGCTGGTTCATTGCCTGTTGAATGTTGTATCAGAACTGGGGGCATTTTGCATGCCCACCAAATTGTGGGATCTTTCCTGGGGAAGAATCTCCATCTTCATGGTAGCAGGGAAATAGAGGTGAAGAAACACTGTCATTATCCTTAGCAAATTATCAGTGACCACTGGAAATATAAAGCTACCAGGGTTTCTGTGAGGAAATCTGGCAGTAGCCAAGCTAGAGTGGCAAAGGTGGGTTTGATCTGTAGAAACTCACTTTGCCATTCTTCATCCGAGTGCACACTAAACTGTGGAAGACATAGATCCTACATGTTCAGGTGGTAAAATCCTATGCTATCCATGTAAGATCACATAGTCTTGGATCCAGACTGTATGAGCAGATTATCTACCCCTGTCCTTTAGTTGACTAGAGGAGGTAAATCCTGTGGCACAAGGGTTCCAGGTGTGAATGAGCTTCTGTGGTTGATGTCTTTAACTTGTTATCTCAACGTAAATTCTGAGCCCCTTATCTCCTAGTAATCTGCTTCAGTTCTTTTTTTCGCTTTTACAAAGAACAATTTATTGTCATATAATTCACATTTGAAGTATATAATTCAGTTGTTTTTAGTATATTCACAGATTGTGGAACTATCACCATCCGTTTTACAATATTTTTATCACAATACAAAGAAACTCTGTAATTTTTAACTCTAATCACCCCAATTCCCCATTCCGTCATGCCCTGGGTGACCAATAATGTATGTTTCATTTTTGTATATTTGACTATTAAGGACATTTTATATAAATTGAATCATGTAACGTCTTTTGTGACTGGCTTCTTTAACTGAATGGACATAATGATTTCAAGATTCATTCATGTAGCATTTTCAGTACTTCATTCCATATTTACATGTGAATGTGTGTGTATATGTGTATAGCAGCTATTTTCAGATATTATTTCTATATAATTCACACAAAATAATTCAGGGGTGCCTGAGTAGCTCTGTCTCTCTAAAATAAAGAAATAAATCTTTTAAAAAATAGTAAACAGGGGCTCCTGGGTGGCTCAGTTGGTTGAGCAACTGCCTTCGGCTCAGGTCATGATCCTTGAGTTCTGGGATCGAGTCCCACATCGGGCTCCCAGCTCCGCGGGGATTCTGCTTCTGCCTCTGACCTTCTCTCCTCTCATTCTCTCTCTCACTTTCTAAAAAAAAAAAAAATAGTAAACAACTCAATAAGATTTACTGTAATCACAGATACATGCAATTATTAGTCATTTTAGATCATTTTAGAACTCCTGTTTTCAGTTCTCTTAGGTATATACCTAGGAGTGGAATTGCTGGGTGATATGGTAATTCTGTGTTTAACTTTTTAACAAAGTCTCAAACTTTCAAAAGTGGCTGTACCATTTTACAGTCCCACAAATAGTATACAAAGGTTCCATTTTCTCTACATCTTTGCCAATACTCATTTCTGTTTGTTTTTTTTTTAATTTTGGCCAACTTAGTGGGTGTAAAGTGGTATCTCCTTCTGATTTTATTTTACATTTCTCTAATATTGCTGTTGAACACCTTTTGTGTGCTTATTGGAGATAATGTAACTCTTCATTGGAAAATGTTTATATAAGTCCTTTGTCCATTTGTTAATTGGGTTGTCATTTTTTTTTTTTTTGAGAGAGAAAGTGTGAGCAGGGTGGGAGGGGCAGAGGGAGAACGAGAGAGAGAATCTTTTTTTTAAAATTAACATATAATGTATTATTTGCCCCATACAGGTATGTGAATCATCAAGCTTACACATTTCACAGCACTCACCATAGCACATACCCTCCCCAATGTCCATAACCCAGCCATCCTTTCCCTACCCCCTTCCCCCTCCCCAGTAACCCTCAGTTTGTTTCGTGAGATTAAGAGTCTGTTATGGTTTGTCTCCCTCCCGATCCCATCTCGTTTCATTTTTCCCTCCCTGCCCACCACAACCCTCCACCACCCCCGCCTTGCCTCTCAAATTCTTCATATCAGAGAGATCGTATGATAATTGTCTTTCTCTGATTGACTTATTCCCTTAGCTTAATACCCTCTAGTTCCATCCATGTCACTGCAAATGGCAAGATTTTGGGGCTTTTGGTGGCTGCATAGTATTCCAGTGTGTGTGTGTGTGTGTGTGTGTGTGTGTGTGTGTGTGTGTGTGTGTGTATTCCACTTCTTCTTTATCCATTCATCTGTTGATGGACATCTATGTTCTTTCCGTAGTTTGGGTGTTGTGGACATTGCTGCTATAAACATTCAGGTGCATGTGACCCTTCAGATCACTACATCTGTATCTTTAGGGTAAATACCCAGTAGTGTGATTGCTGGGTCATAGGGTAGCTCTATTTTAAACTTTTTAAGGAATCTCCATACTGTTTTCCAGAGTGGCTGCGCCAGCTTACATTCCCACCAACAGTGTAGGAGGATCCCCCTTTCTCCGCATCCTTGCCAACACCTGTCATTTCCTGACTTGTTAATTTTAGCCCTTCTGACTTGTGTGAGGTGGTATCTCACTGTGGTTTTTTTTTTTTTTCACTGTGGTTTTGATTTGTATTTCCCTGATGCCTAGTGATGTTGAGCACTTTGTCATGTGTCTGTTGGCCAATTTGGATGTCTTCTTTGCAGAAATGTCTGTTCATTTCTTCTGCCCATTTCTTGGTCGGATTATTTGTTCTTTGGGTGTTGAGTTTGATAAGTCTTTATAGCTTTTGGATACTAGCCCTTTATTTGATACGTCATTTGCAAATACCTTCTCCCATTCTGCCAGTTGTCTTTTGGTTTCGTTGACTGTTTCCTTTGCTATCCAAAAGCTTTTGATCTTGATGAAGCCCCAATAGTTCATTGTTGCCCTTGCTTCCCTTGCCTTTGGTGGTGTTTCTAGGAAGAAGTTACTGCGGCTGAGGTCGAAGAGGTTGCTGCCTGTGTTCTCCTCAAGGATTTTGATGGATTCCTGTCTTCCATGGCGGTCTTTCATCCATTTTGAGTCTATTTTTGTGTGTGGTGTAAGGAAATGGTCCATTTTCATTCTTCTGCATGTGGCTGTCCAATTTTCCCTACACCCTTTGTTGAAGAGACTGTCTTTTTCCCATTGGACATTATTTCCTGCCTTGTCGAAGATTAGTTGACCATAGAGTTGAGGGTCCATTTCTGGGCTCTCTATTCTGTTCCATTGATCTATGTGTCCTTTTTTGTACCAGTACCATACTGTCTTGATGGTTTCAGCTTTGTAATAGAGCTTGAAGTCTAGAATTGTGATGCCACCAATTTTGGTTTTCTTTTTCAACATTCCTTTAGCTATTCATGGTCTTTCCTGGTTCCATATAAATTTTAGGATTATTTGTCCCATTTCTTTGAAAAAAAATTGATGGTATTTTGATAGGGATTGCGTTAAATATGTAGATTGCTTTAGGTAGCATAGACATTTTCACAATATTTGTTCTTCCAATCCATGAGCATGGAACGTTTTTCCATTTTTTTGTGTCTTCCTCCATTTTTTTCATGAGCAATTTATAGTTTTCTGAGTACAGATTCTTTGCCTCTTTGGTTAGGTTTATTCCTAGGTATCTTATGGTTTTGGGTGCAATTGTAAATGGGATTGACTCCTTAATTTCTCTTTCTTTTTGTGTAGAAATGCAACTGAATTCTGTGCATTGATTTTATATCCTGACACTTTACTGAATTCCTGTATGGAGAGAGAGAATCTTAAGCAGGCTTGGTATGGGGCCTGATGTGGGGCTTGATCTCACAACCCTGAGGTCATGACCTAAGCTGAAATCAGGAGTTGGACACTTGACTGACTGAGCCACTCAAATGCCCTTGGGTTATCATTTTGCTGTTGAATTGTAAGAGCTCTTTATATATTCTAGATATTAGACCCTTATTTGCTAATATTTTCTTCTATCCTATGGGTTTTTAAAAAGACTTACTTTTTTTAGAGCAGTTGTAGCTTCACTGCAAATTTGAGAGAAAGGGGCAGAGATTTCTTATATACCCCCTGCCTCCACACTTAAATAGCCTCCCACATTTTCAACATCCCCCCCACAGTGGTACTTTGGTTGCAATTGACGAATCTACATTGACACACAATAAGCACCCAAACCTCTTAGTTTACCTTAGAGCTCATTCTTGATATAAATTCTATGGGTTTAGAAAAATGTATAATTATACATGTCCATCATTATAGTATCATGCAGAGTATTTCTGGTGCCTTAAAAATCCTTTCTGCTTAGTACTCCTGCTTGCAACCCCTAACTGATTTTTTTTTTTTTTAAAGATTTTATTTATTTATTTAACAGAGAGAGAACACAAGCAGGCAGAGAGGCAGGCAGAGGCAGAGAGAGGAGCAGGCTCCCTGCGGAGCAAGGAGCCCGATGCGGGACTCGATCCCAAGACGCCGGGATCATGACCTGAGCCAAAGGCAGCTGCTTAACCAACTGAGCCACCCAGGCGTCCCCTAACTGATCTTTTTAATTGTTTCCATAGTTTTGCCTTTTCCAGAATGTCATGTAGTTGGAGTCACACAACATGTAGCCTTTTCAGATTAACTTCTTTTGCTCAGTAATAAGCATTTAAGGTTCCTCCATGTCTTTTCATGGCTTGATAGCCCATTTCCTTTTAGCAATGAATAATACTATGTTTTCTAGATGTACCACAGTTTGTTTATCCATTCTCTTACCAAAGGACATCTTGGTTGCTTCCAAAGTTTCAGCAGTTATGAATAAAGCTCCTATGAATATCTGTGTGCAGGTTTTTGCATGAATGTAAGTTTTAATCTTTAGGTAAATACCAAGGAATGTGATTGCTAGATTGTATGGTTAAAAACATACATGGTTTTGTAAGAAGCCACTAAACTGTCTTTCAAAGAGGCTAAATACCATTTTACATTCTCATTAGCAATAAAGAGAGTTCTTGCTGCTCCACCTTCTCCCCGCCATTTGGTGTTGTCACTCACTGTTCTAGAGTTTGGCCATCCTAATAGTTATGTAGTGGTATATACTTGTTTTAATTTGCAATTCTCTGATGACATATGTGGAATTTCTTTCATATGTTCATGTGCTGTATGTGCATCTTTGGTGAGGTGTGTGTTAGGTCTTTGACCTGTTGTTTAATCAGGGTTAAAATCCTTATCAAATGTGTCTTTTGCAAATATTTTTGGTGGTCTTTGGCTACTTCTACCCATTTCTTTTCTCTTTATTGAGGTATAATTGACGTATTACTAGTTTCAAGTGTATAACATAATCACTTAAATTGTATAAATTGCAAAATGATCACTACACTAAGTCTAATTAACTTCTATCACCATACATAATTATATTTTTTTCTTGTGAGAATTTTTAAGATCTACTCTCTTAGCAACTCTCAAATATACAGTACTGTATTATTAGCTGTAGTTACCATGCTATACATTATATCGAATGACTTACTTATTTTAAAACTGAAAGTTTACACCTTTTGACCCCCTTCACCCATTTTGCCCACTGTCCACCTCCACTTCTGACAACCAGCAGTCTGTTCTCTGAGTTTGTTTCCACTGCCTGCCCCCAGATTCCACATGTAAGTGAGATCGTATGGTATTTTTCATCTTCTCTCTGACTTACTTCATTTATCATAATGCCCTCAAAGTCCATCCATGGTATTCCAAATGACAAGATTTCCTCTTTTTTATGGCTGAATTACTTTTCATTGTACATATATACCATATTTTATTTCTTTTTTTTTGAACTATATTTGATGTGCAATGTTGTATTAGTTTCAGGTGTACAGTGGTGATTCAACAATTCTGTCCATGATAAAGTGTAGTTACCATCTCCATCTGTCACCCACAATGTTATTACAGTATTATTGACTATATTCCCTATGCTATACTTTTCAGTCCTGTGACTTACCAGTTTTATGACTGGAAGTTTGTAGCTCTTAATCAGTTTCACCTATTTCACACATCTCCCCAAACCCCTCCCCTCTGGCAAACATGAGTTTGTTCTTTGTACTTAACAATTCTGTCTCTGTTTTCTTCGTTTATTTGTTTTTTAAATTCCACATATAAGTGAAATTATACGGTTTTTGTCTTCTCTGATGTCTTTCACTTAGCATCATAGCCTCTAGGTCCGTCCATGTTGTTGCAAATGGCAAGATCTCATTCTTTCTTATGGCTGAGTAATGTTCTGGGGTGTGTGTGTGTGTGTGTGTGTGTGTGTGTGTGTGTGTGTATGACATCTCCTTTATCCATTCATTTATTGACGGACACATAGGTCGCTTCCATACCTTGAATATTGTAAATAATGCTACAATAACCATAGGGGCATATATGTCTTTTGGAATTAGCGTTCTCATTTTCTTTGGGTAAATACCCAGTAGTGGAATTATTGAATCATATGATATTTCTATTTTTAATATTTTGAGGAACTGCCATACTGTTTTTGACAGTAGTTGCACCAGTTTACTTCCTACCAGTAGTGCAAGTGTTCTCTTTTCTTCGCATCCTTGCAAACATTTGTTATTTCTGGTCTTCATACTAGCAATTTTAAGAGGTATAAGTGATATCTCATTGTGGTTTTGATTTCATTTCCGTGATGATTAATAATACGGAGCATCATTTATATGTCTAGTTGGCCAGCTATATATCTTCCTTGGAAAAATCTCCATTCAGGTCCTCTGTCCACTTTTAAATTGGATTGTTTGGGGTTTTTTTGATGATGACTTGAATAAAGTTCTCTATGTATTTTGGATATTAACCCCTTATCAGATCTGTCATTTACAAATATCTTCAGTAGGTGTCATTTTTCTTTGTTGATTTTGTTGTTGTTGTTGTTGTTGTGCAAAAGCTTTCTTTTTGGTGTAGTCCTAATAGTTTATTTTTGCTTTTGTTTCCATTGCCTGAGGAGACTGGTGTAGAAAAATGTTGCTACAGGTTATGTCCAGGAGATTACTGCCTGTGTTTTCTTTTTGGAGTTTTATGTTGTCAGGTCTCACATTTAGGTCTTTAATCCGTTTTGGCTTTATTTTTGTGTGTGGTGTAAGAAAGCAGTCCAGTTTTATTCTTTTACATGTAGCTGTCCACTTTTCCCAGCACCATTTATTGGATAGACTGTCTTTTCTGCCATTATCTATTCTTGCCTCATTTGTCATAGATTAATTGACCATATAAGTGTGGGTTTATTTCTGTGGGCTCTCTGTCCTGTTCCACTGATCTATATGTCTTTTTTGTGCCAGTGCCATATTGTTTTGATCATTTTAGCTTTATAGTATATCTTGAAGTCTGGCATTGTATACCTCCAATTTTCTTCTTCTTTCTTAGGATTGCTTTGGCTATTTGGCATCTTTTGTGGTTCCATACAAATTTCACCATTATTTTTTCTAGTTCTGTGAAAAGTACTATTGATTTTTTTTTATTATGTTATGTTAGGCACCATACAATACATCATGAGTTTTTGATGTAGTGTTCCATGATTCATTGTTTCTGTTTTGATAGGGATTGTATTGAATCTGAGGATTACCTTGGGTAGTACGGACATTTTAACAATACTACTTCTTCTGATCCATGAGCATGTATATCTTTCAATTTGTTTGTGTTCTTTTCAATTTCTTAAATCAATGTTTTATAGTTCTTAGAGTACTGGTCTTTCACCTCCTTGGTTAAATTTATTCCTAGGTATTTTATTCTTTTTGGTACAATTGTAAATGGGGTTGTTTTCTTAATTCTCTTTCTGCTGCTTTGTTATTAGTGTTTAGTGTGTAGAAATGGAGCAGATTTCTGTATATTGATTTTGTGTCAACTTCACTGAATTCGTTTATTAGTTTTAATAGTTTTTTGGTGGAGTCTTTAAGGTTTTCTCTATATAGTATCATGTCATCTGTGAATAGTGACTGTTTAACTTCTTCCTTACCAATTTGGGTGCTTTTTATTTATTTATTTTTCTGATTGCTACTGTTAGAATTTCCACCATTATGTTTAATAAAACTGGTGAGTATAGACATTATTGTCTTATTTCTGATTTTATTTTATTTTTTTAAAAGATTTTACTTATTTATTAGAGAGAAAGAGAACATGAGCGAGGTAGAGGGAGAAGCAGGCTCCCCACTGAGCAAGGAACTTGATCCCAGGGTTAGGGTTACGGTTAGGGTTAGCAGGGAACCTGACATGGGGCTTGATCCCAGAACCGTGGAATCATGATCTGAACCGAAGGCAGATGCTTAACTGGCTGAGACACCCAGGTACCCCTCATCAAGTTTATTTTTAATTTCATTTATTATGTTCTTTGTCTTGGATTGGCTGTTTTTTGTCTGTTTCTTAAGGGTCTCACTGATGTCCTCCACTCTTCTAAAATCCAGTGAGTATAGGATCATTACTTTAAACTCTTTTTCAGGCATATTACTTATATCTGTTTTGCTTAGGTTTCTCCCTGTGTGTTTTTTTTTTTCCTCCTGTACTTTCATTTGGGACATATTACTGTGTCTCTTCATTTTGTGTAACTCTTTGCATCTGTTTCTTTGTGTTAGACAGGTCACCTATATCTCCTCCTCTTGAAGGTAATGGCCTTATGAAGTAGAGGTCCTATAGTGCCCCACAGTGCAATGTCCCTGTTCCCCAGGACCTGGCACTTCAGGGGTGTCTCCTATGTGTGTTGTGAGTTCCCTGTTTTGTTCTGGCCCCTCTTCCTTTCAGTCCAGTTGTGTGCAGTAGCTGTCTTTTCTGTGAGCCGTGTTTGGTCCCTGGCTTGTGTTGGGTTAATTTTAACAAGTTACCTGCCGGTCTACTTTTGAAACGAGAACCACTGCTGGGACTGGGCTGGCGAAGGGGATTTGCAAAGTACATGTGGGTCATGTATGCAGCTTTAACAAGGCATGCCTCAGGCTTCAGTAGAGCCCGCTACCGCAGTGGCAGTTGCTGTCATAGCCGTCACCAGAATTGAGGCCCCACAAAATATGCGGGATGGGAGACTGACAAGGTTTGTCTGTGTGTGCTGGGGGAGGAGACCTTTAGCAAGAGATTAAGGCCAGCATGACTCAAAAGGGCGGATCTGTCAGTTGAGGGGGTAGGGTTTGTGTAAGCAAGTTAGGGAGGAGTGTTGGCACTACACTGGCTCCTGTAGGTGGCTGTGTGTTTATGCTGAGGGGCGGGGAATGGACAAGGTACCTTCCAGCTCCTTTGTTCTCGAGGGGGCTCCTTGTGATCCCTGCTTCTCCAGCACAAGCTCTGAGATGAGTAAATCACTCTTCCTTCCATGTGCCCCATAGGCTGTATCTCTGCAGGTTGTTTGTCATGCTGTCTCTTTAAGGATGGGGCTCAGCTTCTTAAAGTCTTCTGTGGGCTCCTAGAGCAGAGCTCACTGATTTTTAAAATTCCAGGTCTTTAGTCTTGCTCATTGTAACAACTTGGAAATTGGGCCCCTCTTCCTTTCAAAACCACATATATATGGTATATTCTTCCCCGTGTGTACTCCAGGGTGTTATATTCTGTTTCTTGCCCTTCTCTGTGCCCCTAGCTCCCTTCTAACTGTGGACTTCTGTAGTCTGTTTCACTCCCAGACCGTGTCTCCTCCCTTTTTCCCTTTTTTTTTTTTTTAAGATTTTATTTATTTATTTGACACAGAGAGAGAGAGAGATCACAAGTAGGCAGAGAGGCAGGCAGAGGGAGAGGGGGGAAGCAGGCTCCCTGTATGAGCAGAGAGCCCGATGCGGGGCTCGATCCCAGGACACCCGGATCATGACCTGAGCCGAAGGCAGAGGCTCAACCCACTGAGCCACTCAGGCGCCCCTCTTTTTCCCTTTTTTTATGTGACTTCTTCTCTGTCTGTAGTTGTGGAGTCTGTTCTGTTAGTCTTTGCGTCATTTTCTGGGTTATTTACACTGGTATGAGTATTATCTAGTTGTATCTGGGGGAGGAGGCAAGCTTAGGGTCCTCCTACTTTGCCATCTTCCCAGCCTCTCAGTCTTTGTTTTAAAGTCTATTTTGTCTGATCTAAGTATTGCTACCTGCACATTTTTTCCCACTACCATTTGCATGGAATTATGTTTTTCCATCCTCTCACTTTCAGTCTGTATGTGTTGTTCAGTTTGAAGTCTTTTCTAGGCATGTTATAGATGGATCTTGCTTTTTTTCATTCATTCACCCTATTTTTTTTTTAGTGGAGCATTTAGACCATTTACATTTAAAGTAATTATTGATAGGTGTGTCGTTATGCCATTTATATTCACTGTTTTCTGGATGTGTTGTTCTTTGTTCCTTTCTTCTTTTACTCTTTTCCCTTGTGATTATGAGGTTTTTTTTAGTTGTATACTTGGATTCATTTTTATTTTTTGCATATCTATTATAGGTTTTGGTTTGTGGTTATAATGAAGCTTATATATAATATCCTAAGTATATAGTATTCTGTATTCAGTTGATGGTTCTTTAAATTTGAATACATATTAAAAGACCTTAATTTTTAAAAATTTTATTTCCAGGAGGGTTAACATACATATTAGTTTCAGGTTACAATCTAGTGATTCATAAATTCCATACATCACCTGGCGCTCATCACGACAAGTGCACTCCTTAATCCCCATCACCTATTTCACCCACCCCCGCCACCCTCATCTAGTAACCATAACTTTGTTTTCTATACTTAAGAGTCTGTTTCATTTTTTACTTCCTCTCCATGTTTTATGTATATGATGTTATATTTTATGTCTTTTTATTTTGTGAGTTCCTTAACTGATTTTTTTAGTTATGATTGATTTTACTACTTTTGTCTTTTACTCTTCATACTAGTTTTATAATTGATTGATCTACCATCCTTCCTGTATGTATGCTTTTACTTGTGAATTTTTTTCTTTCATAATTTTACTTCTAATTATTACCTTTTGTTTTCTGCTTAAAGAAGTCCTTTTAACAGTTTTTATAATGGCAATTTAGTGGTGATGAACTCCTTTAACTCTTGTTTCTCTGGATTACTCTTTATCTCTCTTTCAATTCTTTTTTTTTAAGATTTTATTTATTTGAGGGGCTCCTGGGTGGCTCAGTGGGTTAAAGCCTCTGCCTTCGGCTCAGGTCATGATCTCAGGTCCTGGGATTGAGCCCCACATCGGGCTGTCTGCTCAGCAGGGAACCTGCTTCTCCCTCTCTCTGCCTACTTGTGATCTCTCTCTCTCTCTAATAAATAAATAAATAAATAAATAAAATCTTTAAAAAAAAGATTTTATTTATTTGAGAGAGAGAGAAAAAAAAGAGAAAGAGCACAAATAGAGAGGAGGGGGAGAGGGAGAGGGAGAAGCAGACTCCCCTGTGAGCAGGGAGCCTGATGTGGGACTCGATCCTAGGCCCCTGGGATGATGACCTGAGTCAAAGGCAGATGCTATCCGACTGAGCCACCCAAGCACCCTCTCTCTTTCAGTTCTTAAGGATAAACTTGCTGGGTAGAGTATTCTTCATTGTAGGTTCTTTCTTTTCAGTACTTTGAATATATCATGTTACTTCCTTCTCACCAGCAAACTTTCTGCTGAAAAATTAGTTGATAACCTTGTGAGATTTCCCTTGTATGTAAGTATTCTTTTCTCTTGAGTTTTTCAAGATTTTCTCTTTATGTTTTAGTTTGGATATTTTTCATAATCACATGTCTTGGTATGGATCTTCTTGGATTCAACTCGTTTGAGCATCTCTGCTTCTGGAATATGGATGTCTGTTTTCTTCCCTGGGCTAGGGAAATTTAAGCTATTATTGCTTCAGGTAAGTTTTTTGCCACTTTCTATCTTCTCCTTCTGGGACGACCCCTATGATGTGAATGTTAGTATGCTTGATATTTCCCCAGAAGTCCCTTAATCTATCCTTGTTTTTAAAAATTCTTTTTTGGTGTGTGGTATCGCTTGTGTAGTTTCCACTACTCAGCCTCCAGATCACTAATCTGTTCCTCTTTATCTTTTATTTATTTATTTTTTTATTTTTTTTAAATTTATTTGAGAGAGTGAAAGTGAGAGAAATCACAGGGGAAGAGGGAGAAGCAGACTCACTACTCAATGGAGAGCCCCATGTGGGGCTCAGTCTCGGGACCCTGAGATCAAGACCTGAGCCGAAGGCAGACACTTAACTGACTGAGCCACCCAGGCGCCCGCCCCCCTCCCCCCCCCCGCCGTTCCTCCTTATCTTTTAATTTGCGGTTGATTTCCTCTGGTGTATTTTTCATTTCAGTTATATTCTTCAGGTGTGATTGGTTCTTTTTATATTTTCTCACTCTGTTGACATTCTCACCGAGTTCATCTACTTTCTCATGTCCAGTGAATTTCTTTATGGCCATCACTGTGAACTTTTTACCAGGTAGATTGCTTATCTTTAGTTCGTTTAGTTCTTTTTCTGAGGTTTTATTTTGTGCTGTCAGTTAGAGCGTATTCCTCTTTCTCCTCATTTTGTTTGACTTTTTGTGTTTCTTTCTGTGAATTTTGTGGACTAGCTACTTCTAGAGTTGAAGGAATGGTCTTGAGTAGGGACAGCCCATGTATAGACTGTGTGTACCTGGTTGCTTTGGCTGGTTGGCTGGAGTTGTGGGTGCAGCCTGGGGATCCTGGGGTATTCCACTCAGCGGGTGTCTTAACAGGGCATCTGGAGCTGAAGCACGCATGGGCCACGGGGTCCTGGGGTGCTCCACACAGTGGACACTGGCAAGATCGCAAGATCCAAAGTGGGTGCAGGCTGAGTAGGTTCAGGGTACTCTGTGCATGGGACACACTGGCAGGATGCCTGGAGCTGAAGTGGCTCTAGGCTGGGAGGCTTTGTGATGTTCCATGAATGGGGCCCCTAGTGGGTAACTGGAGCTGAGGTGGGTGTGGGCTGGGAGGTTTCATGGTGCTTCATGCAGTGACTGACCTGGCAGGTGGTCTGGAGCTGAATTAGGTGTGGGCCTGGGATGTTCTAGGACTCTACGTACTTGTGTCACCTTGGTCAGTTGGCTGGAGCTGTAGTGCTCACTGTCTAGTAGGGGTGTCCTAGTGTGTGTCCCGCTGGGGCTGTCTTGGTGGGATAGCTGGAGTTCAGGGTGGTTTGAGGCAGTGGGACCACCTTGGGGGTAAGCTGGGGCTGGTGTGGGCTAGGGGCCACTACTTGTTGAGGCAGCAGGTGGCTCAGGTGCTTGGACCTTGTTTCCATCTTTACTGTTAAGGTGGAGGGGGAATGTAAACAGTGGTGCCACCAGTCCCATTGATTTTAGAGAGGTCCTGTAGCTCCCCTGCTGTTTGAGTTTTAGGACTTATTCCTTGATATTTCAATTGCTCTTTTATTATTTTTTAAAGATTTTATTTATTTGAGAGAGAGAGAGAGAGAGAGGGAGGGAGGGAGCACGAACAGGGGAGAGGGGCAAAAGGAGAAGGAGAAGCAGACTCCCTTGATGCGGGCCTCGATCCCAGGACCCTGCGACCAGGACCTGAGCTGAAGGCAGACACTTAATGGACTGAGCCTCCCAGGTGCCCTCAGTTGCTCTTTTTTTTTTTATTTAAAGATTTTATTTATTTATTTGACAGAGAGAGATTACAAGTAGGCAGAGAGGCAGGCAGAGAGAGAGAGAGAGGAAGAAGCAGGCTCCCTGCTGAGCAGAGAGCCTGATGTGGGGCTCGATCCCAGGACCCTGAGATCACGACCTGAGCCGAAGGCAGAGGCCTCAACCCACTGAGCCACCCAGGTGCCCCCTCAGTTGCTCTTTTAAATCACAGCTTTTTTTTTTTTTTTCCTGTACTCCAGGGTGTCTGGGGCTGGTGTATTCTAGGGGCTTGGGGATTGTGGCAGCGGCACCTGGACCCTGCTTCTGTCTGCACCTAAAAGGTGGAAGGGAAATGTAAAAGGTGCTGGCTAGTCCCCACTTAAGAGAGTTCCAACAAGCTCCCACCATTTGGAGGAGGGTTAGTTCCTTTTTATTGCTCTTGTCCTTTTAAATTGCATCTTTTTTCTCTGTTCCAGGGCAACTGAATCTGTTCCTGTTTCCGCAGTACCGACCCTCCCCATCGCAGTTTGTAGCATCAGGGGTGGGATTTTATTGTTAATGTGTCTGTGTCTCCTTCTCTCCTGCCACTCTCTGTGTGATCCCTTTATCCTTTGTTTTGCTGTTCAGTCAGCCCTCAGTTCTTCAGGAGGAATTGCTCTGTATTTACATTTTTTTTCTTTATCCATTGGTGGACACTTGGGTGGCTTTCATGTCTTGGCTATTGTAAGTAATGCTGCAGTGAAGATGGGAGGGGTGCAGATATCCAAAAGTAGGTTTTTTCAGCCTCCATAACTATGTGATCCAATTTCTATAATAAATCTCTCTTCTCTCTTCTCTCTCTTCCTTTGTCCCTCCCTCCCTGACTCTTCTCGTGTCATTATCTGTATCTGTTTTATTCTGTTTCTGGGAGAACCTTGACCAATGCAGAGTTTGGTACCAAGAGTGGTTCTAGAGGAATAGAAATTTAAGGATGTTTTCTGATTTGGTTCTGTTGTTTCTGGAATTCGCTCTCTAATCTGATTAGATTTAAAGACACTAATGGCTCTATTTCCATTAGGAAAGAGAACACTGATAGTCCATGGTGGGAACTGTTCATAGAGATATGCAAAATCTCTGCATCAGATGCTCCTAATCAACCACTCATGAGAAGCAAGGAGCTAAATGACTCAGAATATGATACTTTTCAACATTTTTTTTGAAAACTAAGGAATATAATGACATTGGTAGGTTGCTCCTAATGTTGCCAGACAGAGTGGTGAAAGAAAACAATGAGCTCAGGGATTTGAATTCCCATCTTTAGTACCATGTAAATGATCTAAGAGCCTTATGTATACCTTGAAGGAGAGTCTTATCTCATAGCTGCAGGGGTGAAATTGCTGAAAATCAAGTCTAGAATCTCACCTTGTAATTGGCTGAGTTACAACATAAGTTTAACTCTCAACCTTACAGGATATCTTCTGTTAAAGTAAGGGCATTGGTTGGGAAAGAATGGAATCCTGTGAATTGGGATAAAGGTGTGTAGGAAGATCTTGATGAGGCTAGGAACATTGAGCTTCTAAATACTGAAGAATCTTCTTTGCTAGTGGAAAAGGTCTTCCCACTCCCAGTGGAAGCAACCTGCCCAGCTCCGGGAAAAGTATTTCCCTCAACTACAGCAGAAGTGGCCTCCCTTACCCTTAGTAGCAGCCACCTCCCTACTCACAGTGGTGTGGGCCTCTCCACCTGTCTATGGGGATTAACATTGCATTGCTTGAGGAAGTGGCAATGGCTTCCCCAAAGGCAGTTTCCATGCAAGAAAATACTGAGACTTCTCAGGATCTACTCTTATCACCCCCTCACTGCTTCTATAACTAGACTCAAGTCCCAGCAAGCCTCTAAATATGTGGTATAAAATGTGATCCATGGGGTGGTGCACTCTACTCCAAATAAATTACTTGAGCTTTCTCAAGTAATTTATACATGCCTAAATCCAGGCAAATTGTGGGAATGCATACTTAGAGCATGGAATAATGGTGGAAAGAACATAAAGTTGGATCAGGCCAAATTTATTGATATGGGCTCGTGTTGGTTTGAACCTTGGGAGTTCCCTGGGTGAAATTTGGACCTGGCTCCCATATACAGGGGGCATGGAGAAACTGAAGCAGCGGACTGCTGTAGTTTTGGCAGGAGGCAGTTTTAATAAGCAAGGAAACTTACATATGAGGCTCATCTTGGATGGCTGCAAGAGGAGTAGATCTCAGTACCCATCCACTAGAATCTTAAAAGTTTATATAGAGTTCTTACTGGAATTCAGTCACGTACACAGTCCAGATGGTTTTAACTCAAGGCTACATCCTCGAAGTGGCATCTAGTGTGGAAATGGTGGGGAGAACATATATCCAAAGGACAGAGTAAGGAGCCTCTTATTGTCCAGGTACAGCTTGTGATAACATCTTTTTTTTTTCTACAAAGAGCAACGTGATCCATTGATTTCTTAAGACCCCTAGGCTAGAGGTTGGATCTCTCAGACATTCACTTGTGTCCTCATGTGATTTAATAAAGAGGATACATGAGCAGAGTCATCAGATATGAACATACAGCATTCTGTTTTGATAATGGCATAGATGCCTCCCAGTAATGTCCCAAGACCAATCTATTTTGGAGGACAGTTTTTTCTTATTATAGATATTTCAGTGTTCAACAAAGATAGGTTTGCTGTCTATCATTTAAGTCTTATTGAGTGAATTTAATGAGGGCTTCTATGTGTGCTATAATGTCTTCCAGG
This sequence comes from Nasua narica, assembly GCA_028533885.1. NCBI lineage: Eukaryota > Metazoa > Chordata > Mammalia > Carnivora > Procyonidae > Nasua > Nasua narica. The sequence goes on along the minus strand of CM052801.1, from coordinate 62,909,559 downwards.
CCAATGGAGGGTATAGACAGTGGCCAAATGATTGTATCGGTAGAAAACAATGTGCTCATCCACTAACTGGATCCTATAGAAGCAGCAGAAATATAAGGTTGAAAAGACAGATATTTAGTAGGAACTTGTATGGGAAGGTCTTCCCCTTCTATAAGAATGACACTTGTGGCCTGAACCTCAGATGTTAATGGGGGTGCAGCTTTAGGAATTTGACCTGGTTGTGCATACCATACATGTTGGTGGGGGAGGCAGGACTGGCAGGTGTGAAGACATAGACTTGGGGTGGGATCTGCCAGAGCAGAATTCCTACCTTTACCCCTCTTTTAATGGTGCATGTTCTGTTACAGGTATATTGTGTTTCAGTAGGTCCGGCTTGCAGCAGGGCAATGAGATTCCAGTGGAGATTGAATAGTTTTCTGTGAACCAGGCATGCAGAGTAATTTACCCATCTTGGTGGGATGTCACATTGCAAACTCCGGTAGTTAACACCTTTCCCAGGCATGGTGGGGCATAGTATTCTCAGCAGCATAGCACATTGATCCATGGTGAGAATGTGGGCAATGAGTGTCTCCTGTGATTCCATACCTTTATACACTTTCATGGTGTTGGGTATCTCAGAGGTGGGTTTATGGGCTATATTCTCAATCCATCCCTTGGCAGGAAGGGCAGTTCTTACCCTGATAATGTGTTCCTTAATGCTGTCTAGTCATATCTGATTCTATGCACATTTTGGAATATGGCATTCTAGTCAAAGCCCTGGTAACATAACCAGTGTTTCCAGTTGTGTCCTGTTATAAGAACAGGTTCTCATTGAACTTATGCAAATAACTATATCATCATGGATATAAGAATAATCACAAAGAGTTTCTGAATTCTGAAGAGATCAAGTAGGGAGAAAAAGAGAAGTGTTTTATTATTGACAAAGGTATATCTTAGCAAATTGCCAATAGCCTAAGAGAAAAGAGAAAAAGTTTATCTTAAATGTGTAAAACACACACATACACAGAACTAATGGTTTTAAACAAAAAATCATAAAAATTATAATCATTCTCTAGTCCCATATAATTCTTGATCTTTTGTTAGCAGTTTAATGAGTTCATCTAGTTTTTTTTATTAGAGTTCTGTAAATTCTTAATTCAGTGGTATGATCTTAGTTATCAGAAATCTTTACTTGTCAGAGCTTTTTCCATGAATCTCCTTAAAGATGAAGTAGTTTTGCAGGAACACTTGCAAAGCATCAGAGTAAAACAATAACTGTCTGCAAATGACAAAAGACTTAAAAATGGCTGTGCATGAAGATCTGATGAGAATTCATTATAATGCATTTGACAAGGGAATGTGACTATTTCTGCAACATCATTTTTAAAAAAATTTATTTCTTTAAGTAATCTCTACACCCAACATGGGGCTTGAACTCATTACCCAGAGATCAAGAGTTACATGCTCTTCTGGCTGAGCCAGCCAGGCACCTCACTGTAACAGCACTTCTAAAATAACTGGAATTAATATAGGAGGAGGTCATTGAGAGGACGTGACTGCCAGTTGACCCACAAACTGGACCTGGGTAATCAGAGGCTCCTTACCTATCGTTGGAATGTACATTCTGTCCACCATTCTCACAGTGGGAGCTGTTTTCAAGGATGCAGCCTTGAGAGAGCAGTGTGTTGCTGAGTCCATCTGGAAGGAATATGTGACTGATCTAGTTAACTTAATAAACTAGTAAGGCTCTGGTGGTTGGATGCAGAAATTTACTCATCTTATGACTGCCCAGGACAAGTCATATGTAAGTTCTCTCGCTTATTAAAACTGCTACATACTCATCTGGAATGGTCTCTTTCTTTGTTCTCTCCTAGCCCTCTGTGTACGGGGCCCATTTGTGAATAAATAGTTGGTCAGCCACCCAGGAGACTGCAGAAATGGGTCTTGGGAAAGGGGGGGAGGGAGTCCTGAGTTGGCCATTAACCCCTCTGTGTGTGTGGGGGAGTAGCTTGTATGTTAGATTCTTGATCACTGCTTAAGTACAGAGACGTCTAAAAATGCTGATTATTTTGATGTACTTGTTTGAGAAACTGTGCATAGTGTGTTGCTGCAAAGAAAGGAAACAGATGATTTATATGTTGAGCTGGTCTCTATTGTAGCCATTTCAGCCCAATTAGAAGCTAAAGCTCCAGTTAGAAAGTTGACAGAAGGGCCAAGGTAGAGAAGGATGTTGTCCAGAGTTATCCACTACTCAGCTAACTTTGGGGCTAGCAGACAAGGTAGGAGAGCAGAATAGGAAGTTGGAGACCTTTGCACAGATAGGAGGACAAACTGCCATGGCTTAAAGTTTGAGTGCTTGTGACAAAGCCCGATTGAGACGCGAAGAGGTGAGATCACTGGGAAATTGAGGGGAACAAAGTGGAGAATGTGGTTGAGAATGAAACAGAAGAATTTCTAAAATACCAACTGCTATTGAAGCTTCCTTACCCAAAATTTAGTGTACAGTTTCCAAAAAATTATTCATCAGGGGCAAATACAAATCTTAAAAGTCTTCTCCAGTTAGTTACAATTTTATGCATCCGATTTCTTGGGTTTAGCTTATGGGTCAACCAGTGGTCACATCCTCTCAATGACCTCCAACAGCTCACTAAGCAGAGATTCTGCATGTAATGTAGCTTGGGAAATTAGGGCTTTAAATGGTTGGTTGGCTAAAATACGGACCAAAAGATGTCCCACCTTATGTGAATTGGAAATGTCCCATCTCCCTTGGTTTAATGTAGAGGAAGGAGTTGAGAGTCTTAGAGAGATTGGACTGTTAGAGTGGGTTTGTCATTTAAGATGTACTCGTCCAGGGGCGCCTGGGTGGCTCGGTTGGTTGAGCAACTGCCTTCGGCTCAGGTCATGATCTCGGAGTTCCGAGATCGAGTCCCACATCGGGCTCCCAGCTCCATGGGGAGTCCGCTTCTCACTCTGACCTTCTCCCTTCTCATGCTCTCTCTCACTCTCTCTCTTTCCTAATAAATAAATAAAATCTTTAAAAAAAAAAAAAGATGTACTCATCCATACTAGTAGGGTCCAGAAGACCTACCTTTCACTAATACTATGAGAAATAATTTTATGAGTGGAGCCCTAGCATCCTCAAAGAGCTCTGTGATTGCTCTTCTCTGTAGGCCAGACCTTGCAGTGGGAACCACAGCCACTCAGTTGGAAAACCTGAATGCAATGGGAATAATTGGATCCTGGGATGGCAGAGGCCAAGTGGTGGCACTCAAACACCAAAGGAATGGTGGGTGTGGTTATTGTAACGGGCAGTAGAATTGAAGCAGCAGATTTTTCTGATTCATGCAGAATTATGGCACTGGCTCATTATTGTGTTCTAAAAAGTGAAATAAATAGGAAACCTACTAGATTCTTATTTGATCTGTATAAACAGAAAAGCTTTAGGTCACATGAACAAAATTCTAACAAATCCTAAAAACCAAGAGTCATAGTTTCTCAAAAAATTCCCACACTTGAGACAGTTTGCAGGCCCAGAACTTTTTTTTAAAGACTCTATTTATTTGAGAGAGAGAAGAGAATGAGAGAGAGTGAGCATGAGAAGGGGAAGGTCCTAGGGAGAAGTAGATCCCTGCTGAGCAGGGAGCCCAATGTGGGACTCGATCCCAAGACTCTGGGATCATGACCTGAGCTGAAGACAGTCGCCCAACCAACTGAGCCACCCAGGCACCCAGGCCCAGAACTCTTTGAATGAAGGGGAGGCCAGTTCCCTTGAGGAAGTACACTATTGAGTACGCTATTGAGAATTTATACTGTTATTCTGTTGTACAAAAGGACCTAGAGCATTTTACTGAGGTAATTACACATTGAAGACAAGGGAATAATCAGACAGACCTTTCAGGGACTGCTAGACACGGATTTGAACTGACACTAATTCTAGGAGACCTGAAATATCTCTGTGGCCCTGCAGTCAGAGTATGGGCTTATGGATGTCAGGTGATCAATGGAGTTGTAGCTCAGGTCTATCTCACAGGGAGTCCAGTGGGTCCTCAAACCCATTCTGTGCTTATTTTCTCAGTTCTAGAATGTATAATTGGAATAGAAACACACAACAGCTGGCAGAATCCCAGCTGTTTCCTGATCTGTGGAGTAAGGGCTATTATGATGGGAAAGGCCAAGTAGAAGCCATTAGAACTGGCTCTACCTAGGAAAATAATAAATACAAAATAGTTCAATAATAAATTAAAAAAACCTCCACGTTCCTGGAGGGATTGCAGAGATTAGTGCCACCATGGAGGATTTGAAAGATACAGGAGTGGTGATTTCTACCACATCCCCCTTCAGCTCTTCTATATCTTTGATCTCTGCAGGAGACAGGTGGAGAATGACAATGGATTATTTTAAGCCTAACTAGGTAGGGACTCCAGTTGCAGGTGCTGTACCAGATGTGGTTTCATTGCTTGAGCAAATTAACAGATTATGTGGTACATGGTATGCAGCTATTGATGAGGCAGATGCACTTTTTTCTCCATACCTGACCATAATGCCCACCAGAAGCAGTCTGCTTTCAGCTGGCAAGACCAGCAATGTACCTTCACTGTCCTACTTCAGGGGTAAATCAGCTGTCTAGCTCTATGTTGTGATGTAGTTTGCAGGGAATGTGATTGCCTTTCCCTTCCACAAGGTGTCACACTGTTTTATTGTATTGATGACATTATGGTAACTGTACCTAGTGAGTGAGAATTAGCAAGTAATCTAGACTTATTGGTGATATAGTTGTGCATCAGAGGGTAGGAAATAAATTGAACTAAAATTCAGGGGTTTTCTGTCTGAAATTTCTAGGGCTCCAGTGGTGTGGGGCACCAATGTTGAGACATCCAAGGTGAAGGATAAATTGTATTTGGTCCCTTTTACAACCAAGAAAGAGGCACAGTCCCTAGTGGGCCTCTTTGAATTTTGGAAGGAACACATTCATTTGGGTGTGTTACTCCAGCCGGTTTACTGAGTGACCTGGAAAGTTGCTATTTTTGACTGAAATCCAGAACTAGAGAAGGCTCTGCAGCAGTAAGGCTGCTGAGCAAGGTGCACCACACTTGGGCCATACAATCCAGAAGATCCAGTGGTGCTTGAAGTGTTAGTGTCAGAGATGGTGTTTGAAGACTTTGGTAGACTTCTCTAGGTGAATCGCATTGTAGTCCTTTAGGATTTTGGAGCAAGAGTCTGTCATCATCTGGAAATAACTCTCCTTTTAAGAAACTGCTCCTGGCCGGCTACTGGGCCTAAGACCTGAACATTTGACCATGGGCCACCAAGTTACCATGTGACCTGAGGTGCCTCTCATGAACTTGAGTGTTGTATGACCCAGCAAGCCTTGAAGCTGAGCATGCAAAACAACACTCCATCGTCAAATAGAAGTTTTATATATGTGATCAGGCCCAGATGGGCCCTAAAGACACAAGTCACATGAAGAAGTGGCCCATGGTCCCCACTCCTGCTATACTGCCATCTCCCTCCCAGCCTGCATCTCTTGCTTCATAGGGTGTTACCTACAATCAGTTGGCAGGAAGAAAAGACTAGGGCCTGGTTTACAGATGGTTCTGCATGGTATGCAGGTACCACTCGAAAGTGGACAGCTGCAGCACTGTGGCCCCTCTGGGACATCCCTGAATGACATTGGTGAAGGGAAATCCTTCTAGTGGGCAGAACTTCCCAGGTAGTACCTCCGATTGTTTGCTTATGTTGGCAAGACAAATGACCAGACGTGTGGTTATATACCACCAGTTCTTGGGCTGTGGCCAAGGGTCAGGGACTTGGAAAGAACATGATTAGAAAATTGGTGACAAATTTAGGAAACAGGTATGTGGATAGACCTCTCTGAATGGGAAAAAGATGTGAAGATATTTATATACTGTGTGAATGCTCACCAACGGTTTGGTTACCTCACCAAAGGAACATTTTAATGATCAAGTGGGTAGAATGGCCCATTCTGTGAGTACCATTCACCTCTTTTTCCAGTTGCTTCTGTCATTGCCCAGTGGACTCATGAACAAAGTGGCTGTGGTGGCAGGATGGTAGTTATACATAGGCTCAGTGACGTGGACTTCCACTTACCAAGCCCAGCATGGCTATGGCCCACACTGAATGTGCAGTCTGCCAGCATTAGAGACCAAAACCGAGCCTCTGATATGGTATCATACCCTGGTATAATCAGCCAGCTACCTGGTGGCAGGTTGATTATGTTAGACTGCTCCCACCATGGAGGGGGCAACATTTGCTCTTACCGGGATAGACATACTAAATACAGATTTGCCTACCCTGCATGCAGTGCTTCCTCCAAAACTACCGTCTGTGGACTCAAGGAATGCCTTATCCACCATTGTGGTATTTTACAGAGCATTGCCTGTAGATCAAGGAACTCACTTGGCAGCAAGAGAAGTATGACAATGGGCTCATACGTATGGAATTCACTGGTCTTACTACATTCCCTATTTTTTTTAAAGATCTTTTTAAAAAAGATTTTGTTATTTGAGGGGGGGTGGGGCAAAGGGGGAGGGAGAAGCAGACTTTCCACCGAGCAGGAACCTTGATTCGGGGCTCCATCCCAGGACCCCGGGATCATGACCTGAGCCAAAGGCAGCTGCTTAACTGACTCTGCCACCCAGGTGCCTCTATTCCCTATCATCTTGAAGCAGCTTGCTTAATATAACAATGGAATGACCTTTTTAAGGTTTAGTAATAGTACCAGTTAGGTGGCAATACCTTGCAGGCCCAGGGCAGGGTTCTCCAGAAAACTGTATATGCTCTGAATAAGTGTCCAATATATGGTGTTGTTTTTCAATAGCCGGGATTCATAGGTCCAGGAATCGAGGGGTAGAAATGAAAGTGCATCACTCACTATTACCATAGTGACCGACTATCAACATTTTTGCTTCCCGTTCTCATGGTATTATGTTCTGCTGGCCTAGAGGTCTTAGTGCCAGAGGGAAGAAAGTTTCTATTGGGAGACACAATAATGATTCCAATGAGCTGGAAGTTAAGACTGCCACCCCGCTACTTTGGGATCCTCATGCCTCTGAATCAACAGGCAAAGAAAGGAGTTATGGCATTGCCTGGGGTGATTGTTCCTGATTATCACGGGGAAATTGGATTGCTACTACACAAGGGAATTTAGGAAAAGTATGTCTGGAATACAGTTGGTCTCTTAGGATGTGTCTTAGTATTACCGTGCCTTGTGATTAAAGTCAGTGGAAGGCAGGGGGTCATAGGGGAAGAGAGGAAAAAAATCAAACAAGATGAAACCAGAGAGGGAGACAAACCATAAGAGACTCTTTAATCTCAGGAAACAAACTGAGGGTTGCTGGAGGGGAGGGGGGGTGAAAGGGATCGGGGTGCTGGAAGATGAACACTGGGGAGGGTTTGTGCTATGGTGAGCTCTGTGAATTGTGTAAGACTGATGGATCACAGACCTGTCCCCCTGAAACAAATAATATATGTTAATTTAAAAAACCCCATAAGTTAAAGAAAGTTACCTAAAGCCCAATATTTAGATACAGTTTAAAATCATGTGAGAAACAATAGTAAGTCTGGTGAATTTTAATGTATTGTTTGTAGATATAGTCATTCCGTAATACAAGTATTAAAACATATATGAAGCTGATAAGAAAATTCAGGATAGAATAGTGGGACTTCTGGGGAGGAAGGAGAGGGAGGGAATGATATCAGAATACACAGGGCTTCGTTTTTTTATGCAATTTTTTTTTGTTAAAGAATGGATTTGAGGCAAACAAGGAAAAGTTAAAATTTAATAAGGCTATTTGGTGGGTGTGTGGGATTTGTGTTATATTCTGTATGCATATTGTTGTAAACATTGGTAATAAATATTATTTCATAAAAACAGGTAAAAAAAAATAAAGTCAGTGGAGAACTATAACAAACCAATCCAGGCCGGACTACTAATGGCCCACGCCCTTCCAGAATGAAAGAGTTACCCTGCCTACTAAAGAACAATGACCAACTGAGGTAGATGTTCATTAAAGGCAAAGGGAATACAGAATGGGTATTGGAAGAAGGTACTTATAAATACCACCTACAACCAGTTACAGAAATGACATTGTGATGTCATTCATCACATTTCATTGTGATGAATATTTCTTCATTTTGTTATAAATATATTTGTGTGAGTATATACACGTAAATTAAGGAAATATCTTTGTTTCTTATTCCGTTTATATCAGTTTTTAAGTATTACGAATTTTACATCGTAGTATTTAAGGTACAGGGTATCAGAAGGGTAAACACCACTCAAGGACTCTAGCTCATCTTCTGGAGAAGGGATTAATACATTTTCAGTTATATGCAGGAGAGCTGTCATGTTAGGTAGAATTATGACCTTGTTTATTGGCTTTATTTGGAGATTAAGTATAGTTTAAGGAGATATGTATTGGTGCCAAGTTGACAGGTGGTGAACTTATGTTAGTTTTATGTATCATCATAACTGGGCTAAAGGATACTCAGTTGGTAAAACATTATTTCTGGGTGTGTCTATGAGGCTGTTTCCAGAGTAATTAACATTTGAATTGATAGATTGAGTAAAGACTATTGTGGGTGGGCATCATCCAATCCATTGAGGGCCAAAATAGAACAGTCAGAGGAAGGGCAAATTTACTCTTTGCTTGAGTTGGAACATCCTTCTTCCCCTGCCCTTGTAGATTGGCACTCCTGGCTCTTCTGCCTTTAGATTCAGAATGGAATTCACACCACTCATTTCTCAGCCCCTTGGGTTCAGACTGACTTACACCACCAGCTTTCCTAGTTCTCCAGCTTGTAAATGGCAGATCTTGGGATTTCTTGGCCTCCATAATCACATGAGCTAATTTGTATGGTAAGTCCCCTCATCTATATAGCTGTATCTATATTTATAGCTCTCTATCCATCCATCTTATTCGTTCTGTTTCTATGGAGAACCCTGACTAATACAATATGGAATCTAAAACAGTCAAATTCATAGCAGAGAACAGAATGGTTGTTGCCAGGGGCTGGGATGAGGGGGAATGGAGAAATGGGAAAAAGGTATAAAGTTTCAGTTATGTATGATAAGTAAGTCCTAGAGATCTAATGTCTAGCATAATGACTAGTTAGAAATACTGTATTATAAACTTGAGATTTGCTAAGAGGTGTTCTCACCACATGCAAAAAAGGTAATTACATTAGGTGATGGGTATGGTAATTACCTTGATGGTAGTGATCATTTTACAATGTATATACATTTATCAAAACATCAAATTGTAAGGGCACGTGGGTGGTTCAGTCCTTAGGTGGCTGCCTTTGGCTTAGGTCACAATCCCAGGGTCCTGGGATCAGGCCCCATGTAGGGGCTGCCTGCTCAGTAGGAGGCCTGCTTCTCTGACTCCCTCATCACCCCCCCCTCTACTTGTGTTCCCTCTCTAGCTGTGTCTCTCTGTCAAATAAATAAAATCTTAAAAAAAAACCCAAAACAACAAAAAACATCAAATTGTATACCTTAAATATATACAATTTTTATTTGTCAGCTACACGTTATTAAACCTGAAACAAACAAGGATAAAAACATCCAGGTCAGAAGGAAAGAAGTAAAACTATATTTACTTTCAGAAGGCATAATTTTCTATATAAGAAATCCTAAGGAATCTACACAGAAAAAACTATTAGAACTAATAAATGAGTTAAGAAACATTGCAAGATACAAGATCAATATGAAAATCAGTTGTATTTCTATATACTAGCAATTAGCGATCCAAAAATAAATTAAAGAAAATAATTTTATTTACAGTAGCATCAAGAAGAAGTATTAGGAACAACCAAGGAAATGCATGACTTGTACACCGAAAATTACAAAATACTATTGGATGAAATTAAATAAATGGAATGATATTCTATGTTTATAGATTGGAGGGCTTAATATTGTTAAGATGATAATACTACCCAAAATGATTTACTGAAAAAAAAAAGATTTGATTCAATGTAATCTCTATCAAAATTTCAGATGCCTGTTTTCCCCTAACATTGGCAATCTGATTTAAAATTCATATGGAAATTCAAGGAACCCATAAGAGCTAAAAGAATCTTGAAAAAGAGCAACAAAGTTGGAGAACTTCATTTCCTTGTTTCATAATTTACTACAAAGATACAGTAATCAGAGCAGTGTGATTCTGTCATGAAGATAGTTATATAGATTAATGGAATATAGTTGAGAGTCCAGAAATAAACCAGTGTCTTGATTTTCAGTAAAGATGCCAAGACAATTCAATGGAAAAAGAACAGTCTTATCAACAAATCTTGCTGGGAAAACATATGCAAGTTAACTCAGTGTATCAAAGAACCTGTATGTAAGAACTGGAACTGCAAAATTATTACAAGAAGGCATAGGTGTTTTTGTATTTTTTGGGTAAATACCCAGTAGTGCAATGACTGGACTGTGGAGTAGTTTTATTCTTATTTTATTTTATTTTTAAGGACCCTCTACTTTTTTCCACAGTGGATGCACCAGTTTGCATTTATACCAACAGTGAAAGAGGGTTCCTTTTTCTCCACATCCTCGCTGACACTTGTTTCTTGTGTTTTTTATTTTAGCCATTCTGACAGGTATGAGCTGATATTTCGCTGTCGTTTTAATTTGTATTTCTTTGATGGTGAAATAGGTGGTGGGGATTAAGGAGTGCACATGTAATGAGCACTGCGTGATGTATGGAATTGTTGAATCACTATATTGTACACCTGAAACTAATATGCTGTATGTTAATTATGCTGGAATTAAAATAAAAATAATTTTAAAAAGTCATAAGTGTGCATCTTCTTGTACTTAGATTAGGTCATGGCTTTTTAGGTATGATATCTAAAGGAAAAACAACAAAAGAAAATACAAATTATGCTTTATCAAAATTAAAAGAATTTCTTTGCTTCAAATGACAATACAATAAAATTTTATTCATTAAAATTCATTTTGAATAAAATGAAAAGCAAATCCACAAAAAGAAAATATTTGCATCATATATCTGATGTCTAGTACCTAGAATATGTGAACTCTTTAACATTCATTTAAGAGTTCTTTAAACTCAAAAAGACATACAACTCAGGGTATCTGTGTGGCTTAGTCAGTTAAGTGTCCGACACTCAATTTTGGCTCGGGTCTTGATCTCAGGGTCATGAGTTCAAGCTCTGCATTGGGCTCCATGCTGGGTGTGGAGCCTACAAAAAAAAGGGGCCTACAATCCAACTTAAAAATGAACAAAGGATTTGAATAGACATTTCTCCAAAGAAGATATATAAATGACCAATAAACGCTTGAAAAGATGGTCACTATCATCAGTTGTTAGAGAAATACAAGTCAAAACAACAATGAGATTCCATTTCACACACAGCAGTATGTCTATATTAAAAAAGATAGGGGCTCCTGGGTGACTCAGTCAGTTAAGTATCCAACTCTTGATCTCAGCTCAGGTCTTGATCTCAGGGTTGTGAGTTTAAACCCTGTGTTGGGCTCCGTCGGGGGGCGGGTGTGGAGACTACTTAAAAAAAAAAAGACAATAACAAATGATGAAGACATGGATAAATTGGAATCCTCACACATTGCTAGTAGGAATGGAAAGTGGTGCAGCTGCTATGTGAAACAAAACATCAAAAGGTTAAGCGTAGACTTAACATAGGGGAATTCCACTCCTAGGTATATACCCAAGAGAATTGAAACCATGTTCACACAAAAAAATTATACACAAATGTTCATAGCATTCCTGATAATAGTAAAAAATGTCAATTAATGGATAAATGTGACATTTCCATACAATGGAATATTATTCAGACATTCAAAGCAGTGAAGTACTGATATATGATACAACATGAGTGAACATTAACATTATGCTACATGAAAGAAGCCAGTCATAAAGGACCATATATCTTATAATTTCATTTCTATGAAATGCCCAGAATAGGCAAAAACGTAGAAAGTAGATTATTGGTTGCATAGGAATATAGTGGGGGCATGGTGGGCAGAATACCAGTTGGTATAGACTTTCTTTTAAAGGAGATGAATATATTTTAAAATCTATTGTGATAATAGTTGCACAACTCTGTAAACATACTAATTCACACTTTATGAGTTTAGATTTTATAGTATCAAATGTTCCTGTAACAGGAACCCCAGGACCATATCACTTCATTGGTGAATTCTACTAATCATTTAAAGAAGAATTAATATCAATTTTATATAAACTCTTCAAAAAATAAAGGAACAGCTTCAGCTTTATTCTATGAGACCAGTATTACCTTGATGCCAAAAGTTGTCAAACACTTCACAAAAAATATAAAACTACAGAACAATATTCCTTATGAATATATATGTAAAATATGCATCAAAATAAGTTCCCTTATATTTCTGGTTTACTATGACTTTAAAAAATAGCTTTACTGAAATTCACATATAGGTGTTTTCTCAAGAAATGATACTGTTTTTTCATTTAGCCTGTTAATATAATCACATTAAATGGATATTTAAATGGATATTTAAATATTGAACAAACCTTAGAGAGTTGGAAGAAACTGGTCCTGATATATAATTATTTTTATGCATTTTTGGCTTCAGTTTGTTACTTTGTTGAGTAAATTTTTTGTGTATGTAGTGTAACCACACAATGGAATATTATTAAGTCACAAAAAGTAGTGCCGTATTGATATATGCTACATGGTTGAAGCTTAAAAACACTATGCTAAGCAAAACAAGCCAGTCTTAAAAGATTATGATTTTTTTAAATAAATTAATTTTATTTTTTCAGTGTTCCAAAATTCATTGTTCATGTACCACACCCAGTGCTCTATGCAATACATGCCGTCCTCAACACCCACCACCAGGCTCGCCCACCCCCCCACCCCCTCCCCTCCAAAACCCTCAGTTTGTTGCTCAGAGTCCACAGTCTCTCATGGTTCATCTCCCCCTCCAATTTCCCCCCATTCACCCTTTCTTTCCTTCTCCCAATGTCCTCTATGTTTTTCCTTCTGTGCCACATGTAAGTGAAACCATATAATAACTGTCTCTCTCTGCTTGACTTATTTCACTCAGCTTAATATCTTCCAGTCCCCTACATGTTGATACAAAAGTTGTGTATTCATCCTTTCTGTTGGAGGCATAATATTCCATTGTCTATATGGACCATATCTTCTTTATCCATTCGTCTGTTGAAGGGCATCTTGGCTCTTTTCACAGTTTGGCGATTGTGGCCATTGCTGCTATGAACATTGGGGTACATGTGGCCCTTCTTTGTTCTACATGTGCATCTTTGGGGTAAATACCCAGTAGTGCAATTGCAGGGTCATAGGATAGCTCTATTT
>CM052801.1:62849856-62895727 GCA_028533885.1 Nasua narica | reverse complement strand
GCCCTTCTTTGTTCTACATGTGCATCTTTGGGGTAAATACCCAGTAGTGCAATTGCAGGGTCATAGGATAGCTCTATTTTTAATTTCATCAGGAATCTCCACACTGTTTTCCAAAGTGGCTGCACCAACTTGCATTCCCACCAACAGTGGAGGAGGGTTCCCCTTTCTCCACATCCTCTCCAGCATTTGTTGTTTACTGTCTTGTTGATTTCGGCCATTCCAACTGGTGTAAGGTGGTATCTTATGCTTTTATACAATTCATTCGTATAAAATATCCAGAATAGGGAAATCTATAGACACAGAAGATTAGTGGTTGCCTAGGGTTTGGAAAGATGATGGTAGCTAAATTGTACAGGGTTCCTCTTTGAGGTGATGAAAATGTTCTAAAATTGACTGTGGTGCTACTTGCCCATATCTGTAAATACAGTAAAAACCACTGAGTTGTACACTTTAAGTGGGTAAATTGTGTGGAGTGTGAACTATAACGCAATAAATCTGTTTTAAAAAGGAATGAACAAGAACAACAAAAGAATGAACAGACTACTGGGTAGTGTCATCAGCAAGACAGCAGACTAGCAAGCCCCAGAACCTTCTTCCCCCACACAAACGCCAACTTAACTACAAGACACGGACCAGTTGCCTTTGTAAGAAATCAAGACACCAGTTAAGAGGTTCCAGCACTGCAGGTGAGCGTGAAGCCGGGTAGAAAAATTCGTGGTACTCACTCACTAGAGCCCCTCCTCCCGGCACAGTAGGCATGATTGAGAGAAAACTCCCAAGCCCCTATTTTTCCCTTGGGAGGGAAAGAGGAGAGTAGAAAATACATGCAGTGTTCTGATTTTTGGGGTGTTCTCTGAGAAACTGCTTTTACCTTGCCTTGACTCTAAAATGGTGTCAGTTTGGAAGCATTTGAGAACAAGGGAAATTAACATCCACCAGAGTCTGCAGTACCAGAAGATGACACTAGATGGTGCACCAGTACTGTGGTTTAGTATAATATCAAAGAGCCTGCCTTATCTCAAACAGACACCAGAGGGAGCTTGCGAATAGACATTGTCCAATCTCTTAAATTAGTAATTTACACACAAGCCCAGAGAGAATGTATTCCTAGAAAAAGCTTTAGAGGTTTCCTGAATCTCTAGCTGAGTGATTGGAGAAAGTCTTCCCTATACAAAATCAGACCACAAAGACTGGGAGAGGTAGCTGATCTTTCAAATACCAAAGGCCCCATAGAATATAACAAGGTATACAAAGAAACAGGGCAACATGGCTCAATCAAAGGAACAAATTAAATATCCTAAAGCCATCCCTAGAATAATAGAGATATGTATGAATTACCAGGCAGCAAATTAAAAATAACTGCCATAATATGGATTCTCAACCAGTTAAAAGAGAGTGCAGACAAAATCGGGGGGGGGGGACTCACAAATAAATTAGAATATCAAGAAAAAATTAGAAATTATGAAGAAGAAACATAAAATTCAGGAACTGAAGAATGCAATTACTGAACTGAAAAAGTCATTAGAGGGGTTCAACAGTAGACTTGACCAGTCAGAAGAATCAGTGAATTCAAAGAAAGACTTCAAAATTACCAAGACAGAGGAGGAAAAAAGAATGGAAAAACTCAACGGAGTCTAAGAGACACCATCAAGGAGAACAACATATGCATTTGGAAGTTCCAGAAGGAGAAGAAAGAGAAAAAAGGACAGAGAATCTATTTGAAGAACTAATGGCTGAAAATTCTCCAAATCTGAGGAGAAATGAACATATGAATTTAAGAGCCTCATGAAACTCCAACTAGGATAAGTATAAGGAGATGTACACCAAGACACATTTAAGCAAACTGTCAAAAGTCATAGACAAAAAGAGTCTTGAAAGCAGCAAGAGCAACTTGTTATATACCAATGAACTCCTATTAAAATTATTAGTGGATTGCTCAGTAGAAACTTTGCAGGCTGGAAGGAAGTGGGATGGAATATTCAATGTGCTGAAAGAAAAAAAAACCAATCTTGCTATAATAGGACACGATTTCCAGCAAAACTGACCTTCAGAAAAAATAAAGAAGAAATTAAGATTTTATTAGATAAAAGCTGAGGGAATTTATTATTACTACATCTGCCCTACAAGAAATACTGAAGGAATTCCTTCAAGTTGAGGTTAAAAAATAATAAACAACAACACAAAACTATATGAAAATATAAAAGTCCCTGGTAAAGGTAAATATATACATAAATCATTTTGTAATATTCTAAGTACACACATGCCTTTAAAAACTAGTATGCAATTAAAAAACAAAAGCATAAAAAGTAGTTATAAATCTATGTTAATGGATACAGAGTATAAAAGGGTAATTTGTGTAATCAATAACATGAAGTTGAGGGGACAGAGATTTAAAAAATTAGTGTTCCTTTGTGTGATTGGATTTAAGTTGTTTTTGGTATAAAATAGATTGTTATTACTTTAAAATGTTTTATGTAATTGTAGTAATAATAACAAGCAAAATTTCTATAGAATATGCACAAGATAAATGAGAAGGGAATCAAAATATGTTATGACAAAAATTCGACAAACACAAAAGAGGATAACAAGAAATGAAAAGAGGGACAAAATACTACAAGACATACCAAAAAAATGAACAAAATGGCAATCCTTTTTCACTATCAGTAATTATTTTAAATATAAATTAATTAAACACCTCGATTAAAGGACATGGATTGGCTGAATAGATGACAACAAGGTTCAACCAGATGCTGTCTACAAGGGATTTATGTTAGACTAAAAAATGAAGGGATGGGAAAGGTACTCCATTGAAACAGGAACATAAAAAGAACAGGGATAGCCATACTTATATTAGACAAAATAAACTTTGAGACAATAATTGTAAAGAGACAAAAAAGGATATTATATTAAAGAAAAAAGAGTCAATTCTCCAGGAGAATATAATGATTATAAATATATACACCTAATATCAGAGCTCCCAAATATATGAAGGAAACATTGACAAAACCAAAAGGAGTAATAAATAGCAGTACAATAATAATAGGAAACTTACATACCTCAATTTCAGTTATTGATAGAACAACCAGACAGAAGATCAATAAAGAAACAGAGGACTGGACCAACACTGTAGACCAAATAGACCTAGCAGATGTATATAGAACATTTCATTTAACAGCAGCAGAATACATATTCTTCTCAATATAAATATAAACATAAGCATAAACATTCAGATTACATCAAAAAACAGTTCTTAACAAATTTAAGAAGATTGGATTCATACAAGGAATCTTTGACCACAATGGAATGAAATCAGAAACCAATAGCAAGAAACAAGAAAATCTACAAATGTGTGGAAGTTAAGCTATTCACTCTTAATCAAATAATCACAGAAGAAATTACAATAAAATTTAGAAAGATATCTGAGACAAATGAAAACAAAAGCATGAAATAACAAAACTTACTGGGTTCAGAGTGACATCAGCAAAATGGCAGACTATAAGTTTTATACTATCTTCCCCCTCTTCAGAACATCAATTTTCACAATCCTCTACAGATGAGAGTGCCTTAATGGAAGCCTAGGAGTCCAGTGGAGAAGTTATAGCATATTGCTGGAGCAAAAATAATCTGAGATTGAACACATTGTAAAAGGTAAGTGGATAAGGTTTCCAGCACTTTTATCACCCTTTCTTTAAGGTGGCATAAGTTCAGTGCTAAGAGAGACCCTTACCACCCATGGTTTCTTCCATGGGGAGACTAAGAGTATGAGTGAGTGACAAGAATCCTCAGCTATGTGATCTAAGTGAAACAGATATAAGAAACATGCCTGATGGAGTACTTAAAGCAATGGTCATAAGGCTACTCATTGGACTTGAGAAAAGAGTGGAAGACATGAGTGAGAACCTTAACACAGAGGTAAGGAATAACATAGCAGAGATAAGGCGCTCAATAAATGAAATGACAAGTATGCTTGGTGGAATGAACAGCAAGCTGGCAAAAGCAGAGGGATGAATTAATGACCGAGAAGATGGAGTAATGGAAAGTAATCAAGCCGAACAAAAGAGAGAAAAAGGAATTGGGCAAAATGAGAGCACACATAGGAAACTCAGTAACTCCTTCAAACATAGTAATATTCATATTATATGAACCCCAGAAGAGAGAGAAAAGGGGGCAGAAAATTTATTTGAAGTAGTAAAAGCTGAAAACTTCCTAATCTGGGGAAGGAAAAAGGCAATCCAGATCCAGGAGGCACAGAGAACCCCTAGCAAAATCAACAAAAGCAAAGCCACATCAAGACACATTGTACTTAAATTGGCAAAATATACTGATAAAGAAAACATTTTAAAAACATCAAGACAAGGCCGCCTGGGTGGCTCAGTTGGTTGGGCCACTGCCTTTGGCTCAGGTCATGATCCCGGAGTCCCAGGATCGAGTCCCATATCAGACTCCCGGCTCTGCGGAGGTCTGTTTCTCCCTCTGACCTTCTCCCCTCTCATTCTCAATCTCTCTCTCTCTAATAAATAAATAAAATCTATAAAAAAAAAAGCTTAAAAAAAAAACCATCAAGACAAAAGTCCTTAACTGACAAGGGAAAAGTCATAAGGCTATCAGGGGATTTATCCACACAAACTTTCCAAGCCAGAAGAGAGTGGCATGATATATTCAAAGTTATAAATGGAAAAATCTGCAGTCAAGTGTACTCTATCCAACAAGGCTATCTTTCAGAATAGAAGGAGAGATAAAGAGTTTCCCAGACAATCAAAAACTAAAGGAGTTCGTGACCACTATAACCAGTCCTACAAGGAATATTCAAGGAAATTCTTTGATTGTAAGGAGAGACCAAGAGTGACAAAGACAAGAAAGGATCAGAGAAAACCTCCAGAAACAAGGACAAAGCAAATAATAAAATTGTAACAAATACATATCTATCAATAATTACTTTGAATATAAATGGACTAAATGCTCCAATGAAAGGCCATAGGGTGTCAGAATGGATGAAAAAAAACTAGACCCATTTGTATGCTGACTACAAGAGCCTGATTTTAGACCTAAAGACACTTGCAGATTGAGTGAGGGGGTGGAGAACAATTTATCATACAAATGACTGTCAAAATAAAGCTGGAGTGGCAATACTTATATTGGACAAACTAGACTTTTAAAACAAAGACTGTAACAAGAGACAAAGAGGGTGCTATATAATCATAAAAAGACGATTGAACAAGAAGATACAAGACTTGTAATTATTTATGCACCCAACATGGGAGCACCCAAATATATACAACAATTAGTAACAAACATAAAGGAACTCGTTGATAATAATGCAATAATAGTAGAAGACTTTAACACCCCTCTTACATCAATGGACGGTTCATCTAAACAAAAAAATCAACAAAGAAGCAATGATTTTGAAGGACAAACTGGACTAGAGGGACCTAACAGACATATTCAAAACGTTCTATCCTAAAACAGCAGAATACACATTCTTTTCAAGTACACATGGAACATTCTGCAAAATAGATCATATATTAGGTCACAAAAGAGGATTCAAAAAAATAAAAAAGATTGAAGTCATACCATGCACCTCTTTTGACCACAACACTATGAAACAAAGTCAACCACAAAAAAAAAATTCTGCATAAATATATGGAGGTTAAACAATGTTCTACTAAACAATGAATGGGTCAACCAAGAAATAAAAGAAATAAAGAAGTATATGGACAAATGAAAATGACAACACACAACAGTCCAAAACTTTTGGGATGCAGCAAAAGTGGTCCTAAGAGGGAAGGCCTAACTCAAGAAACAAGAAAAATATCAAATAAACAACCTAACCATACACCTAAAGAAACCTGAAAAAGAACAACAAATGAAAGCCAGCAGAAGGAAGGAAATAATGAACTTTAGAGCAGAAACAAATGATATAGATACAAAGAAAACAATAGAACAGATCAATAAAACCAGAAGCTGGTTCCTTGAAAGAAATTAATAAAATTGATAAACCTCTAGCCAGGTGTATCAAAAAGAAATGAGAGAGAAATAAAATCACAGATAAGAGAGGAGAAAAAACAACCCAAACCAGAGAAACACTAACAATTATAAGAAAATACTATGAAAAACTAGAGGCAAAAAATTGGATAACCTGGAAAAAATGAACAAATTCCTAGAAACATATAAGCTGAAAAACTGAAACAAGAAGAAATAGAAAACTTGAACAGACTGATAACCTACAAAAAAATTGAATTAGTAATTAAAAAAAAAGCCAAAAAACAAAAGTCCAGACCAGATGGCTTCATAGGTAAATTCTACTAAACATTTAAAGAAGAGTTAATACCAAAACTGAATCAGGAAAAAATAGAAAACCTGAACAGACCCATAATCAGCAAGGAAATTGAAGCAGTAATCAAGAATCTCCCAATAAGATTCCATGGTCAGATGGCTTCTTAGGGGGAATTCTACCAAACATTTAAAGAAGAATTAATACCTATTCCTCTGAAGCTGTTTCAAAAAATAGAAAGGGAAGGAAAACTTCTAAACTTGTGTCATGAGGCCAGTATTACCTTGATCCCAAAACCAGACAAAGACCCCCTCAAAAAGGAGAATTATAGATCAATAAACTTGATGAACATGGATAACAAAATTCTCACAAAGATACTAGCCAATATGATCCAGCAGTACATTAAAAGGATTGTTCACCACGACCAAGTGGGATTTATTCATGGGCTGCAAGGTTGGTTCAACATTCACAAATCAATCAATGTGATACATTACATTAATAAAAGAAAGGATGAGAATCATATGATCCTCTCAACTGATGCAGAAAAAGCATTTGACAAAATACAGCATCCTTTTTTGATTAAAACTCTCCACAGTGTAGGGATAGAAGGAACATAGCTCAATATGATAAAAACCATATATGAAAAGCCCACAGTGAATATCATTCTCAATGGGGAAAAACAGAGCTTTCCCCATAAGGTAAGGAACACAACAGGGATGTCCACTGTCACCATGGTTGTTCAACGTAGTAGTAGAAGTACCAGCTTCAGCAATGAGACAGCAACAAGAAATAAAAGACATTCAAATTGGCAAAGAAGAAATCAAACTCTCACTCTTCGCAGATGACATGTTACTTTATGTGGAAAACCTAAAAGACTTCACCCCAAACTTGCTAGAACTCATACAGGAATTCAGCAAAGTGGCAGGATATAAACTCATTGCACAGAAATCACTTGCATTTCTATACACTAATAATGAGACAGAAGAAAGAGAAAATAAGGAATCGACCGCATTTACAATTGCACTAAAAACCATAAGATACCTAGGAATAAACCTAACCAAAGAGATAAAGGATCTGTACTCTAAAAACTACAGAACACTTGTGAAAGAAATTGGGGGAGACACAAAGAGATGGAAAAACATTCCATGCTCATGGATTGGAAGAACAAATATTGTGAAAATGTCTATGCTACCTAGAGCAATCCACACATTTAATGTAATTCCTATCGAAACACCATCAACATTTTTCACAGAGCTGGAACAAATAATCCTAAAATTTGTTGGAACCAGAAAAACCCCTGAATAGCTAGAGGAATGTTGAAAAAACAAAACAAAACAAAACAAAGCTGGTGGCATCACAATGCCAGTCTTTAAGCTCTACTACAAAGCTGTAATCATCAAGATAGTATGTTACTGCCACAGAAATAGACATATATATGAATAGAGAGCCCAGACATGGACCCTCAACTTTATGGTCAACTAATCTTCGACAAAGTAGGAAAGACTACCCAATGGAAAAGAACAATCTCTTCAATAAACGGTGCTGGAAAAACTGAACAGCCACATGTAGAAGAGTGAAACTGGACCATTTTCTTTATTAAAAAATTTAAAATTTTCCAATATCATAGATTTTGTTTATTTATTTTTATTATGTTAGTCACCATACAGTACATCATTAGTTTTTGATGTAGTGTTCCATGATTCATTGTTTGCATATAGCAGTGCTCCATGCAATACGTGCCCTCCTTAATACCCATCACCGGGAACACCCATCCCACTACCCTCCACCCCTTTAAAACCCTCAGTTTGTTTCTCAGAGTCCATAGTCTCTCGTGGTTCATCTTCCCCTCCAATTTCCCCTTCATTTTCTCTTTCCTTCTCCTAATGTCCTCCATGCTATTCCTTATGTTCCACAAATTAAGTGAAACCATATGATAATTGACTTTCTCTGCTTGACTTATTTCACTTAGCATGATCTCCTCCAGTCCCATCCATGCTGATGCAAAAGTTGGGTATTCATCTTTTCTGATGGCCGAGTAATATTCCATTGTATATATGGACCGCATCTTCTTCATCCATTTGTCCGTTGAAGGGGATTTTGGCTCTTTCCACAGTTTGGCTATTGTGGACATGGTTGCTATGAATATTGGGGTGCAGATGGCCCTTCTTTTCACTACATCAGTATCTTTGGAGTAAATACCCTGTAGTGCAATTGTCGGGTTATAGAGTAGCTCTATTTTTAATTTTTTGAGGGATGTACTTTAAGGTAATTAACATAACACAATAAAAAATAAGTAAATAAGTAAGCAAGCAAGTAAGTAAATAAATAAAATGTTGCTTGCTTAGAATTATGTAGTAAAAGAAAAAAAATTGTAGTATCTCAATGTGGTTTTAGTATATGTGCTGCCGAAGTGAGCACTTTCAATGTGGTTTTGATTTTAATTTCCCCGATGGCTTCTGATGATGAATATTTTTTCATGTGTCTGTTAGCTATTTGTATGTCTTCTTTTGAGAAGTGTCTGTTCATGTTTTCTGCCCATTTTTTTATTTGATTATTTTTTGGGGGGGTTGAGTTTGAAAAGTTCTTAATAGATCTTGGATATCAGCTCTTTGTCTGTAGTGTCATTTGCAAATATCTTCTCCTATTCTGTGCATTGCCTCTTTGTTTTGTTGACTATTTCCTTTGCTGTGCAGAAGTTTTTTTTTTCTTGATGAGGTCCCAAAAGTTCATTTTTGCTTTTGTTTCCCTTGCCTTTGGAGACATGTCTTAAAAGAAGTTGTTGTGGCCGATGTTGAAGAGGTTACTGCCCATGTTCTCCTCTAGAATTTTGATGGATTCCTGTCTCACATTGAGGTCTTTCATCCATTTAGAGTTTATCTTTGTGTGTGGTATAAGAGAATGGCCGAGTTTCATTCTTCTGTATATAGCTGTCCAATTTCCCCAGCACCATTTATTGAAGAGACTGTCCTTTTTATATTGGATATTTTTTCCTGCTTTGTTGAAGATTATTTGACCATAGAGTTGAGGGCCTATGTCTGGGCTCTCTATTCAGTTCCATTTGTCTATGTGAAACTGGACCAAAATGGCTAGTATCAAAAAGAGAAGAAATAGGGACACCAACCAACCAAATAGGCTCAGTTGGTGAAGCATCTGCCTTTGGCTCAGGTCATGAGAGTGAGTCCCACATTAGGCTTCTTGCTCATCAGGGAGTCTGCTTCTTCTTCTGCCTGCTGCTCCCCCTGCTTGTGCACTCTCTCTTTCTGATAAATAAATAAAATCTTTAAAAAAAAGAAGAAAAGAGAAGAAATAACAAGAATTGGCAAGGATGTGGAGAAAATGGAACTCTCATGCACTGTCAATGGGAATGCAAATTGGTGCAGTCACTATGGAAAACAGAATAGAGATTCCTCAAAGAATTAAAAATAGAAAAACCCTACTACCCAGTAATTTCATTTCCGGAAATCTACCCAAAGAAAACAAAAACACTAATTCTAAAAGATAAATGCACCTCTATATTTATTGCAGTGTTATTTGCAACAGCCAAGATATGGAAGCAACCTAAGTGTCCATTGGTAAATGAATGGATAAGGAAGATATGGTATATATACACAATGGACAAATAGCCATTTAAAAAAATGAAATCTTACCATTAGTGACAACATGGATGGATCTAGAGGGTATTATGCTAAGTGAAATAAGTAGAGAAAGAAAGACAAGTACCATATGATTTCATGTATATATGGAATTCAAAGTAAAACAAATTAGCAAACAAAAGAGAAATAGACTCATAAATACAGAGAGCAGACTGGTGGTTCCTGGGGCTGAAGTTGGGGATGGGTAAAATGAATGAAGAGTATTAAGCAGTACAGTCTTCCAGTTATAAAACTGATAAGGCACAGGGATAAGAACTACAGCATAGGGAATAGAGATAATAATAACTATGTATGGTGACAGATGGTAATTATACTCATCATTGTGAGCATTTTATAATTTACATAACTGTTTTTTTTTTACATAACTGTTGAATCACTATGTTGTACACCTGAAACTAATATGCTATTATATGTCAACTATACTAAAAAAAAAAAAAGAAGGCTATTATGGTGTTCAATGAGGTCTGCTGCCTTGCAGCAATAGTCTAGATTGATGTTCCAAAGAATATTATGTTGGATAGACCACTGTTGAGTCTCTTGAGACGTAAAATGCATACCACGGTCAGAGTCAATAATGTTTGGTGATCCAAAGGGAATAAGAACAAATTTAGTAAAGAAAATATTACATGTTTTGAAGAGAAATTCTGGGTTGGGGTCACCAAGAGGAGTCCCATGTAAGTATTGATGATTTTTTATTATTACTTTCAATTAGTCAACATATAGTAGTACATCAGTAGTTTTTGATGTAGTGTTCAACAATTCATCAGTTGTGTATATGATTTTAATGGCATATCTGGAAGCCCCAGCAAAAGAGAGCAGTGGGTTGATGAAATCAATTTGCCAAAACAGAAATATGGTTGGTTTCCCCCTGGAGTATATCCCCCTCTGGATAGTCTACATTGTTTGGTATGGGAGCAAACCAACAACCTTGGCTGCCACTGAGGATTGAGAGATTCCCTTCACTTGAGCCCAAGTTATTTATTTATTTATTTATTTTAAAAAAGATTTTATTTATTCATTTAACAGAGAGAGAACACAAGCAGGCAGAGAGGCAGGCAGAGGCAGAGAGGAGCAGGCTCCCTGTGGAGCAAGGAGCCCCATGCGGGACTCGATCCCAAGATGCTGGGATCATTACCTGAGCGAAAGGCAGTTGCTCAACCAGCTGAGGCACCCAGGCATCCCTGAGCCCAAGTTATTAAGGCTGAATTCCCCAATGACCTGAGGTTGTGTAGATCCATTTCGTGAGCTAGTAGGAAAAGTTAATACTCTGAGGAGTCTGTACCAGGCAGATTGTGGAGGTCTTAGTGAGGGACTCTGAAATATTGTTGAAAATGGCTTCTAGTGTGCAGTGGTTAGTAAAAGCAGAAATGTGAGTAACAATAATAGAAACTGGGGACTCTGCTAATCACTTCCATATCTGAGTGCCCCAGAAGGGCTTGCCTTTTATGCGAAAATTGTCCCTTAGCCACTGGCCAGACCAAACCACAAGGCCACTAGCAACAACCCAGGAGTCTATGAAAATGTAGAGTTGTGAAAAGCCCTTTTTTGCTTCCTTAAGGGCTAAGTGAACAGCCACAAGTTGCACCAAGTGAGCTGAACCTGGAGTGCCCTCCTCAACTAGTGAGGTGCCTAAGGCTAGATAGAATGCTATGGCCCTCCAGCAAGCTGCATTGTGTACAGTGTTGTACAAAGTTGTATGTTCTACCATCAGTAAACAATACTGACCCCCTGTATGTCTCCAAGAGTTGGTCCCAAGGGGTTCCCTAAGCAGCCAGAAGAAGAGGAAGCAGGGTGCTACTATCATTTCCTCGAGGCTTTCAGGGAAGGGACTGACCATGGGGGAAGCCACATCCCCTTGTTATTTGGCAAGGCCTCTGACATCAGGTTTAGCCCTCTCCTAAAGGTACCATTTCCATTTTATCAAGGAGGCATTAGTGGTTGTGCAGGGTTTCTACTGGGAGGCATTTCTCAGGGACAATAAAGGAGCTCAGGTCTGAGGTATTATCCAGTGGGGGCCAGTTAAGGCCTCACTTTCTAAAAGAGCCCAACAGGATGACAAAAGCTGGCACTGAGGGGGAGTATATCAGGTTGCCACTGGAGGTGGCAGTTAGTTCAAAACTGCATAGGAAGCCAGGTAGATTCCTGTTTGGTCTGGAAACTCCAGGAGGCATAGTCAAGTGTGGTCTGATTTGGAATGTGGAGCAGGTAGGACCAAAAGTAAGGCTTATTGAACTGCCTGCTGGGCAGCTTCCAAAGTACAACGTTGGGCTTCATCTCAATGGAAGGTGGCAGAATTTCATGTGATTGCATCTATTAGGCAAAGAATTAGTGAGATATGAGGGATGTGTTGCCTCCAGAACTTGAAAATTCCTAGTATCTGTTGTGACTGTTTTGAGTGTAGTGAGTGGTTTAATGGTGAATAATTGATGTTTGACTTGGAGAAATTTCTCAGCCTTCAGAGGACTAGATGATGCTCAGAAACTTGACAGATGAGGCCGGGCCTTGGGCCTTGTGAGGGGCAATGGTTGGTGTAGCTAGTCTGTGAGAGTGTGTAAATTTGCCTGTACTTCCTCAGAAGGACTCCTCAGCATAATACAATGCCAAAAAATAGTACCTTTTCAATAGTGAGGGATTTAAATCCTGGCATCCGAGGTTATGTGCAATTGCAGAGCTATTTAAATTTCCTATGGAGAGCCACATAAATATATATTGAGCCCCTTCAAAAGTGAAAGAAAATTGGTTTGGAGTTCCTTTGCAATGGGAACAGAAAATAACGTATTAGCAATGACCCATGGATGCTTCTTGGGCTATTGTATGTTTCCAATCAATTCTATAATAATACGAATCGGAGCTTTAATTGGAGGAGTTTTCAATAGCCAATTATGAGATACCATTCATTAGTGGTCTGACTTAAATACCATCTGAATGGGGCTGTTAAAAGGGGAGATTGTTAGCTTAATGACTCCAGTCTCAAACAAATGTTTAATGGCAGGGTATAAATATTCAATGTCATCTTTAAGTCAGTTATTGGGAAGTGTTTGCCATCTTGACTTGAGGAGGAAGAGTCGCTGGCATCCATTTGGCAAGTCCTACCAGGAAGGCCAAGAATTTGGGCTTGTTCCATGTAGCGTGGCATTATGTCAAATGCCTCCATGCCTATAATAGGGAAAAAAGAACCAGGGGGGCCCACCACCAGAGGAAGCTGGTTAGGATGAATGGTCCTAATAGTCACACCTGAAAGGTCCTGCATTAGCAATGCTCTGTAGGTGCATTTGGGGAATTTGGGGAATTTGGTGGGAATGCCTGGAATGACAGTGACTTGGGCCGCAGGGTCTAATAGGGCCAAAAAGGACTGTACATTTTTTTAGAGAGGTAGGGAGGGTCAGATGGAGAGAGAGAGGGAGACAGAATCCTAAGCAGGCTCTATGACTGACTTGGGGCTCAATTGCACAAACCTGAGATCATGACCTGAGCCAAAATCAAGAGTTGGACACTCAATGGACTGAGCCACCCAGATGCCTCAGGACTGTGTATTTTTATTGTCTCAATGGATTACTAGAGTGGTATAGAGATGATTGTTCCCAAAAGGTGGGACAAGCCCCAGGGAACCATCAATTTCCTAGGGCAGGGGGTTAGATGTCTTCCAGTATTGGAGGTTGGGAAGGAGGAAATGGGAGCAGTGGCACTAGGTTGAAGCCACAGGGGTTAGAGGGTGGCTGTGTGGCAAGAGGATGGATGGCAGAACAGGGCTGTAGCTGGGAGAATACTAGTTTTAGGGCCCAGGGTTTAGAGACTGGCTGTCCAGAGATAAAGTGGACAGGAACCTCAAGTTTTTATAACTCCCAGTAGAGTTTTGCCTGCTTATTCCCATAAGGGGCAAAATTAGATGAGGGTTTATCGGGGAGGGGTGGAGAGTCCTTTTAGTTGAGAGAAATTTGTCCAAGGGAAATTTCTGGGGCAGCATGTATGGAAGGGCATGACTCTGGAATATCTGGGTATCTGGGTGGAATCTCCCCATGTCTAGCAACCGTATCAATACCCTCCAGTATCTTTAATTTTATTTTTATATTTTTTAGTTTTAAGTTTTTATTTAAATTGCAGTTATTTAACATATAGTATAATATTAGTTTCAGGAGTAGAATTTAGTGATTCATTACTTATATACAATCAGCACAAGTGCCCTCCTTAATACCCATCACCCATTTAACCCATCCCCCTTTAACCTCCCATTTAACCATTTATTCCCTTCCAGCAACCCTCAGTTTGTTCTCTAGAGTTGAGTCTGTTTTATGGTTTGCCTCTCATTTTTTCCCCCTATGTTCATCTGTTTTGTTTCTTAAATTCCACGTATAAAGGGCACCTTGGTGTTAAGCTTCTAACTTTTGATTTCAGCTCAGGTCATGATCTCAGGGTTGTGGGAATGAACCCCACCTCAGGGTCCATGCTCAGCAGGGAGTCTGCTCGAGATTCTCTCTCTCCATCTCTCTCTGTCACTTCCCCCGAGCTCTCCCCGCTCTCAAATAATTAAATAAATCTTTTAAAAATTCCGCGTATGAGTGAAATCATATGTTTGTCTTTCTCTGACTGACTTATTTCGCTTAGCATAATACACTCTGGCTCCATCCATGTTACAAATGGCAAGATTTCACCCTTTTTTGCTGAGTAATATTCCATTGTGTATATATATATACCACATCTTCTTTATCCATTCATCAGTCAGTGCACCTTTGGGATCTTCCCATTATTTGGCTATTGTTGATATTACTGGTATAAACATTGGGGTATATTATCCCTTTGAATAATTTTTTTTTGTATCCTTTGGGTAAATACCTAATAGTGTGATTGTTGGATCAGGGGCAGTTCTATTTTTAACTTTTTGAGGAACCTCCATACTGTTTTCCAGAGTGGCTGCACCAGTTTGTATTCTCACTAATGGTGTAAGAGAGTTCCCCCTTCTCCAACCTTAACAACATCTGTTGTTTCCTGTGTTGTTAATTTTAGCCATTCAAGTGTGTGGTGGTATCTCATCATGGTTTTAATTTGTATTTTCCTGATAATGAGTGATGTTGAGCATCTTTTCATGTCTGTTAGCCATCTGTTTGTCTTCTTTGGAAAAATGTCTATTCATGTCTTCTGACCATTTTTTAACTGGATTATTTGTTTTTTGGATGTTGAGATTGATAAATTCTTTATAGATTTTGGATACTAATCCTTCATTAGATATGTCATTTGCAAATATCTTCTCCCATTCTGAAGGTTGCCTTTCAGTTTGTTGATTGTTTCCTTTGCTGTGCAGAAGCTTTTTATCTTGAAGGAGTCCCAATAGTTTATTTTTCCAGTGCCTTTTAGATGGTTTTGGATGACCCGATAAAATGTAATAGTGCCACCCTGTAATTACAGGGAACATCCTGCAAAAAGAATTCTCTGGACTCAGAGTCAAATGGGGGCATTTTCAGAGTTAGAAATAAAGAGGGGGTGATTTAGATCACTTTGGTCATAGAAATAACAATCCATTGGACCATGATAATTTCGTGCATCAAGAGACTGACCTCATCTAATGCATTCTATTCATTGTGAACTTTAGCAGTGATTATCATGATGGAAAAACAGGCATGGTGCCAGGCAATAATTATGCATGTGAGGAGGGGAAGGGCCATGGTATGAATATCCATGACTTTAGAGGCCTTTGCATTCCTCCTCCCTCTTCATCCTCAATAGAGGCCTTGATAACCCTGTCAGTTTTTCCCTTGGTAGCAGAGAAGCTTCATGAGACATGTTTCTTGGTTCTGCTCCATTCATAGGAAAGGCAAGGGGATTCAGGATCTGTGGTTCCAGAGGAAGTGGACATAGAGCCTAGATGTATCTTTGAGAAGGTTATAGATTTTAGGATCTTTAGAGATACTAGTCAGTTCAAGCATTTTGGAACCTGTGAGTAACAAGTTAATTGGTTCCCTCCTCTCCTTTCTACTGCATGAAATCTTTTAAAAAAGGTTTTAATTTAAGTTAAGGTATAGTTTCTGATCTCAGTTTCTACTTTCTGATTCTCTCCTGTTACCTTAAACTTATGTGTTACCAGAAAAATCTGTGGATGATGCCCCTGTGAGCCTTCTTCATAGGCAGCCACTTCCCTTTCCAGGGTGTCCCAATCCACCTCCTCAGGACTGGAATCAACCTTCACTACCACAATATGGAGAGTGTTTGGAAAAAGTCTTTACACCTCTGGAGCATAATACCAGAGCCTTGACATGTTGGTGTGCCAAGGCACTAGGTAATGTTCAGGAATGCTCATAGGGATTTTCATTTATCAAGGAGCTAGTATACCTCCTTGGGGTTCTTAGGAAATGCTGGCACCAGATGTTCAGGACTTTTATACTTGTCCATTAATTTTTTAGCAACATCACACCAGGGGTTGGACCCACAATATCACATCAGATCAGGGGATGAAGAGCAACAGCATGAATTTGAAGCACTGATGCAGAGACATTAGGTCTCTGCTGCATTTTCCTTTTCATGGTGCCACTGGTCTCCTGTTGCAAGGATATTTTACTCATCTGGGTTGACACATAGTCCTTGCTGAACCCACCAATTCAGCAGTCACAGGCAGAGATCTCCCTCCTCTTTACCTAGGGTAATATCCTTTCCTTTTGCCTTTAGCCTCGAGACTTTCCTAGTGCAGTGACAATAGCTTTGTGATCCCCCCCCCCACCTCTTAGCTCTTCTTGGCCTTGAGGCATGGAGGACCGTCACACATATCAAATGTCAATCAAGTGGTCTAATTGTCACAATGGGCCATATGGCCTTGATCACACTGCTCTGGGGAGATTCTTGAATTATTATGACAACAGTGACATTTTAGGATGGATCCTGTGGGCAACACACAGCTGAGGCAATATGCAAAAGCACATGGCAGTGTGAGAGATGACGAGTAAGCAGTGCTACCTTCCCAGATGGTTTACCCACCTGGGTTAACCAGTTGTTAAGTCAGTTGCAGCTAAAGGGTATTCCCTTCAATTAATTACAAGAGCAATCATTGCAATCCTGCTGCCGGGCAGTTTTCTGTCAGTCTCAGCTTCTCAATAGTGATGCTGTCACTTGGGAATCCCTGGGGACACTCACCTGGGCCCATACTACTTGTGGTGAACTCTACAGGCATTTCCCCCAACCAGAGTCAGTGTTGTGGCTGGAACAGCCCTCGTGGTTCTTATTATGATTGCAAGATGCACCTCAGAACAACCATCAGGGAAATTTGAAAAAATGTTCTTTACTCATTAAGCCCTGGAGAGTACATGGCAGAGTAGAGGCCACACAGCAAGGTTGCAGGTGGGAAAGAGAGAACACGGACCTGGGGTTCTCCAATTATTGGAGTTCAAGGTGGGGTGCCTAGCATTTCATGAGTTCACTCTGTATTGGTGAATTTAAAACATAAGATTAGGAATTAAAGTATGGGAAGGGAAATGTAGGATCACTCAAGTGGTCAGTTACCTAAGTCAATCAGGGCTTTCTAAAATGGGACCTTCATGTGTGGAGCAGCCTGGCTCGTTATCTAGTTGTATAGCTGTCAATATGTTTCCTTGAGACAGATGTCTTTAAATATATTTTTTTAAGATTTTATTTATTTATTTGAGACAGAGATAGTGAGAGAGAGCATGAGAGGGGAGAAGGTCAGAGGGAAAAACAGACTCCTCATGTAGCTGGGAGCCTGATGTGGGACTCGATCCCAGGCCTCTGGGATCATGACCTGATCTGAAGGCAGTTGCTTAACCAACTGAGCCACCCAGGCACCCGACAGATGTCTTTAAAATGGATGCCTTAGCAATCAAAAGCTTAACGTCAGGCACTAACATTACAAATTTACACACTAAAGCATACACTTAAAAGTGGTTAAGATGGTAACATTTATGTTATGTGTTTTTATAATAAATAAAATAAATCACTGAATTCCTTCAGCTTCATTTTTCTTTTTAAAAATTGTCTTGGCTATGTTCGTTCCTTTTCATTTCTTTTTTTTTTTTTTTTTTAAAGATTTTATTTATTTGACAGAGAGAAACACAGCGAGACAGGGAACACAAGCAGAGGGAATGGGAGAGGGAGAAGTAGGCTTCCTGCCGAGCAGGGAGCCCGATGTGGAGCTCAATCCCAGGACCCTGGGATCAGGGACTAAGCCGAAGGTAGACACCTAACACCTGAGCCACCCAGGCACCCCAGTTCCTTTGCATTTCTGTATAAATTTTAGAATCAGCTTATCTATAGCTACAAAAGGCCCTGCTGGAGTATTCTTTTTTTTTTTTTTTGGAGTATTCTTTTAATTTAAATTTTGTTAGTTAACATGCAGTGCAATATTGGTTTCTGGAGTAAAATTCAGTGATTCATCACTTACATACAACATCCAGTGCTCATCATAACAAGTGCCCTCTTTATTGTAACTGCATTAAAACTTACAGATCAATTTTGGAGGACTGATATAGTTATAATGCTGGGTCTTTAAATTCATGAATATGACATGTCTCTCTATGTATTTAGCTTTTCTTTATTTCTTTCATCAGTATTTTATACTGCATATAGTTTGTTAGAATTACACCTACATACTTTATATGTATTTGAAGCTATTATAAATGGTATTGTTTTTAATTTCAGTTTCCAAATTGTTCATTAGTAATTTATGAAAATATGATTGATTATTATGTGTTGAATTTGTATCTTGTGACCTCACTAAATGAAATTATTATTTCCTGGAGGGTTTGTTTTTTTGTAGATTCCTTAGGACTAACTATATAGACAACCATGTCAATGGATAGAGTTGGTATTATTACTTCCTTTCTAATCTGTATGCCTGTTTTTTATTTTTTATTTTTTTTTAAAGATTTTATTTATTTATTTGTCAGAGAGAGAGAGAGAGAGAGAGAGCGCACAAGCAGGCAGAGTGGCAGGCAGAGGCAGAGGGAGAAGCAGGCTCCCTGCTGAACAAGGAGCCCGATATGGGACTCGATCCCAGGACCCTGGAGCCAAAGGCAGCTGCTTAACCAACTGAGCCACCCAGGCATCCCAGTATGCCTGTTTTTTATTGACTTGAAATATCTTAATATAACGTCTTGTCTTTTTGTTATAATTTGAGACATGGTAGTAACAATTTGCTATTTTTTGTTTTATGAATATTTATCTTTAAATACTGAGGCATTAGTAAACAGACCCTATAAAATTATTCATATTTTGATAGAGGACTATATTAGATATTTATTTAAAAATGTGTTCACTCTTTCAATGCATGTCAATAAAAGTTTCCTTATTGGTTTCAACATATTTTGAATAGTAGTTAGAAACCTTTTATCCTTTTTATAGAAGATGACATAGACTGCTCATTAATACTACCTGCCTTAAAAAAAAATACTACCTGCCTTTCCAGTTACTTTTATATTTAGGTAAAATAGAACTATATTCTGGGATATTGAAAATCAATCAATATATTAATAAACAGTTTCACAATCATAGAAACAATTTAGAATTAAATAAAGTCAATGTTTTCTTTAATGAACAATTAGAAATAGGATATTTTCTGTCTCCTAGATAACCAGATGTGATCATATCTATAGAAAGAGACCACTAAAAATGTTTTTAGTTACTAAATCCATGGATATAATATATAACTTTACATGGATATAATTTATAACTTTAAATATTTTTCACTGTAAGTAATTTTAGAATGTAATTTTTAAAAAGGCCTTTTAACATAGCAATATTTACTAACAAATTATTGGGCTTCAAAGTATCTGAAAAATTTTAACTGAATTTTCCGTATATTTTATACCTATAGTTTATTAAGCATTGTTTACTAGTTGATATAGACATTTCACATTGATCAATTCATGCATATTTTTCTTTGGATTTTGAAATCTTGCTGTCTTAGAAGAAAAATTGAAGATAGATTTTAGTTTTTATGATCTCTGTTTCTTTAAATAAGAATTTAGTGGTCCTAAAGGCTTTGGTATCTAGCATTATCATTAACTTAATATTTTAAAAATAAACATCAATTATATATTGATGATAATATTTCAGGTGTATTGGGTTAAATAAAATATATCATCGAGTTAAAAACAAAAAATGAACTTAATTTAGAGATGGTTTTGGTATATGGCTACCTTATTTTCAGCTTTATAGAGGCATAGTTAACCAAGAGAAATTATATATATTTAGGATATACAAGGTGGTTTTTGATATTCATATACATCGTGAAGTGATTACCACAGTCAAGTTAATTAACATATACATTACCTCACATAGTTACCATTTTTTTTTCTTTTTTATTATGCGAACACTCAGGATCTAGTCTCTTAGCAAATTTCAAGTAAATAATACAGTATTATAACCAAGAGTCATGCTGTACATTTGATCTCCAGAACTTACACATCCTGCTTAGCTGAAAGTTTGTACTCTTTGACTGATGTCTCCCCATTCCTCCCCAACCCCCTGGTCCCTAGCAACCACCATTCTACTCTCTGTTTTTATGAGTTTGACCTTTTTAGATTTTTTTTTTAAGATTTTATTTATTTATTTGACAGAGAGATAGAGAGAGAGCACAAGTAAGCAGAGCGGCAGGCAGAAGAAGAGAGAAGCAGTGTGAGCTTGATTCCAGGACCCTGGAATCATGACCTGAGCCGAAGGCAGCCGCTTAACCAGCTGAGCCACCCAGGCACCCCGACCTTTTTAGATCTGACATGTAAGTGAGATCATGCAATTTTTGTCTTTGTCTGGCTTATTCCACCTAGCATAATGTCCTCCAGGTTCATCCATATTGTCACAAATGGCAAGATTTCCTTCTTTTAAAGACTGAGTAATATTTATTGTGTGTGTGTGTGTGTCTATCTATCTATCTATCTATCTATCTATCTATCTATCTATCTATCTATTTTCTTTATCCATTCATCCATTGACAGAATCTCTTTGCGATTCTGATTTTAATACTTTTGGATATATACCCAGAAGTAAGATTGCTTAATTTCCTTTTTGAACTGGTCATTAGGGTACAGAAATATAACTCATTTTTGTTTGTTGACTTTGTATTCTGCAACTTTGCTTAAATCATATATTGGTTTTAACAGGGTTATTTTTGTGTGTGGGATCATTAAGGTTTTGACAAAGGAAGATCATGTCAGTTGTGAACAGAGATCGTTTTACTTCTTTCTTTCCAATTTGAATGCCCTTTATTTCTTTTCTTGACTAATTGTTCTGTCTAGAACTTAAGGTACAATTTTTTTTTTTTAGAGAGAAAGAGAGGGAGAGAGAGAGCCCAGGAGAGGCAGAGAGAGAATTCATGCCCAGCATGGAGCCTGATGTGGGTATCTACCTCACGACCCTGAGATCATGACCTGAGCTGAGATCAAGTCAGTCACTTAACTGAGCCACCCAGGTACCATTCAGTACCATTTTTAGTAGCAGTGGTAAGAGAGGACAACATTGCTTAGCTCTTAGAGGAAAAGTTTTCAGAGTTTCACCACTGAGTATAATGTTAGTTGTAGGCTTTTCATCCATAGCTTTTATTATATTGAAGTAGTTTCCTCCTATTCTTAGTTTGTTGAGTGTTTTCATCATGAAAGGGTGTTGATTTTTTAAATGTCTTTTCTGCATCAATCTAGATGATTATATAGTTTTGTCTTTCGTTCTATTGATAGCATATATTACAAGGATTGATTTTTTATGTCGAACCATTACTGATTTCCACGTATAAATCTCATTTGGTCATAGTATATAATCCTTTTAATGTGCTGTTGAATTTGGTTCACTAGAATTTTGTTCAGCAGTTTGACATTAATACTTATCAGAGATATTGGTCTATAGTTTTCTTATGTTTGGTTTTGGTATCAGAATAATGCTGGCCTCATAAAATGAGTTTCAAAGTGTTCCCCCCCTCTTCAATTCTTTGAAAGAATTTGAGAAAGATTGGTATTAATTCTTCTTTAAAAGTTTGGTAGAATTCCCAGTGAAACCATCTGGTCCCTAGCTTTTTGTTGGAAGGCTTTTTATTACTGATCTAATCCACTTACTAGTTATGTCTGTTCATACTTTTTTAAATTTCTGCATGATTCAATTTTGGTAGGTATATGTTTCTGGGAATATATCCATTTCTTCTAGGTTATCCAATTTGTTAGTGTGTAATTGTCCAGTTTCCTATAATCCTTTTTATTGCTGTGACATCAGTTGTAATGTGCCCTCTTAAATTTCTAATTTTAGTTATTTGAATCTTCTCTTTTTTCTTAGTCTAGTTAATAGTTTGTCAGTTTTGTTGATGTTTTCAATAACCAACTCTTGGCTTCATTGATGTTCTTCTATGGTTTTTCTATTCCCTATTTCTCTTATCTCTGCTCTGATCTTTATTTCCCTCCTTCTGCCAACATTGAGCTTAGTCTGTTATTTTTCTAGTTCCTTGACATGTAAAGTTCAGTTGTCGATGTAAGATCTTTCCACTTTTTTAATGTAAGCATTTAACACTATAAACTTCTCTCAGTATGTTTTTTTTCAGAATCCCACAAGTTTCGGAGCAGTTTTTTTGAGGTATAATTAACAAATAAAACTGTATATATTTAAAATTTATAATGATATGATTTGACATACATATAATTTGTGAAATTATTCTCAAAAATAGGTTAAATAACAAATCTGTCATGTCACATAGTTACCTTTTTTCTGTATGGTAATATCACCTAAGGTCTACTCTCTTAGCAAATTTCAAGTACACAGTACAGTTTTATAAACTGTAGTCATCATGTACATTATGAAATGTACATTAGATTCCCAGGGCATTTTCACTTAAAACTGAAGTGTTGTACCCCTTGATAAGCATGACTCCATCTACCCCACCCCTAAGCCCCTGGTAACCATGTTTCTACTATCTGTTTCTATAAGTTTTTTTCCTGTTAGATTCCATAGGTAAATGAGACCAAATAGCATTTAATTTCACTTAGCATAGTGTCTTCTAGGTTCATCAGTGTTGCAGCAAATGGCAGTATTTCTTTCCTTTTTAGGGCTAAATAATATTCCATATTGTGTGTGTTTGTGTATATATACACACATACCAAATCTTCATCCATTCATTCACTGATGGACACTTAAATTGTTTCCATGTCTTAACTATTGAGAATATGCTATAGTGAACAGGGAAGAGCAGATATCTCTTCAAGATACTAATTTAATTTCCTTTGGATATATACCCAGATGTGGGATTGCTAGACCATAGTTCTATTTTTACTTTTCTATGGACTCTCCATACTGTTTTCCATAATGGCTATACCAAAATACATTTCTACCAACAGTGTACAAAGGATCTAATTTCTCCATATCCCCACCAACAACTGTTATCTGTTATCTTTTTGATAAAAGCCATCCTAACAGGCATGAGGTGATATTTCATTATGGTTTTGATTTGCATTTCCCTGATGATTAGTAATGTTGAGCACCTTTTCATGTACCGTTTGTATGTCTTCTATAGAAAAATGCTTAAATAAAGGTCTATTGCCCTTTATTTTAAAAAAAGATTATTTATTTGAGAAAGAGAAAGAGAGCACAAGTGGGAGAGATCAGGGGGAGGGGCGGAGGGAGAGGGAGAGAGAATCTTAAGGAGACTCCCCACTGAGTGGGCAGCACCACACAGGGCTTGAACTCAGTACCCTGAGATCATGACCTGAGCCAAAATCAAGAGTCTAACACTTAAATAACTGAGCCACCCAGGTGCCCCTCCATTGCCCTTTTTAAATCAGAGTATTTATTATATTACTATGGAGTTGTATAAGATCCTTACATATTTTGGATATTAACCTCTTATCAGATATATGATTTATAAATATTTTCTTCAAGTCACATAATGTCCTTTTATTTTGTTATTTCCTTTGCTCTGCAAAAGCTTTTTAGACTGATGTACCCCACTTACTTATTTTGCTTTTGTTGCCTACGCTTTTAGTGTGATATAAAAAAAAATCATTACCAAGGCATTGGTATCGAGGAACATTTTATCTATGTTTTTTTTCTAGGAGTTTTATAATTTCAGGTCTTACATGTAAATCTTTAGTCCATTTCAATATAATTAAGTGGTGTAAGGTAGAGGTCCAGTTTCATTCTTTTGCATGTGGATATCCAGTTTTCCCAGCAAAATTTCTTGAGGAGACTATCCTTTTCCCACTGTGTGTCTTGGAGCCCTTGTCAAAGATTAGTTGACCATATGTACATGGATTTATACTGGAATCTCTATTCTATTCCATTGATCTGTGTATCTATTTTTATGCAAGTACCATACTGTTTTTATTACAATAGCTTTGTAATATACAGGAAGTAAAATGCCTCCACCTCTGTTTTTTACTTGGGCTGTTTAGGATATTTTGTTCTTCTAAACAAATTTTATGATTATTGTTAATATTTCTGTGAAAAAATGCCATTGAGATTTTGATAGTGACAGAACTGAAACTGAAGATCATTTCGGGTAGTTAAGTATATTTAAATAATACTAGTTCTTCCAATCCATGAACATGGATTATCTTTACATTTATTTGTGTCTTCCCCAATTATGGTCAATTTTTTAAGTTTTAATTTTAATTCCAGTTAGTTAACATTAAGTGTTAGTTTCAGGTATATGATATAGTGATTCAACAATTCCATACATCAGTCAGTATTCATCATGACAAGTGCACTCCTTAATTGCCATAACCTATTTAACCCATGCTGTCCCCCCACCTCCCCTCTGGTAGTGATCACCTTATTCTCTACAATTAAGATTCCATTTCTTGGTTTGTCTCTCTCCCTCTGTTTTCCCCTTTGCTCATTTGTTCTATTTCTTAAATTCCACATATGAATGAAGTCATATGGTATTTATTTTTCTTTGACTGACCTATTTTGCTTAGCATAATACTCTCTAGTTCCATCCATGTCATTGCAAATGGCAAGATTTCTTCAGTTTTTATGGCTGAATAATATTCCATTGTATATATACACCACATCTTCTTTATCCATTCATCAATTAATGGACACTTGGGATGCTTCCATAATTCGGTTACTGTAAATAATGCAGCTATAAACATCAGGGTGAATTTATCACTTTAGATTAGTGTTTTTGTATTCTTTGGGTAAATACCCAGTAGTATGATTGCTGAGTGGTAGGGTACTTCTATTTTTAACTTTATAAGGGAACTCCATATTGTTTTCCGCAGTGGCTACACCAGTTTGTCTTCCCACCAACAGTGCATAGGGTTCCTTTTTCTACACATCCTCGCCCACATCTGTTGTTTCTAGTGCTGTTGATTTTAGCCATTCTGACAGATGTGAGGTGATATTTCACTGTAGTTTTGATTTGTATTTCCCTGATGATGAGTGATGTTGAGCATCTTTTCCTGTGCCTCCTGGCCTTCTGGGTGTCTTTGGAGAAATGTCTATTCATGTCTTCTGCCCATTTTTAAAATGAGTTATTTATTTTTTGTGTGTTGAGTTTTAAAAGTTCTTTATATATTTTGGATACTAACCCTTTAGCAGATATTTAATTTGCAAGTATGTTCTCCCATTCCACAGGTTGCCTTTTAGTTTTATTTATTGTTTCCTTTGCTGTGCAGAAGCTTTTTATTTTGTTATAGTCCCAATAGATTATTGTTGTTTTTATTTCCCTTACTTCAGGAGACCTATCTGGAAAGAAGTTGCTGTGGCTGAAGTCAAAGAAGTTGCTGCCTGGGTTCTCTTCTAGGATTTTTATGGTTTCTGGTCTCACATTTAGGTCTTTAATCCATTTTGAATTTATTTCTGTGTATGGGGTAAGAAAGTGGTCAAGGCTCATTCTTTTACATGTTGCTGTCCAGTTTTTCCGACACCATTTGTTGAAGAGACTGTCTTTTTCCCATTGGATATTCTTTCCTGTATTGTCAAAGATTAATGGACCATATGTTGTGGGGTTATATCTGGGTTTTCTATTTTGTTCTATTGATCTATGTGTCTCTTTTTGTGCCAGTAACCATACTGTTTTGATTCTTATAGCTTTGTAATATAACTTGAAGTCCAGAATTGTGATGCCTCCAAGCTCTGCTTTTCTTTTTCAAGGTTGCTTTGGTTATTTGAGTTCTTTTGTGATTCCACACACATTTTAGCATTGTTTGTTCCAGTTCTGTGAAAAATGCTGTTGGTATTTTGATAGGGATTGCATTAGATGTGTAGATTTCTTGGGAGTAGTACAGACATTTTGTACTTCCAATCCATGAGCTTGGAATGTTTTTCCATTTCTTTGTGTCATTCCCAATTCTTTTCAGCATTTTAAAAATAGTTTTCAGAGTAAAGGCCTTTTACCTCTTTGGTTAAGTTTATTCTTAGGTATCTTATTGTTTTGGGTGCAGTGGTAAATGGGATTATTCTTTAATTTCTCTTTCTACTGCTTCATTATTGATGTACAGAAATGCAACTGTTTTCTGTACATTAATTTTGTATTCTGCAACTTTACTGAATTTGTGCATCAATCTAACAGTTTTTTGGTGGAGTCTTAGAGTTTTTTTATATAGAGTATCAGTCATCTGTGATAGTTTGCAAAAAGTTTGACTTCTTCCTTACTGATTTGGATGTGTTTTATTTTTTTGTGTTGTCTGATTGCCATGGCTAGGACTTCTAGTACTATGTTAAATAACACTGGTGAGAGTGGACATCCCTGTCTTGTTCCTTACTGTATAGGAAAATCTTTCAGTTTTTCCCCATGGAGGATGACAGTAGCTATGGGCTTTTCATGTATGGCCTTTATTATGTTGAGGTATGTTCCCTCTAAACCTACTTTGTTGAGCTTTTATTTTTTTTTATCATGAATGGATATTGTACTCTGTCAAATGCTTTTTCTGTATCCATTGAATCAATCATTTGGCTCTTTTCTTTTTTTCTTTTTTTTAGGGGGGGACCATATCTTCTTTATTCATTGAGGAGGGCACATATTTCATGGAGCACTAGGTGTGGTACATGAACAATGAATCTTGAAACACTGAAAAACTAAAATTAAATTAAAAAAAAGAAAGAAATAGAGTGCAAAAGAAGAGAGCAAATTTGGGGGGAAATCGAACTCAGTCTGTGTTCACTGAACACCTATTCTTTTTTTTTTTTTTTTTTGAACACCTATTCTGTGTCAGAGACCGTGCTAGTGGCTGTAAATGCAAAGATGAATAAACATGATTTTTTTTCTTTTTTTTCCCCAAATATGTTTATTTTAATTTTTCAGTGTTACAAGATTGATTGTTCATGCATCACACCCAGTGCTCCATGCAATACGTGCCCTCCTCAATACCCACCACCAGGCTTGCCCAACCCCCCACTCCCTCCCCTCCAAAACCCTCAGTTTGTTGCTCAGAGTCCACAGTCTCTCATAGTTCATTGTCCCCTCCGTTTCCCCCCATTCACCCTTCCCTTCCTTCTCACAATGCCCTCCATGATTTTCCTTAGTAAGTGAGACCATAAGCTAATTGACTCCCTCCGCTTGACTTATTTCACTCCGCATGATCTCTTCTAGTCCCGTCCATGTTGATATAAAAGTTGGGTATTCATCCTTTCTGATGGTGGCATAGTATTCCATTGTATATATGGATCATATCTTCTTTTTCTTTATTAATGTAGTATGTCATATTGATTGATTTGCAAATATTAAACTACCATTGCAACCCAGGAATAAATCCCACTTGATTGTGATGAATTATTTTTTTAAATGTATTTTTGGAATCAGTTTGTTAGTATTTTGTTGAGGATTTTTGCATTTTGCGTTCCTCAGGGATATTAGCCTGTCATTCTCTTTTTTAGTAGAGTCTTTATCTCTCTCTCTCTTTTTTTAAGATTTTATTTATTTATTTGATAGAGAGAGATCACAAGTAGGCAGAGAAGCAGGCAGAGAGAGAGGAGGAAGCAGGCTCCCCGCCGAGCAGAGAGACCGACACGGGGCTTGATCCCAGGACCCTGAGATCACGACCCGAGCCGACCCGAGCCTACCCGAGCCGAAGGCAGTGGCCTAACCCATTGAGCCACCCAGGCGCCCCTTTATCTCTTTTTATATCAGGATAATGCTGGCAGCATAGACTGAATTTGGAAATTTTCCTTCCTTTTCTATTTTTTTTTTTTTTTGGAATAGTTTGAGAAGAATAAGTATTAACTCTTTTTTAAATGTTTGGTAGAATTTGCCTGTGAAGCTATTTGGTCCTGGACTTTTGTTTGGTGTAAGTTTTTGATTACTGGTTCAGTTTCTTTGTAGGATATCTGTCTATTCAAGTTTTCTATTTCTTTCTGTTTCAGTTTTGGTAGTTTATATGTTTCCAGGAATTTGTCCATTTCTTTGCGGTTGTCCAATTTGTTGGCATCTAGTTTTTCATAATTGTCTCTTATGATTGTTTGTGTTTCTCTAGTGTTGGTTGTTATTTCTCCTCTCTCACCTGTGATTTTACTTATTTGGGTCCCTTCTCATCTCTTTTTGATAAATCTGGCTAGAGGTTTTTCAATTTTTATTAATTTCTTCAAGGAACGAGCTTCTGGTTTCACTGATCTGTTCTATTGTTTTCTTTGTTTCTATATCATTTGTTTCAGTTCTAATCTTTATTTCTTTCCTTCTGCTGGCTTTAGGCTTTGTTTCTTGTTCTTTTTCAAGCTTCTTTAGGTATAAAGTAAGGTTGTTTATTTGAGATTTTTCTTACTTCTTGAGGTAGGATTGTATTGCTATAAACTTCCCTCTTAG
This sequence comes from Nasua narica, assembly GCA_028533885.1. Taxonomy (NCBI): domain Eukaryota; kingdom Metazoa; phylum Chordata; class Mammalia; order Carnivora; family Procyonidae; genus Nasua; species Nasua narica. The sequence continues at coordinate 62,867,100 of CM052801.1, read as the reverse complement.
GACCACTTTTGCTATATCCCAGAAATTTTGGACTGTGGTGTGTTGTTATTTCCATGTACTTTTTAATTTCTTCTCTTATTTCCTGGTTGACCCACTCATTATTTAGTAGCATGTTGATTACCTCCATATATTTTTGGACTTCCCAGATTTTTACTTGTGATTGGCTTCTAGTTTCATAGTGTTATGGTCAGAAAAGATTCATGGTATGACTTCACTCTTTGAATTTGTTGAGTTTTTTTTTTTAAGGTTTTATTTATTTATTTGACACACAGAGAGATCACAAGTAGGCAGAGAGGCAGGCAGAGAGAGAGAGGGGGAAGCAGGCTCCCCACTGAGCAGAGAGCCCAATGCGGGGCTCCATCCCAGGACCCTGAGATCATGACCAGAGGTTTTAACCCACTGAGCTATCCACGCACTCCTGTTAAGTCTTTTTCGGTGGGCTAATATGTGATCTCATCTGGAGAATGTTCCATGGGGAACATGTATTCTGTTATTTTAGGATGGAATGTTCTGAATATATCTGTTAAATCCATCTGGTCCCGTGTGTCATTCAAAGCCACTGTTTCTTTGATGATTTTCTGTTTGAATGATCTGTCATTATTGTATGGGTATTAAAGTCTCTTTCTATTATTATATTATTATCAATGAGTTCCTTTATGTTTGTTACTAATTGTTTTATATATTGGGAGCTCCCATGTTGGGTGCATAAATATTTACAGTTATACCTTCTTATTTAATAGTCCCCCTAATGATTAGATAGTGTCATTCCTCATTTCTTGTTACAGTCTTTATTTTAAAGTTTGTCCAATATAAGCATTGCTACTCTGGCTTTCTTTTGGGCATTCATTTATGTGGTAAGTATTTCTCCATTCCTTCACTTTCAATCTGCAGGTGTCTTTAGGTCTACAATGAATCTATTGTAGGCAGCATATAGATGGGTCTTGTTTTTTTTATTCCATTCTGACACCCTATGTATTTTGATTGGAGCATTTAGTCCATTTGCATTTTGAGTGATTATTTTTTTTTTGAGTGATTGATATGAATTTAGTGCCATTTTATTACTTGTTTTGTCATTGTTTCTGGAGATTTTCCCTGATCCTTTTTTATCTTTGTCACTTTTTTTTGGTCTCTCCTTTCCACTCAAAGAGTGTCCTTTAATATTTCTTTCAGCACTGGTTTAGTGATCAAAAACTCCTTTAGTTTTTGTTTGTCTGGCAAACTCTTTATCTCTCCTATTGTGAATGATAGCCTTGCTTGGTAACGTATTCTTGGCTGCAGATTTTTCCCATTTAGCACATTGAATATATCATGCCACTCTCTTCTTGCTTGCCAGGTCTGTTGGGTAATCTGCAGCTAGCCTTATGGGTCTTCTGTTGTAATTAAGGACTCCTTTTCTCTTGCAGCTTTTAAGATTTTTATCTGTATCACTATATTTTGCAAATTTAATTGCAATATGTCTTGGTTTTGGCCTGCTTTTGTTGATTTTTTTAAAAAAGATTTTATTTTTTTTGAGAGAGAGAGAGTGTAAGATAGACAGCAGAGGAGTGGAAGTAGGCATAGGGGTAGGGGGAGAAGCAGACTCCCTTTTGAGCAGGGAACCTTATGTGGGGCTTGATCCAGGACCCTGAGAATGTGACCTGAACTGTAGGCAGATACTTAACTGACCGAGCCACCCAGGCACCCCTACTTTTGTTGATTTTAATAGGAGTTCTCTTTGCCTCCTAGATCTGGATGTCTGTTTCATTCTCCAGGGTCGAAGTTATCAGCTATTATTTCTTCAAGTAAATATTCTGCCCCTTTTCTCTCTCTTCTTCATCTGGAACTCCTGTAATATGAATGTTATTACATTTGATGGAGTGCCTGAGTTCCTAAGTCTACTCTCATGTTTCATAATACTTACAATTAATTCTTCTTTCTCTCTTTTATTCAGCTTCATTAATTTCCATTACCTTGTCCTTCAGGTCACTAATTTGTTCTGCTGGTCATTGCATCAATCCTGATTCCAATCTTGTTTATTGCATTCTTCATCTCTCATTGATTCTTTTTTTTTTTTTTAAGATTTATTTATTTATTTGACAGAGAGAAAGAGATCACAAGTAGTCAGAGAGGCAGGGGGAAGCAGGCTCCCTGCTGAGCAGAGAGCCCGATGCGGTTCTCAATCCCAGGACCCTGGGATCATGACCTGAGCTGAAGGCAGAGGCTTAACCCACTGAGCCACCCAGGCGCCCCTCTCATTGATTCTTTTTTAACTCTTTATCTCTGTGTTAAGGAGCTCACTGATGTCTTCTGTTCTTTTCTGAAGACCATTGAGTATCCTTATGATTGCTGTTTTAAATTCTCCATTAAGCATGTTACTTATATCTATTTCACTTAGATCTCTGGTCCGTGGCCTTATCTTGTTACTTCATTTGGGATACATTCCTCCATCTTGGCATTTTGTCTAAGTCTGTGCTTCTCTGTGTTGTAACACCAGTTGTGTCTCCTGCTCCTGAAAAAATGACCTGAAGAAGCAGTAATGTAGTGTCCAGAGCCTGATGCTTCAGATAGTGTCTCTGGTGTGTGCTGCACGTTCTGTGCTGTTGTGTTTTGGCCATTCTATCCTTCAAGCCAGTCATCTGCAGAAGCTCTCCTTGCCTGCTGTGGGCAGTGTTTGGTCCCTGGGCTGAAAGTGATGAGTTTTAACAAGGTTTTCTTTCTAATCTGCTTGTGAAATGACACCTGACACCATCTCTACCAGAACTGTGGCCCTGCAGAACTCTCTGGTTGGGTGATGTGGTGTGGGCAGGGGTTATGCTGGTCTTCTGGGGGAGGGGTCTGTCATGCTGGGGCTGAGGCAAGTTTGACTGAGAAAGGCAGTCCAGCCAGAGCCAGAGCGCAGGGTTTTGGGTTCATTGTATGCAGGGTAGTCTATCAGTGTTGGTGCTGTGCTGCTTCCTGCAGGTGACTCTGTGTTTTTGCCAAGGGGTTGAGGAAGGAAATGGTACCAGCCAGCCCTTTTGTTCCTGGAGAGATATCCCCATGAATGCTGACTCTCAGTGATGCATTCCAAGAAGATGGAATAGTCTCCCATCTCCTTGTGCATTCCCTTGTGTGCTCCTCTCTCTTGCCCTTCTTTGCAGCTAGAGCTCCCTCCCTCCATAGCACCTGCAATTGGTTTCCCCCTTAAGTCATGTCCCCACACTTCCTACCCTGTTCAATTTGGCTTCTTCTTTCACTTTAGTTGTGGAATTTGTTCTGTCAGTCTTCAGGTCGATTTCTGGGATATTTATATATATACACATATATACACATATATTTATATATTTAGGATAGTTATCTAGTTGTGTTCAGGGGGCAAGATGAGCCTAGGGTCCTCCTACTCTGCCACCATTTTCCTTCTCCCACATTTTGAGTTAATTTTTATAAATGGTATGAGGTAAGGAGTCTACCTTCATTGTTTTGCACATGTTCTGCACAAAAGATTCACAACAGCTGTGTTTCAGTTTAAAAAGGGAAGAAAACTGTATTATTATTATAGAAACCCAATAGAAACAGATGAAGAAAGGAATACACACTCAAATGAAGTAATAGTACTTAATAAATGGGAATAAGGCAAAGTTAAATCAAATCAGGTACTTACGACATCCAACCTCATAGCTGGGGAAGTCAGGTGGAAGCATCCAGGCTGGAGTCCCTATTGAGAGACCTGGGAGGAGCATCCTTCCCTAAGGTGAGACTTCCAACTGATCATCTGCATGAAGGCCATATTTATAGGGCAAATAACAGTGTTTGAAATTAAACATTTGTTTGCTATGTGCAGTTTGTGAGCTGCATTTCCATGTTATCACGTTTCTATATTTTTAAGGAGCCTGGGCTATGTGTGTCTGCCTCCCCTCCCAGATATTATTCCGAGGGGCCAGCCCAGCCTGGAGCAGGAGGGCATGTGAGACAAGATTTGTGAGCTCTTGGCATCCAGAACAGAAGAGACAGTTCTGACCTGGAGACCAGATAATATATTTTAAACAATTAGACTTCCAAGGTTATTCACACAGCATGAGTCTCACAAACAACATTCTTTAGCCTGTCAGTCTGTGTATATGCAAGTCCAGATGGTCAGTTATGCAGGACAAATCACAAAAAACATTTATCTATGTAGAATAGCATGTGGATATCCAATTGTGCCAGTATTATTGGTTAAAATGTCTATTCTTTTCCCATTACATTTCCTTGACATCCACTGGTCTCTATGTCTGTCTTTGTGCCAGTACAATAAGTGTCTTGATTCCATAGGTTTGTAATGAGTTTTTTTTAAAAAGATTTTATTTATTTATTTAACACAGAGAGAACACAGGCAGGCAGAGAGGCAGGCAGAGACAGAGAGAGGAGCAGGCTCCACGCGGAGCAAGGAGCCCGATGCGGGACTTGATCCCAAGACGCCGGGACCATGACCTGAGCCAAAGGCAGCTGCTTAACCAACTGAGCCACCCAGGCGTCCCTGTAATGAATTTTAAAATCAGAAAATATGAGTCCTTTGATTTTTTTCTTCTTTTCCAAGATTAATTTGGCTATTCTGAGTCCCTTTGAATTTTTATATAAATTTAAAATCAGCTTGTTAATTTTTCCAAAGAAAGCAGCTAGGATTTTGATAGGAATTGTATTGGATTTGGGAATCAATTTGGGATGGGTGGCCATACGAACAATATTAAGTCTTCTGATCTCATGAACATGGGTTGTTACATTAGTTTCCTATTGTTAGTGTAACAAATTTCCACAAATTTGTGGCATGAAACAATACAAACTTATTATCTTACAGTTCTGCAGTTTATAAGTTTGAAATGAGTTTGTTTCACTGGGTGAAAATCAAAATGTCAGCAGGGAGGAAATATATTTCCTTGCCTTTTCCAGCTTCTAGAAGCCACCTCCATTCCTCATGGTTCATGGCCCTTACTCAGTCTTCAAAGCCAGTAGTGTAGCATGTTTTAATCCTTCTCTCCAACTCATGCTTTTGCCTCCCTCTTATAAAGAAATCTCTGTTATATTAGGACTACCCAGATATCTAAGATAATCTTCCCATTTCAAGATCCTTAATCACATCTGTAAAGTACCTTTTTCAGTATTCATTAGGAATACTGGTCTATAATTTTTTTTTTATGTGATGTTGTTGGCTGGCCTTGGTATCAGAGTAATGCTGGTATCAGTGAGGGCTGTAAAGTGTTTTCTCTTCTTTCATTTTTTTGGAACAGTTTGTGAATAAGTCATACCAATACTTCTTTAAGTATTTGGTGATTCACCAGGAAAACTATCTGGACTTGAGCTTTTGTGTGTGTGTGGGGGGGGGGTAGTTTTTGATTAGTCATTCAATGTATTTTCTTGTTATGGGTCTATTAGATTTTCTAGATCTTCTTGAGTCAGTTTTGGTAGTTTGTGTTTTCCTAGAAATTTATTCATTTCATCTAGGTTATATAATTGTTTGGACATACAGTTGTTCATAATATTCTCTTATAATTCTTTTTACTTCTGTAAGAGTAACATTGATTTCACATCCATAATTCCTGATTTTAGTAATTTGAATCTTTTCAATTTTTACCTTGGTACTCTAGTTCAATATGTGTCATTTTGTTGATCTTTTCAAAAAACGAACTTGGTTTCATTGATTTTTCTATATTGTTTTTCTATTTTCTATTTCATTTTCCCCCACTCTAATCTTTATTATTTCTTCTTCTATTTGTTTTTGATTTAGGGTTTTCTTTTTCCAGTGTCTTAAGGTGGATAGTTACATTACTGATTTGAGATTTTTCTTCTTTTTTTAGGGTCGACATTTATACTACAAATTTCTCTCTAAGCCCTGTTCTAGCTGTATCCAAAAATTTTAGTATGCTGTGTCTTCATTTCATTCAACTCAAAGTATTTTCTAATTTCTCTTATAATTTCTTCTTTCATCCATCATTTATTTAGGGATCTGTTGTTTAATTTCCACATATTTGTGGGTTTCCCATATTCTTTTATTGATTCATTATTTTACTTCATTTTTATAGGAGAACATACTTTGTGTGATTTAAATCCTTTTAAATATATTGAGATTTGTTTTGTGGCTTAGTATATGGTCTGCCCTATAAATGTCCTGTGTGCATATGACAATAATATTTATTCTACTGTAGTTGGGTGGAGTGTTATATAGATATCTGATAGATTTATTTGATTATAGTGTTGTTCAAGTCTTCAGTTTCCTTGGTGATCTTCTGTCTACTTTCTAGCCATTATTGAAAGTGGGATATTATTATTATACACTGTCTATGTTTAGAAAGTCTGAAGTCCATTATTTGTGGTGGGATATAGAAGCCTCCAATTCTGTTTTTGAATTGAGTATCTCTCCCTTCATTTCTGTTAGTTTTTGCTTCATTTATTTTGGGACCTCTTTTATTAGGCCTATAAGTTTATAACTGTTATATCTTCTGATAGTTTAATCACTTTGTCATAGTAAAATTTTTACCTCTAGTGATTTTTTTGTTTTAAACTCATATTTTCTTTTTTTTTTTTAAAACTCATATTTTCTGATATTAGTATTGCCACTCCAGCTTCCTTGTGGTTGCTGTTTGCATGCTATAGCTTTTCCTTCCTTTTACTTTCAGGCTATTTGTACTGTTGAATTTAAAGTATGACTCCAGTACACAGCATGTAGTTGGACCTATTTTTTAATCCAGTCTGACAATCTCTGCCTTTTAATTAGATTGTTTAATTCATTCACATTTAATGTTATTGATCTAGTTGGATTTGTACTGTCATCTGAAATTTTATCTTCTCCAAGTCTCATGTGTTTTTTGTTACTTTTCTCTTTTACTGCTTTCTTTTACATTATATGAATATTTCTAATGTAAAATTTTAATTATTTTAGTGATTTTTTGTATTCTTTTTTATGTTTATATAATATTTACATATACATTTACTTTATATTTACATTATATTTATATTATTTTTTTATATTTATTTTTCTCAGTGGTTGCTCTAGGACTTACCATATACATCTTAATCTATTAGAATCTATTTTAAATTTATACTAATACAATAATACAATAAATTTATACTATACAACTCAAATAAGTATGGAAACATTAGCCTTGTATAGCTCTATTTCCTCATTCCCCTTTTATATGCCATTATTGTTATAATATTATGTTTATATGTTACAAACCAATAACATATTATTATAATTAGTATTTTATATAATTTTATATCTATTAAAGAAGCCAAGAAAGGAAAGGAGAGCAAGTATACATTTATAAAATTTGGATTAACCTTCTTATGTACCATTTCTCATTGTCTTCACTTGTTTCTATGGATTTAAGTTACAGTTGAGTGTCACTTCATAACTCCAATACATACAGCTTTTCTCCCACCCACTCCTGTGTGCTGTTGTTATCGTATATATTACATTACTGTATGTAGTAGACTTAACAATATGATTATATACAAATTGCTTTATGTGATTGCTTTTTAAATAAAGTCAGAAAGAAAGGAGAAGAAATAGGCAATTATACAATATTTTATAATTGTGTAATTGCCTTTACCTATAATTGCCTTTACCAGTAATTTTTTTTCTGAATAGTTTTAAATTACTTTCTGGGGTCACTGGTTTTCTGCTTGATGATCTTCCTTAAATATTCTTTTTTTTTTTTTAAAGATTTTATTTATTTATTTATTTGACAGAGAGAGAGAGAGATCACAAGTAGGCAGAGAGGCAGGCAGAGAGAGAGGGGGAAGCAGGTTCCCTGGTCAGCAGAGAGCCCGACGCGGGGCTTGATCCCAGGACCCTGAGATCATGACCTGAGCCAAAGGCAGAGGCTTTAATCCACCGAGCCACCCAGGCGCCCCCTTAAATATTCTTATAAGGTACATCTATTAGGAATGAACTTTCTCAGTTTTTCATTATCTTGGACTATTTTATCACCATTTGAAAGAAATTTTTTAGGATATATGATTCCTAGTTGATAGTTTTTTTCATTCAGTCCTTTGCATATATCATTCCACAGCATTCTGACCTTCATTGTTTCATATGGGATTTCCTTGTATGTGATGAATTGTTTTTCTCTTGTTACTTTCAAGATTTTCACGTTGTCTTTTGCTGTTGGCATTTTCACCATAATGCATCTTGGTGTGAGATTTTTTTGGCATTTATCCTATTGGAGTTCACAAATTCTTGGGTATGTAGACTTACATTTTTAGCAAATTTGGGACATTTTCAGCCATTATTTCTTTGAATTTTTTCTGCTTCCCTTCCTCTCATCTCCTCCTAGTACTCCCATTATGTATATGTTGGTATGCTTCATGGAGTCCCACATTTCTCTGAGACATAGTTTATTTTGCTCTATTCTTTTTCTATTATTCAGATTATATAATCACTATTAACTGGTCTTCAAGTCTGCTGATTTTTTCTTCTTCCAATACAAATCTGTTGAATCCCTGTAGTGAAATTTTCATTTTTGTTGTTGTACTTTCAACTTCAGAATTTCTATTTGGTTCTTTTTTATAATTTTATCTCTTTCGTGATATTCCTTATTTGATGTGATATTGTCATTAAGCCTTCCCTTATTTCTTTAAGCATGATTTCCTTTTACATATTTGAACATATTTATAATGGTTAGTTTGATGTTGTTTTCTGTTAAATCCAACATCTTGGTCAATCTCTCAGGTACTTCCTATTGCCTGCTTTTTTCTTGTATATGGGTCACTCTTTCCTGTTTTTTTGCATGTCTCATAATATTTTGTTGAAAATAAGACATTTTAGGTAATATATAGTTGCAAGCCTGGATATTGATTCCCTCTTCCATCCCTCTAGTTTGTCTTGGTTGTTGTCTGCTTGTTTATGTTTAGTATCTTGACTAGACTATTTTAATAAAGTGTATTTTCCATGCAATGTGAAGCCTTTGATGTTGCTTCTCAGATAGTGCGGACTTGAACATGTGTTTCAGCAGTGTTGTCTTTGAATATCTCTCTCCCTGTTCTTTTTGTTAAGATTTCTATCTCTGTTGGTATCACATTCAGTTGTTAGACTCCACTATTGCCTGCCTGACTGCTGTATTGTTTTAAACAATGTCCTGGGGCTTAAATTGCTTTACAGTTTGATCCAATTAAATTTGGGCTCCTCTGTAGGGATAGTTTTTGAGGCACATGTTTGAAATTTGTTCTGATCCTTGGAGGGTTAGTCTTAGCCTTCTATTTCCCTAGTTGTTTCAGGTAAATTTGTTGGCCTACAGTTTACCTTGTTGCTTTCATGGATTTATCAGTCTTTTCTTAGTTGCTTACCACCAAAATGTCCATTGTTTCTGAGACCACTCTTAATCTTGAACTTCTCCACATACTGTTTCAAATTAGTCAGTTCCTAGGAGGAGAACTTTGGAGCTCTCTGTTATTATGGGCTGCCTCACCCCATAGGAAAAAAATCTCTGAGCTATTCTCTGGGTACTGTTTGTATACAGAAGAAGACTCTGGTCTTCTCAGTTTTCTTCTCCTGATATGGAGCTTTTACTTTTAGAGTGAGGTGGAACAAGGGCAGTTGGGGGCCCAGTCTTCTGGCCTGCTCTGCCTGGTGTAGAATCTCTGCCCTGTGAAGGAGCTGGGTAAAGGCAGGTGTCCCAACTTCTTGGCCACAGTCACCAAAAAATTAGCTTTTTCAACTTGGAGTGGAAAGGATGAAAAGTGCTGGCTTGTTTCTCCCAATGAAATATGGTAACCTTTGTTTTGGAGCAAGGGGTTAGAGAGACCTGTCTTTTTGGCCACATCTTCCTGGAGTGGAACTCCCATTAAATTCAGCTGGGACTGGGGAGAAAGGGAATGGGTCTTGGCTGAACTGTCACAGATTCGTGGTTTTCTTACTGAATTTTAGTAGTTTTTTTTTAAAGAAGTGTTTCTGCATTTACTGTTTACCCTATGACAATTTCCAGGGACTTTAAATGGTTGGCTCTTAAAATTATTTTCATCAGCTATACTTGCTTCTGGAGTGGATCTACAATGCTCCCCATATGTCATTCTGGATGTGAAATTCCATCACTTCTATCTTTAACAAAATGCTACTTTGTGTGAGAAATTTTACGGTTTGGTTGATCAGAAATACTTAGTTCATGAAGATAAGTGTGATTTGTATAGTCACTTTGTGTCTTATGGTTAGGTGTTCAGTCTCTATCAGAGTCCAATAGTAAACCAGTAGCTATTTTTCAAATGCAGAGTAGTTGGCAATAAAAGAAGGTGTGGTCTTACTCATAAGCCATAGTGATCTTTACAGTGATTCCTACTGGGGCTTGCCAGAGTTTTCATATTACTTCTCTGCCTGATATAGACATGAAATTTAGAATATATTGGGCCTGGGGCGCCTGGGTGGCTCAGTGGGTTAAGCCTCTGCCTTCGGCCCAGGTCATGATCTTAGGGTCCTGGGATCAAGCCCTGCATTGGGCTCTCTGCTCAGCAGGGAGCCTGCTTCCCCCTCTCCCTCTGCCTGCCTACTTGTGATCTCTTTCTCTCTGTCAAATAAACAAATAATATCTTTAAAAAAAAAGAATAGTATTGGGTCTGCTGGGACCCAATAAAACCCAAGGGCCAGATCAACTTCCACTGCAATCAGGACCTGCTTCAAAGCTGTTACTTGCTCTGAGCTTCATTCAAAAGTGCAGCCTTACAGGATTCCTGGTAAATGGGTCAGAACAGCATAATCAAATATGGTAAATATTGCCTTCAAAATTCAAAGAGACTCACCAAGCATTGTCTCTCTTCTTTATGGTAGATGGTACAAGTGCAGGGGGTTATATCCTATTTTATAAGGAATATACAGACATACCCTATACCATTGGACACTTAGAAACTTCATCAATTGGAAGGCACTTGAATTTCTCCAAGGTTTACCCCTTATCCTCTAAAATACTTATGTCTCACTAAGACATTTATTTCTTTGTTATTTCCTACTCATTGGGTTCATGTAGCATAATATCATCAATAGAATGGACCATTACATTGGGATATCAAGGCAATCAAGTAATTTCTGGACTGGTCACCATTGGTGTTAACTGATTTATACTTGTTCCATTACTACATAATGTTTGCTTTGATCACTTGATTAAGGTAGTATCTTCTAGCTTCTTCATTATAAAGTTCCTCCTTTTATCTTTTATAATTGGTACATATTTTCTGAGGAGATATTTAGGAACTACGTAAAAAGTTAAAGTTTATTTACTTATTTATATCAGTATGAACTCATGGTTTCCTATCTTATCCAACAATTTTCTACTATCACTAATTTGATGCTCAAATTGTCACTGATTTGGCCAGCAGGAGTCCCTTCAGTTTGGCTTGTTTGTCCTTTTGACATGCACCCATCAGTCTCTGAGCACTTTCTTGCTTCCTTACTTTCTGGCACAAAAAGTTGTTCCAGGCTTATTTTATCATTTTCCTGGTTCACTCCTGTAATAAACCACTTCTTCAAGGTGCTCTGATTTCTTTTAGCAGAAACATAGTACCCAGAGATCTGGGTACTATGTGTGATCATTGCTTATAGGTCCTCTCGGCAGACAGAGCTAGGGAATATATGCAGAGGGTTGTGTGTGTTTGTGTGTGTGTATTTATCTCTTTAGCAGTCTATATATCTAAATGTGTACATACATATAGGCATTTACATCTACACTTATTTATTTTTAAAAAGACTTTATTTATTTTAGAGAAAAAGAGAGCATGTGAGTATGGGAAAGGGCAGAGGAAGAGGAGTGAGAATCTTAAGCAGACTCCATGCTGAGTGTGGAGCCTGATGTGGGGCTTGATCCCACAACCCTGAGATCATGTCCTGAGCTGAAACCAAGAGTCAGATGCTCAATAGACTGAGCCACCCAGGTACCCCTTTATTTATATGTATGTATATATTTGCCGTATTTATTTATTTATAAGTTTGATTAGCCAACCTATAGTACATCATTAGTTTTTGATGTAGTATTCAATGATTCGTTAGTTGTATAACACCCAGTGCTCATCAGATCACACACCCTCCATAAGATTTTATTTTTAAGTAATTTCTACACCCAACATGGGGCTCAAACTCACAACTCTCCGAGAACAAGGGCTTCATGCTGTACTGTCTAATCCAGTCAGGCACCCTTACACTTACTTTTAAATTGAAAACCATGAGTTCTCATCAATACCTCCAATTTCAACCCAGTACCACAAGGCTCATTCTAGTTTTTTTCCCTTACTATATTGGTAACTGTCTTCTCTGACAGTGAGAAACCTGGCTTCACTTATCCTTAATAAATTCATTAGGCCATGTGTATGTAATTAATCTGCATTTCTTCCATTACCTCTACTTCTGTGGAGATACCCTTCTAACCCCACTCTGGCTTCAACACCTGATATCAGGCCTCCTCTGCATGGATGCCCTCCTCATCCTTCTTGGCCACTGACACCCTGTACCAGGCTATGTTTTGTGAGCATACCCATTCCCTCCCACTAAGTTTCTGATGTTGCACATTGCCTACCCCACCCCTCCTCCACTCTGTGAATGTACTCTTAACTCCACATAGGTTTTGACATTACATGCCAGAGCACCCCTCTGCAGGAATGCTTTTCACACCCTTTCCTACTAAGGTTCTAACCCCTCAATGCCAGCCTATCCCTCTTCCCACATGGATTTTTTTTTTTTTAATACTGCTTGGCTCTGATACCCTACATCAGGAAGCCTCTTCTGGAGACATTATCCTAACTTTGAGTTCGAACACCCTTCTCTAGGCTGCTTACCTACCTGTATGGAAATTGTTCTCATCCTGTGTGGATTGTCACATCACATGCCTGGAAGTCTCTTCCTTTCATGGACACTCTTCTCACTCTTCTCGGATATGACACCTCACGCCAGGCCTTACCCCTGCATGTATGCCTTCCTTGCCCTGCTCAGGCTCTGACACCTTGCTTTAGGTTGCCACCTTACCCTCATGGATACACTCTTCACCTTGTTCAGGATCAGACATCCTGTATGAGCCTACCTGCCTCATGGACATCTTTCTTACTCCACTTGGGCTCTGATACTGCATGCCAAGTTGCAACTCTGTATCTATGCCTTTCTCATCCTGCCCAGTTCTGACTTTGCATGCTGAGCTGTGCTCCAGCGTGGATACCCTCCTAACCCCACCTAGGCTGGGATATCCCAACCAGGCCACTTCTCCCATTAATACCTTTCTCATTCTACTTGGGCTGACACTGTCATCAGGCCACTGCCTCTGCAAGGGGCTTTCATTTCTCATACCACACAGCCCCCTTCTCTCCATGTGGTTGCTTTCCTCACTGTCCTTGGACTCTGATAGACCATGCCAGGTCACCCCTCCTTGGGGATGCCCTTCTCACCCTGCCCTGGCTGTGACTCCCTATGCTAGACTGACCTCTAGTATGAATATTCTCTTAACTCTACTTGGGTGCCAGCAGCCTATGTCTGGTCACCCCTCTACATGAACTCTCTCTTTTCCCTATTTTGGCTTTGACACTCCATGCTAGACTGCCTCCATATCTACACAGGTGCCCTCCATACGCTACTTAAGCTCCATAACCTTATGCCATACATCCCTTACCTCATTCAGGCTCTAACTGCCCAGCCCTCTAGATGCCTCCCTTGCTCTTCCCCCAGTAAATGGCTTTCGGATAGAATTTCTCAGGAATGAGAGGGAAGAAGAAGGACATCAATGCATGTTCTAAGTGCCTTGGTGAGGGGAGTATTGTTTGTCTTCCTAGGAGGTATGGTTAAGGGTAGATCCATTCCATTATATCCATTTTTGTTAACCTCGACTCTTTCTAAAGGATGTCAGAGAAGTTCAGGCATTTTGACATCAATGGCTGTAGGCCATATTTGAGTCTAGGCTTTTTTTTTTTTTTTTTTTTTTTAGCTTTTAACATTTTGGAAAGGGGGAAAAATCTTAAAATCCAAAATTCTACAACAATTAAAGCAATGTTGGAAACTGCCATAAAAAACACAAGTGAAAAAACCTTCTTTTCTAAGCACCACAGGACGATAAATTCAGGAAGAACACAAAAAAATTGTAAATGAATCAATGAGTCTAGGCTTTGACTAGCCAGTTTAACAGACCATTGCCACATACCTTAGTGCTTTAGCCAACACTTTAAAGTTTGATTTCTGGGTGAGCACATCAATGAATTTTACCCTGTTAAGTCTTATATTTCTTCCTCCTTGGTCAACACCCTTGGAACTCACTTCCATATATGCTTTCTAAACTCTTGCCAATACAGGCTGGTGAGATCTGATGAGTCTTGGGGTATAGGCTCTCTCTAATTTGTGCTATATTGGGATCAAACTGTCCTCATGGACTTGGAGCACATGAGAATGTGGACCTAAAGGAGGCTAAATACTATCTTGTCTGACAATTGCCCCAGTGAATTTATTGAAAAGACTGTAAAGGCTATGCATATTTTATGCTAATCAATTATCTCTTTCTCACTTCCTTTTCCTTGTTTTCTTGATGAAGAGTACTAGTGGTGGCTAATGTTATAACTTCGGTTCCAGATAGGACTATAATTGAATCAACATCACCTCATGATGATATAGTGTCATAGATTTTGTGTCTCCTCTGTTGGAGATGAGAGAATTCTTCCTTTGCACAAAATACAGGAATCACTTCTGAGTGATAAGAAGGGTAGACCTTGCTGATGATGCTTTGCTCTTGTTCCCGTCCAATTTCTACTCTTGCTAGCCTCATTCTGTGACCTAGGAGGTTTATCCCTGCAGACTGTATATTCTTGACTCTTGTATGTTGGCTTGTAGTTGGGTTTGGTAAAGGGGTAGAAATGGTAAAAGATTGGAGAATAGAAAGAGAGGGGGATCAGGGTATCCTCATTCCCTCCCTGCCCTGGGTCTGTGTCTCTGGCAATAGTTGCATCCCTGTACAATTGGAGTAACTACTGGGTTCCTCTTCCATCGTTCTGGCACTCCCTGGGCTCTCGTAACTCTGTCACTTCCCCTGACTCCTTGGCTCTAGAGATGGTAAGTTTCCCATTCATACTTCACTATCCACTGTTTCTTCCTGTGACTCTGAACACTCACTGTAAATAGTCTTTTCACAAACTCTATTAATCTGGACCATCTGAGTGAATTATTTTGTTGTCAGGGTCCTGCTGATAAAGTCTGTTTGTATCTTCATCCTTTGCTTTATCTCCATGATTAAATAACAATAATGCTGGAAGTGGAAAACTCCCCACTTGGGTGTTTTTCTGTACACTTTCTGGGTGTTCTACGGTGTCTGGAGATAGAGCACCAGGGAAATAAAAATGACTCATCTAGGAAGGTTACTTTTTAAAAAAATCTATAGAAGTCATACATGGTCCTGATGGAAAATTTAGGAAACCACAAAGAGAAAATAAAATTTCCAGTGATCCCCCTCTACACAAATACCCACTGATAACATTTTAATAAACACCTTTTTAAACTAAGTTTACACATCCTAAAACATCCACGATTCCTGAAGCACTGCTAACACGAATTCTTGGGCTTTTAGAATTTTCACAACTTCTCACATCTGTGGTAGTATGTACAAGGCAGGGGCAATTGAAGGAAAGAGAAACACAGTAGAGGAGGAAGCAGACCTGGAGTGGTTTCCTTATTCAGCCCCTTTCTGGACTGTCATATTTGATGCACTGGATGGACCCCACCCACTCCAAGTCCTGCTGTGCTGGGTTGGGCTTGTGTGCTCTCTGGGAGGGGCTGCCTTTTCCAGTTCTCACACTCAGAGGAATATAAGCCAGAAGCGTGGGTAAATAAGCCACAGTTGCACAGCTGGCTGCCCTGTACAAAGCTCTTTTGGAATACATGGAAATCTCTAGAGGCTAAGGTAGCCAACCCAGAGAGAGAGAGAGAGGTTAAGAACCAATTAATTCTTTAGCAGCCCTGAAAAGGTTAATCCCAAATTAACTGCAGAACACAAATGTGTTCCCACAGGGCAGAATCTAATCTTATTGTGGGTAATAACTTCAATCTTCAGAGCTGGGGCTTATTTTCTAGATGCCAAGGTCATTTTGTTTTCCCTCAGAATCCAAAGAGCCAAAAATCCCTGCTACTTGATTCCTGTGTCTCCTCAAAAGAAATTACACTATTATGTATGTGTAGAACATCTTGTACCTATCCCCTATATTTGCTTTGCCACTGCTCAGTGTTATGCTGACCCCAGATAATCAACCCTTTTGTCATCAAGTTTATAAATAAGGCTGGGTCTATAAAATAGACCACAAAGAAGGGGAATCCACACAGGCAGAGATGTACACACATTAGAGTTACTCTGAGCTAGCTGATTGGTGCCAATGTACAACTTTTCTTCCTGGGGAATGTCCTCTCTGACTATTTGTCTCACTACTTCAGAGCAACTGAAGCATCAGCTTTCTACTAGTTTCCTCCTCTGGAGAGTTAGCAGTAGCAACAGAAGGATGGAATTTATATATCATCCTTCTTGCTTGTCCTTTCTTTCTTGTTCTATTATTTGTCAAGTCTCTAGTTTCATGCTAAACAGATGCTGTTGTGAATCTGCTTTTTTAAAAAAAGATTTATTTATTTAAAAGAGAGAGAGAGAGAGAATACAAGAGAGAGAGAAAGGGGAGGGGCAGAGAGGGAGGGAGAAGCAGGCTCCCTGCTGAGCAGGGAGCCCAATTCTGGGCTGGATCCCGGGTCCCTGGGATCATGATCTGAGATGAAGGTAGAGGCTGGGACCATGACCTAAGCCAAAGGCAGAGGCTTAGCCCACTGAGCCACCCAGGTGCTCTATGAATCTGCTTTTTTAAAGACCTAAAGAAAGAGATATCATGTGAAAAATCTGTCATAGGCCAATTGTAGGACTTAAAGTACAGAGAGAACCAATCTCCCTATTTAAAAACAGAAGACTACCTTCACTTGAACTCTGCTAGTCGAATATGTGTCTTTTGGAAATCTCGTTAGCACCTCTTCAGTTAATGTTGAGGTGAGTTAGTCAAAAGTTTACTGAGGCTTCAAATAGAAAGGTATCTGGGAAGGGTGGACTCTCAGTAAACTTGTTTGCTCAAAATGAGTGCCAGGATTCAACAAATTTGCTAAAGCTTCCTAGTAACTGCCTGCACATCTTATTTTTGTCAAGCTTCATTCTCACAGACCTTTGGCTACATATTTTTTTTTCCCCCAAATTTGTTTATTTTAATTTTTCAGTGTTACAAGATTGATTGTTCATGCACCACACCCAGTGCTCCATGCAGTACGTGCCCCTCTCGATACCCACCACC
>CM052801.1:62722542-62849356 GCA_028533885.1 Nasua narica | reverse complement strand
CTTTCTCCACATCCTCTCCAGCATTTGTTGTTTACTGTCTTGTTGATTTTGGCCATTCTAACTGGCGTAAGGTGGTATCTCAGTGTGGTTTTGATTTGAATCTCTCTGATGGCTAAAGATGATGAACATTTTTTCATGTGTCTGTTGACCTTTGGCTACATATTAAGAAGAGTCTCAAGATTGTCAGGCAGGAATGCAAGAAGAACAACAAAGAGCATTTAGGAGAAGGAAGTGGGGACTGAACCACTATTCCTGTGAAGCATTATATATGGTCCTAGAATAGTCTTCAGTGGTGCTCTTAATAATAAGAGCAAAGTTGTACAATCCTTGCTTTCTTCTGATTCTGGCCCATCCAATAGTCACTACCTGTAAGGGAAGGGTTAGTTTAGTAATGACATAAAAGACTACATAAAAAGAACTCTTGTGATTGTTTTCTGGAGTACTGAGATTGTGGAGGAAGGAGACTATTGATGAGAACTCTGAGGGGATTGAAAGGATAGCAACAGTCTCTGAAAGAGGGAAAGGCAGACTGTATCCCAGAGACCTTTGGCTAGGAAGTGGGTCTGGGCCTGAGAAAGGACCCTGAAGCTGCACATTAGAAAGGCCTATATGTGGGATATATTACATCCATCATAGTCTATTGTTATCATAATTAAACTTTTGCAGATGAGAAACTGAGGAATAGTGAGATAAATGCCATATTCATTTTTTAAGTATACATGATGAATTTTATGAATTCATATCTTTTGATTCCTAACTCAGACATGATCTCATTGGATGATAGTGCCTCCAAATGGAAATATACCAAAGGAAGATGGGTCCTACTCAAGTATGAAGAATCAAACAAAGAGCTAACTGGTTTTATTTATTTATTTATTTTTAAAAATTATCTTTTATTTTTTTAGTGTTCCAAGATTCATTGTTTATGCACCACACCCAGTGCTCCATGTAATACATAGCCTTCTTAATACCCACCACCCAGGCTCGCCTAATCCCCTACACCCCTCCTTTCCAAAACCCTCAGTTTGTTTCTCAGAGTCCACAGTCTCTCATGGTTCACCTCCCCCTCCGATTTCCCCCCATTCACCCTTCCTTTCCTTCTCACAATGCCCTCCATGTTTTTCCTTATTCTCCACACGTAAGTGAAACCATATGATAATTGACTCTCTCTGCTTGACTTATTTCACTCAGCATAATCTCCTCCAGTCCCGTCCATGTTGATACAAAAATATTCATCCTTTCTGATGGAGGCATAATATTCCATTGTATAGATGGACCATATCTTCTTTATCCATTCATCTGTTGAAGGGCATTTTGGTTCTTTCTACAGTTTGGTGATTGTGGCCATTGCTGCTATGAACTTTGGGGTACATGTGGCCCTTCTTTGTACTGCATCTGCATCTTTGGGGTAAATACCCAGTAGTGCAATGGCAGGGTCATAGGGTAGCTCTATTTTTAATTTCTTGAGGAATCTCCACACTGTTTTCCAAAGTGGCTGCACCAACTTGCATCCCCACCAACAGTGGAGGAGGGTTCCCCTTTCTCCACATCCTCTCCAACACTTGTTGTTTACTGTCTTGTTAATTTTGGCCATTCTAATTGGTGTAAGGGGGTATCTCAATGTGGTTTTGATTTGAATCTCCCCAATGGCTAATGATGATGAACATTGTTTCATGTGTCTGGGGGTAACTGGTTTTAGAGTGGATGCCAAAATATTGTCTTCCTTTTAAAGTTTGACAGAAGTGAATGAAATGTTGAAAGTATTAGAAGATATCTTCTGCCTTGAGAACTTGATTTTTATGTGCCTTGAGCGTGGGATGATCTTAGCATGGTATATTAAAAGGATATTAGATTTAAGGACTTATTTCTTCACTTAGAGTTAATGTTACCTAACTTCTCTGAGCCACAGCTTCCTCATCTATAGAATGGAGATAATAAAATTGCCTAATTTATAGGGCTGTTGTGAGGATTAAAAGAGATAATGCATATAAAGCACTTTATAAAAATAGCTCAACAAATGCTCATTTCCTTTCTTTTTCCACTTGTACAGAAGTTTGTCTAGTGTGTTTAGCTTGAGTCAAAAATAGTGGCTCTAAACAGTTCTCTGAATTTAGTTAAAGCCTTTTGGGCCATTTGTAGAATGGTCCATCTCACCATAAGTGTGCATTTTTCCAAATATGGGTTTTAGCATACATTCAAATGTACTTTTGCTCATCCAGCAAGACCAAGTGAAACCCCAGCCCACAAGAACTTTATCTTTATTACTTCTTTTTCCTCCTCCTCATTATCTTAGACACCAGAAGACAGGACTGAATTTCACAGGCAGCTCTGTAATTCAGCACAAGAGTAAAAAAGCTAGAAAGTACACCATAGTCAAGGGGCTTTGCTTGTCCTCAGGCAGGGTTTTCTTAGCCTTAGAACTATTGATGTTTTCAGCTGGATACCTCTTTGCTGTGAGAGACTGTCCTGTGTATTATAAGATGCTTAGCCGCATCCCTGGCCTCTACCCACTAGATGCGAGTAGCATCCCTTCCCTGAGTTGGGACAATCAAAAGTGTCTCCAGGCATTGCCCAATGTCTCCTGGGGAAGAGGGGTTAACGTTGTTACCAGTCTTAGGAGAATCAAATCAGCTAGCTGTTTGGCATACAAACATCCTATAGGGGAAGACAAATGAAATCTTTAGGGGTGATTGGAAATTCAAAGGACAAGGAAGAACGAGGAAAGTAAGAGTTCAGGCAGAGGAACAGTCTAGATTTAGAAAGAGAACCTAGTTCATGTGCCAGGCCTCATGGATATAAAGAGTCATAAAACATAGGTCCTGCTTTTAAGGAACTCACATTTTAGTGGGAGAAGCAGCCACTTGAACAATGAGAACACTGGAGTGAGTGCTAGAGGAGGGGCACCCAGCCTAGAGAGTGAAAGGAAGGCTTTCCAGAAAAGATTACATCTGAGCTGAAGCATGAGTATTAGCATGGAGAAGATAAAGGGAGGATGGAAGAGATGTAAAAGAATTTGAGGTTTGGAGGGAAATGCAAATCATTTAGACTGACAGAGAGAAGAGCACTCAAGAACAAGGAGTGGTGGGAAAAGAAGGCTTCTTAAGATAGATAAGAAGCAGATCTTGAAAGTCCTTCTAAGGCATGTTAAAGAATCAATTCTGAGAACTACCCGGCGTCATTGAGTTTCTCCATGATCCAATTTGGATTTGGGAAGATTACTTTGGCAGCTGTGTAGAAAATAGATTGGAAGTAGGGGAGATAGTTAGGAGGTTATTGTTGTAATCCAGGTGATTATGGCCTGAGTAGTGGCAGTGACATGAAAATCAAGACCTATTTAGATGGTGAGAACAACAGGATCTGGGGACTAAGTAGATAGGAGGACAGTTTTTGGCTTGTGCTACTAGATAGATCATGTAGCGCTATTTACTGGGATGGAAAACATTGGCGACAGAAGTTTGGAAAGAAGACGAGGTTTCAGTTTGGAAAAGTTGAATTTGAGGTGGTTGTGATCATTGAGGTGAGGATATTTGGTAGGCATGAAATATATGGGTCTGAAAATCAGGAGAAAATTTAGGGGAGAGTTATGAGATTGAGAGTCATCAGGGGAAATTGAAGCCATGTGAATTAATGAGATCATCTAAGGAGAACATAGTAAAAGAGATGGGGGCAAGGATATTCCCATGGCTTGTTTCTTCATTTTTGTCACCTCCTCTAAGAGTCTTTGAGTGCATAAAATATCACCCCTCTCACTCTCTATTTCTTTACCCTGTGTTTTTGTTTTTGTTAATAACACATCACAGTCCTTTGTTATATATGTAACCCATTTGCCTTTTGGCTATTCCCAGATTACAGTTTAATTACAAGTGGCATTAAAAAGTTTAATCCACAGTTTAATTCACCGGCATTAAAAAGTTCAACCATTCAGAATAAAAATTTCCATCTCACATTCAATTTAAAGCTTCTCCTCCAGCTCCCAATCTCCAGCGCAGATTGATTAGAGATCCCACGGATCTCTAGTGGAAAAAAAGGGACTGTTCTTTTACTCTTCTTTCTGTGCTTCGTCCCCTACTTGCTTTGCTGCTTCTGGTTCCTCTGGGGTTGAGGAGTGGGGTAGGGTAGGGAGAGGGAGTCTTAGAGGGAAAACAAGCGGCTTAATTCACTGAAGCTGGTGTATTCTGGCTATTAATACCCTTTGTGAGGTTGGTGTCCAAATACTGGCTTTTATTTTATTTTTTATTTTTTAAAATCATTTTTTAAAAATTTATTTATTTGGCAGAGAGAGAGAGAGCACAAGTAGGGGAAGCAGCAGGCAGAGGGAGAGGGAGAGGCAGGCTCCCAACTGAGCAGGGAGCCAGATGTGGGGCTTGCTTCCAGGACCCTGGGATCATGTCCTGAGCTGAAGGCAGCTGCTCAATGACTGAGCCCCCCAGGCACCTCCAAACACTGGTTTTTATTGTGCTGTATTTTTGTGGTTTCTTTAAGGACCCCTTCACTCCACATCCTCCTAGTAGGAACCTCTTCCCAAACCATTCCATGATGGGAACAATGTATCCTCTGACTGTTTTCCCACACAACTTTCTTCTCATGTGATCATCATTGTTCTGCTAGAGTTGCCAGCTACATTCAGAGGAAACTATCTGGCAGGTAGAAAATATGGTCCTTTGGAAGTCTAGATACTTTTCTTTGCCTTGCCACTGTGAACAACTTCAACCTGGCTTCTGTCTTTAGATTTCTTCAGGTAAAAGTCAAGCATAAGTTTCTATCTTCTCCAGAAACCCCAGGACATAGGTGAGGTTCCCTCATGAACTCTTTCTACTCCAGTGGCAACGCAGGCAGGCCTAAACATTTCTGTAGTACAGTAAGCCTTCAGGCTGGAAGTAAGATGCCAGTCTCCCTTCTTGCAAGGTTTAATTGGGACGTGTTTACTTGGCTCAAGGAGAGGAAATGTAGTGCTTTTTACTTCCATAAATTCCCTTCAAAAAATTTCCCTTTTCCTTCCTCCAATTAATCTCTAGACTTCTACTATATAAACTGGATTTGAATGGTGAAGAATGATAAATGAAACACCAGTTTGGTCACCTCTTAGCAAGTCCTATTCAATATATTTGTTTATCGCTGAGAGACGATATAGAGTACTAGTTAAGGACATGGACTTTGGAGTTTTACCATCTGACTTCAAATCTTGTCTTAACCATTTGATCTCCCTGTACCTCAGTTTCTTTATTTGTAAAATGGGAATAATAATAGTATCTACATCATAGGATATTTTTTGTTTTGGTTTGGTTTTTTTCCCCCCAAATACATTTATTTTATTTTTTTCAGTGTTACAAGATTAATTGTTCATGCACCACACCCAGTGCTCCATGCAGTATGTGCCCTCCTCAATACCCACCACCAGGCTCGCTCAACCCCCCACCCCCTCCCCTCCAAAACCCTCAGTTTGTTGCTCAGAGTCCACAGTCTCTCCTGGTTCATTGCCCCCTCTGATTTCCGCCCATTCACCCTTCAGGATTTTTTTTTCTAAGATTTTTATTTATTTATTTATTTATTTGACAGAGAGAGAGAGAGAAAGCGAGAGAGATCACAAGTAGGCAGATAGGCATGCAGAGAGAGAAGGGGAAGCAGGTTCCCTGCCCAGCAGAGAGCCCAGTGCGATGCGGGGCTCGAGCCCAGGACCCTGAGATCATGACTTGAGCCAAAGGCAGAGGCTTAACCCACTCAGCCACTCAGGTGCCCCACCCTTCAGGATTTTTGTGAGGATTAAATGTGCATGTGTATCTTAGATTCATACCTTAAAACATATTTAGAGTAATAATAAGTGCTGTGTGTTTGCTATTAGTGCTATTGCTTATTTTTCTTTGGCTTAGAATATAAGCTCTATGTACAAAAGACCTTTTTTATTTACTGCTGCATTTCCAGCTACTAAAACAGTACATACAAGAGGCACTAATAAATGTTAGTACTCTCAGGCTTCTTCTGAATAAATTAATGTGACATTTAAGTCTTAAATATTAAGATGTGGACAGAGAAAGTGGGGTTTGAGATGATTATGAAAGATAGGCAGAGAGATAGGAGAACCAGGAGGCTGTGATGTTCCAGAAACCATAGGAGAGGAAAATTGAACAAGGAAGGAGTGGGCAACAGTGTCCAACATTGCTAGAATGCCAAAGGGAAATAAAGCTAAAATACAGTCAGTACATTTTGTAACGAGGAACCCCTATGTTTTGCTTTCATATCCTGGTAAGTAATGGTGTTTTCCCCCCAGAGATGCTTTTATTAAAATGAATAACCACTCAGAATAAATCTTTGAATAGGTCTTAAAGTTTTTAGCCCTGCATTATCGACCTCCAATGAACAAACCGGTCCTGCACTTACTTAATTTTGTCCATAAACACAAAGGACCCAGCCTCAATACAATTTAGTACAATTTAGTACATTTTCCCTTGACCTGGACTCACCTCTTGAATGAAACAACAAAACCTGTTGTGAACATTTGCTTCTAACTCCATGCCAATTCCCCTTCTAAGTAAGTTCTTCTCCTTTCCTCCTACCCCTTCTCTCTTTACAAAAGTATAAGTGAATGTATAAAAAACTCTTATAACTCAGTAAGTGATAAAAAGAGAAATAACTCAATTAAAAATGGACAAAGGATCTGAATAGATATTTCTTTAGAGAAGATATACTAATGGCTGTAAGCACGTAGAAAGATGGTTAACATCATTACCTATTATGGAAACGCGAATCAAAACTACAGTGAGATACTACTTCACACCCACTGGGATGTCTATAATAAAAGAAACCAGTACTAACAGTGGGGAAATTGGAACCCTCATGCATTGCTCGTAGAAATGTAAAATAGTATAGCCATGTTGGAAAGCAGTTTGGTGATTCCTCAAAGGTTAAACATAGAGTTACCATATGACTCAGCTATTCCACTCCTAGGTATAGACAAGAGATTTGAAAACATGTGTTCAAAAAATCTCATACATGAATATTCGTATCAGCATTATTCATAATTGCCCAAATGGGGAAATAACCCAAATGTCCATCGACTGATGACTGGATAAGCAAAATATGGAGAATTCAGGGGATTATTATTCAGCCATAAAAAAGAATGAGGAATGATTTGAGTGATGTCACCAATAATAATGGAGAAGAGAACTCCAGGGCTCCTTGAGTGGTTATAATTAGCCACTGAATAAAGTCCAAATTTCTTAACGTGCCTCATAAGGCTGACAGATTCTAATCTTTACCCAACTGTTATGGGTTAAATTGTGTCCCCGCCACCCCAGTTCATATGTTGAAGTCCTAATCCCCCAGTACCTCAGAATATATTATAATTTGGAAATAAGACCATTGTAGATGTAATTGGGTAAGATGCAGTCATTTGGGTGGGCCCTGATGTAATATGACTGGTATCTTTATAAAAAGGGGCAATATGGGCACAGGAACACACACATAGGGAGAATGCCATGTGAAGATGAAGGCAGAGATCAGGGTAATGCTTCTACAAGCCAAGATGTGCCAAAGATTATCAATAGACCAACAGAAGCTAAGAGAGAGGCATGGAACAGATTCTTAAAGCCCTCAGAAAGAATTAACTCTGCACCTTGATTTCAGACTTCAAGCCTCCTAAACTGTGAGACAGGGAGTTTCTGTTGTTTAAGCCACTCACTTTGTGCTACTTGGTTACAGCAGGCCTAGCAAATTAATACACCATCTTTCTAGCCTCCTCTATTATCATTTTTTCTTTACACTTTCTGCTCCAACAACACTAACTTCTTGTACTTACTTCCTTTGCATAGAGCTGGTGTTTCTAGCCTTTTAGTTTTTGCTTATGCTATTCTTCTGCCTGCAACTCCTTTTTGGTCTAGCTTAGTCCTACTCATCCTTTAAGATTCAGAGAAGCTATTACTTTTTCCAAGGACCCTTCACTGACCACTCCGCACAAGGATGGTATAAGTAGCCTTCCTTAGTGCTCACACATATCCGGAGCCTCTCCCCAGCTTTGTACTTTCCACACTGTATTATAATTTTATGGGTTTTCTGCCTCCCTCCACCCCTCACAATATACTGTGAACTCCTTAAGGAAAGGGTCACTAAAATCCTACAGCCTACGAGCACAGTATACTTTGCACATAGTAGATGCTCAATACATTTCTTTGAATGAAGGGACTTTTTTTTTTCAGTGTTTATTCATTTTCTTTTTTTTTCCCATAGCACCTACTAAAGTGCTTCACATATAATGGATGCTCAGTACCTCTGGCCAGTGGGTGTCAAATAAGGACATTTGGCAATATCTGGAGACATTTTTGGTTGTCACTACTGGCATCTAGTGGGTAGAGGCCAGAGATGCTGTTAAATATCCTAGAATGCACAGGATAGCTCCCCACAACAAAACACTATCCAGTCCAAAATGTCAATAGTGTAGAGGTGGAGAGACCCTAATCTTGACTGAATGAGAGACTAAATCTACTTTTTATACCATATACTCACTGTAGACCACTAGTGTACTAAATTTGCTTTGTCAGGAATCCTGATTTTTTTTTAAACAAAAATAAACTATTTCCCAATAAGAAATGAAGGGGGGAGTGTCCTGGCATCCAGAATTAAGATTTTGGCAATTGAAAAGTACCTGATCAATAAGAGAACAGACACATAAGTTACAATATCTTTAAATCTGAAATGCTCTACAACAGTGAAAATGAATGAATTAGATATATATATCTAATTTTCACTGTATATATGTATATATATATACAGTGTATATATACTATATAATATATTTCACTGCATGTATGTGTGTGTATGTATGTGTCTGTGTGTGTGTATATATATATATATATATATAAACAGGGATAAATCAAAGCATAATGTGAGTGAGGAAAGCAAATTGAAGAAGGTACATACAAGAGTGATACTGTTTAGGTAAAGTACTACATATTGTTTAGGGGTAGACACATATGTAGTAATGTATAAAGAGATGCATGGAAAAGATCAAGATCAAATCTGGTTAACAATGAAATAGTGAAAACCTCAGGGTAGAGGTGTATACAGAGGGCTTCAATTGCAGTGGTAATGCCTTATTTCTTAAGCTGGGTAGTGGGCATATCCTTGTTATGTTATTCTCTATACATTTATGTATTTTTGAAATATTTAACACTTTTATAAAAGAGCAATTGCTCAATACTGAGGCATCCTATCACATAGGGTTGAGGGAAATCTCCATCTTATTAGTTTGCACTAGCCAGAATTCCCTCAATGTGTCAAAATTGAACAACTGATTGAATCCAATCATTCACTATGGGACAGGAGCTTACATACTATACATAGGATAATATTCCATAAGTTCTTGTTTGCATTGTCCTGCAATGTCTAAATTTTGTGATAATCACATATTTACTGAAATTTCATGTTATGCAGTCTAAAAATATTAGCCAATTTTAGTATTATTCATTATATTTCAAAACTATGAACATGTCCTTTGATGTTCATCATTTAAAATAATAAGATAATGGGAAGGGGCGCCTGGCCGGCTCAGTTGGTTAAGCAGTCGACTCTTGATTTCCACTTAGGTCATGATCTCAGGGTCCTGGGATCAAGCCCCACCTAGGGCTCCATGCTAAGTGGGGAGTCTGCTTGAGGAATCTCTCCCTCTTCTTCTGTTCCTCCCCCTGCTCACACATGCTCTTTCTCTCTCTCAAATAAATCTTTAAAAAATTAACAAGATAATGGGAAAAGGATAGTCTTTTCAACAAATGATGACAGGAAACTGGATATCCATATACAAAAGAGTGAAATTGGAGCCCTACTTTACAACATATACGAAAAGGAATTAAAAATGGAACAAAGACCTAAACATAGAGCTAATACTATAAAACTATTAGAGGAAAACATATAGACGTTGGATTTGGCAATGATTTTTTTTTTTTTGGATATTACATCAAAGCACAGACAACAACAACATAACAAGTAAATTGAACTTCATAAAATTAAAAAGTTTTGTACATCAAAAGATACTATCAAGAGAATGAAAAGACAACTCATAGAAGAAAATATTTGCAAATATATTTGCAAAAATATTTGCAAATATATCTGGTAACGGATTAATACCCAGAATATGTAAAGAACCCCCACAACTCAACAACCACAAATCCAATTCAAAAATTGACAAAGGACTTAAATAGATATGTCTCTCAAGAAAATATACAAGTGACCAATAAACACAAGAAATGATCAACATCACAAGCCGTTAGGGAAAATGTAAATCAAAACCAAAATGAGATACTACGTCACACTCATTAGGGATGGCTATTATATAAAAAGACAAAAACAAAAACAAAAACAAACCTCAGAAAATACCAAGTTTTTGTGAGGATATGGAGAAATTGGAATTCTTGTGCATTGCTGTTGAAAACCAGTTTGGCAATTCCTTAGAAAGCTAAATATAGAATTACCACATAATATAGTAATTCCACTTCTAGGTATATGCCAAGAGAATTGAAAGTAGAGACTCAGACACTTGTACACCAATGCTCATGGCAGCATTTTTCACAATAGCTGAAAGATGGAAACAACTCAAATGCCCATCAACTGATTAATAACTAAACAAAAATAAACAAAATAAACAAAATGTGATGTATTCATAAATTCAGCCTCAAAAAGCAATTGTGATATGTGCTACAACATGGGTTTGCTTGCATTGGATCCCTTATGATATATGGTTACAAGATTTTGAGTACAGAATCCTTGTGGCAAGCAAGGAGGGTCGAACAGAAGTGGACAGCACAGAGCCTGTGCAAACAGGCCATTGCCTAATTTTGTTTTGGTTCATTATTTATGTTTCTCTTTCTCTGTGTATTTGCAGTTGGTTCAGTGAGACTGTCTTAGAGTAAAAGAGTCAGATCTTCACATCCTCTTAATGAGGTGGACCTTAGGATATGAGAAAGCTCAGAGGTAGAAATAAAAACATAAAACAGTATTCAGAAGTTCTGCTGAGGAATAAAGGGATTGAATTAATGTTTTCTGGAGTCCCTTCTGGCTGAGGGTGTTTTCAGTTTCTGCTAAGCATCACCAGTAAAAAAGGAGTAGAAAGGTGCTTGGTTTGAATTCCCACAGGCCAGGTAGGGAGATGGAGCACAAGTAAAGCCTAGGGCTGAGCACAGGGGCCCTGAGGGCTGAATGGGCAAAGCTTAGACAGAACAAAAGGATTTCCTTTTTGAAGTGACTTCTTCACCCTTTAGGCTGTGCTTGGGGTACTGAAGGGCTAAAATCTGGAAAAAAAACTTAGAGTAGAAACTGGGAGCTAAATTTTACTGGTTTGTTTAGAATTAAAACAGTTTTTTTCGGGGTGCCTGGATGGCTCAGTCGTTAAGCCTCCAACTTTTGATTTCAGCTAAGGTTGTGATCTCAGGGGTCCTGATATGAAGCCCCCAGTCAGGCTCCAGGCTCAGTGAGGAGCCTGCTTGAAAATTCTTTCTCTCTGCCCTTCCCCCCACTCTCTCAGGTATGCTTTCTCTCTCTCTCAAAGAAATAGATCTTTAAAAATGATTTTTTTCTTTCTAAGATTTTTTATTTTAAAAAAGATTTTATTTATTTATTTGACACACAGAGAGAGCACAAGCGGTGGGGGAGTGGCAGGGAGAGAAAGAGGGAGAAGCAGGCTCCCCACTGACCAGGGAGCCCTACACAGGGCTTAATCCCAGTATGCCAGATCATGACCTGAGCTGAAGGCAGATGCTTAACCAACTGAGCCACCCAGTTGCCCCTCTTTCCAATATTTTTTTATTTGTAAAGATTTTATTTATTTGAGACAGAAAAAGAGAAAGAGCACAAGTGAGGAGGAGGATCGGAGGGAGAGGGAGAAACAGACTCCCTCCTTAGCAAGGAGCCCAACGTGGGGCTCAATCCCAGGACCCTGAGATCACGACCTGAGTGGAAGGCAGATGTTTAACCCACTGAGCCACGCAGGTGCCTCTCCAAGATTTTTCAAAAATAATTATTTATATTGTCAAAGCCATACAGTTCTCATTATAATGAAGTTGAAAATATAGAAAAGTAGGAGGAAAACAAAAAATTCATTTAGCTCTACCACATAGAGACAACCAGTACTAGTATTTTGCATATGTTCTAGTATTTTTCTCATGCATACCGACCCATTTTCATTAATTGTGATCATATTTTATATTAAATGTTGTATCCTACTTTCAATTAATATTAAAGCATAAGCATTTTTTTGTCATAAACTATATGTAAAATGTCAGTTTTATTGGCTATATGATATTCCATTGTATGGCTATTATAATTTACTTAACCATTGAACCATTGGGTTTTTGGCTAGTATTTTATTATTCTAAGTAATACTTTGATTAACATAGTTGTGGGGGGGCAAGATGATTAACATAGTTGTACAAAAGGTTTGTGTACATCTGTTTTCCTTAGGACACATTCATTCACACATTATATAAATACTAGTGAGGGCCTTCTCTGTGCCAGGTACTATGCTAGGTGTCAAGTTTCTGCCTTGGGTAGCATGCTATTATTTATTGAGCTAGGAAACACTGGAAGAGGAGCAAATTTAAGAGAAAATATGTTGTGTTCAGCTTTGGATGTGTTGAATTTGAGGTGCCTGCAAGATCTGAATGGAGATGTCAAGAACACAGAGCTCAGTGAAGAGGTCTGGATAGAGATGTAAAATTACAGTTGTGGCCATATATATGATAATTAAAGCCAGGTGAGTAAAAGAGATCATTTACGGAGACAATATATGCAGCCTAGCTCTGAGGATGTCTGATATTCAGAGGTTAGATAGCAGAAATGGAGTCTCCAAAGTGATTCTGAGGAGAGGGGAAAAGGATAGGAGGAAAAGCAAGAGTATGGCATTATGAATGCCACAGGAAGACTTTCAAGTAGCAGGAAATAGTTAACAGCATTAAATGTAGGGAAGATGTCAAGAAAGATGATTAAAAATGTCCCCTTTATTTTATTTATTTACATAGATTTATTGACATGGCGGTCATTCATTGGTTGGGTATTTTGTTGAGCACAGTTTCAGTGGAGTCTTTGGGAAGGAAGCCAAATTGGTAAGTGAGAAGAAGAGAATAGAGATTGCAAATGTACCTGCAAAGTACATTTTCAATAAATTTGCCCATAAAGAGGAGCTGGAGAAGTACCTAGTTCGTAGGGAGGATTTTTTTTTTAAGATGGCAGACTTAGGTATGTTTAATTGAGCATGATTAATGGCTGATGAGAAGAAGGGAAGGAGAGAGAGGGAGGAGGGAGAGAAGGGGACAGGAATCTACAATTACTGGGTAGATATAAACTTTTTTTTTAAGATTTTATTTATTTGAGAGAGAGAGAGCATGAGAGGGGAGAAGGTCAGAGGGAGAAGCAGACTCCCCATGGAGCTGGGAGCCCGACGTGGAACTTGATCCCAGGACTCTGGGATCATGACCTGAGCTGAAGGCAGTCGCTTGACCAATTGAGCCACCCAGGCGCCCCAGATATAAACATTTTAAAGCCTAATGAAATATATTGCTCACATGCCTTCTAAAAGGGTTTTTAAGCAGCACACACTCCTAGAGCAATTATGAAAGAGCTCTGTTTTTGGTACCTACTGTGTCGTCAAATCTGATAAAAACAACAACAACGACAACAAAAACTTTGCCAAAGAATCTCATTATTGCTCTAATTTGTTCTTAACTTCATTACTAGTGAGTTGAATGTTTTAAACGTGTGTGTGTGTGTGTGTGAATTTAACCTATGTCCTTTGCCCCCAAACGCTTCTATTTTAGACAGACACTTTTATTTGCCTGAAAGTTAAACATATTTTATCTTCCCAAATCATATGGTCTAGAGTCTTCATCTTATAAGTACACGACAGTTTGACAACTTTTGGCTCAGCTAAGCGGAAGAGGCAGGAGATTTATCATCTGAGTGACCACAGATGGAAGTGAAAAGGGGCCACGTCCAGTCTTGGACCCCTATCCTCAGCCCTTAAGCTCCCTTTCCTAACCTGAGTGGGCATCCCTTCAGTGACTTAAGTCTTTGGCTCTCAGACCACCCTTTCGGTGGCGCGGGCCCCCTACTAAGGGGCCCAGAGAGCTGTGCGGCCCCTTTAAGAGTCCAGCTCCTCCCCGCTCCAGGGAAAGTTGCAGCTTTTTCCGCCTCCCGGGAGGGTGAGTAGGGCCGGCCGCCCGAGCAGGATTGCAGTCTTCTCGAAGCTGGAGACCCTCCTTTGAATCCGGCACTGGGACGTCTCACCCTCTCGCGGCACCTGTTGCAGGTGACAGGTATGTCCGCGGCCAGCGGCCGCCCCTTCGCCCTCGGTCCCGGGCTCCCCCTGGGCCCCTAGCACCTTTTCTCTGCCTAAGCGCCCCCCACCCCTATCTCAGGGACCCGCGCCCCTCTCTACCCCTCTACCCGCTCTCCCAGTCCTTCCTTCTTCCTAGCTGACCGCCTGTCCCCTCTCCCTTGTCTGCCTCCCCGGACCGCACCCCCCACGCTTTGACTCCAGACTGCTTGGGGCGGTCCCTCCCCGCCAGTTCGAGTTCCCTCGGGCCTCTTCTGGCCCCTTCCCTGTCCCACCGGTAGGTAACAGGGGTTGTACCCCTCTGGGCTTTGCCTCCTCCGGGTATCGCCTCACGCGGAGTGGCTCGGCTTTTCCCGCCAGCCCCAGCTGGAGCCCCTCCGGAGCTGGCCCTGGGGGCGGGTGGGGTCGAGCTCCTAGCGGGAACTGCACTCTCAGAGACGTCGAGTCACTTTTGCGGTGGTTCCTTTCTCAGCGCTTGGCGGTCCCGCTGGGTCTCAGCCTCGCACTGCTTCCGGACCTCGGACCTCGCGGGGTCAGCCTCTGTGGCCTCGGTAGGTCTGCCAGAGGTAAAGGCCGGAGGCCGATTGGCTGTGAGTCCTGCCTCAGTGGGCTCCCACTGCCCTTGGGGCTGGGGACCAGCCTTGTGCTCTGGAGTTGAACTGCTTTATCTTGGCACCCTTCAAGCAGGCATTGGAGGTTTGCTCCTGGAAGAGGGTCTCCAGAGCCCGCAGACGGGGCACTGAATGCTCTTATCCCCAGTGATGGTTTGTAAAGGGCCAGAAAACATGTTCCGCCAGTCCCCCAAAATTGAATGAGATGGTTGTGGGTTTTTTTTTTTTAATTGGCGGTGAAAACATTTGGTTATAATTCTAGTGAACGAATAGGTGATCTGGTTTTCATTAACTGAGATTTTCTTCCCCCAGTAAGTACCCTGCTTCTTCAAGACCAGAGGATCTAGCATTCCGGAATATTGCTTTTGGCAGGGTTGACCCTAGACCTTGTGCATTTTGACAGAAATTAATCTGCACTGCATCCTGGACCTCCTATTTTTAACTGGCTTCTTTTCTGTTCTTTCAGCTCCCCTCCCCCACTCCTATAAGCCCATTGATATTAAAGTGTTAATAACCTAATGTGTTTACTTCACTGGGCTGTGGAGAGAAAGATGTTTAATGCAACAGAGTTGAAGCCCCGCCAGTGAAGTTTTTTTTTTTTGTTGTAGTTGTAGGGTTTTTTTTTAGCACCTGCTGGAAATCCAAGTAGAAAAAGACCACCAACTTGGCTTGTGAGACTTCTTCTGGCAGGGACTGAACATTTCTGGTAATTTTAGTTGCCTCATTTTAGATCAGAGCAGTGAAATGGAGCTTGGAGGCTTATTCTGGGATAATTGGTCAGTGAGTGTATGTGGCATTCTGGTTGATGCTCTCTGAGCTCTCTCCCTTAATGCTACTAATAATGGTGGTTAGGATCTATCGAGCCATGTACTATGCTAAGTTCTTCACATAGTTATCTCATATAATCCTCATGATAACTCTACGTGGTAGGCACTACAGTTATAACCATATTATGATGAAAAGGAAATTCAGAGGTTAAGCACCTTGCCCCAAATCACCCAACTGATGAGGGGCCTAACTGGGCAGAGCTTGTGTTCCTGTCCCTGTCCCACCACTTCTGCTGTCTTAGATTTTAGGAACACTAAATAAATAGCTCTCAGGGGAGGCCTAAGTGATTAAAAATTTCCCTTCCAAGCTGAACCGTGAGTTTTGGTCCTTGACTCCATTTCAGATGCGCTGCAGAAACTTGGGACCACTGACCTCACTGATGTCTTAACCGTTTTCACTTCACTTCTAACAGGGGGCCAGTTGGCACATTACCACTATAAGCACACAGCCCTGAGTGTACCTGGCTGAATGAAGCCTCTGGGCCTCTCAGCTCGGGCTAAGTGTCCTGAAGTTAGGAGAGGGTAACCCTGGATTCTAGGGATGTGCGTCTGACTCAACTTCTTCCTTTCCTGCAGGCTAGGGAAGAGACAAGGGCGTGGTAAGTGATAAGGATTTCCCAACTGCCCGCCCAGAGTGCCTGAGGGTGAGTGTGTGCTTGTTTTATCTTGGGGTGGATGGAGAGTACCTTTGGCAGCCACAGCGAGAAGAGAAAATGTCCTCACCATCCCCTCTATGGGCCTTTGGTACAACTGTTTCTTTTTCCTGAAAAGCTAACTTGTCTCCCAGACCCACTCTCCTGCTTTTCATTCCTATTCACCTCTCAAGAGTTAGCTTTCAGATCCTCTCTCTCCTCTGGGACAGCTTTACTGAACACACAGTTCCTTCCTGGGAGCCAATTACTAGTTATCCTGTCCTAAAGCAGTTTGTTTACACCTCAGGAATGCCCTTAACATCTCTCTCAGTTGTTTTTCCACCTGGAAGGTTGTAAGCTCTTTTTAATGGCAAGGTCTGGATCTTGGAGCTCCCTTTCTCCAAGAGATTAATAAATATTCATGCTAGGCTGAAGATACCAGGCCTTTAAAGGTCTGAGGGCTGGTGGTGGTAGAACCGAAGTCCACTTAACAGCTTCCTGAGGCGCTTGAAATCCGACAGCTAGGAGTTTTTACTTAAATGTCACTTCAGTGAGGCCTTCCCTAACTACACTATTTAAACTTGCAGCCCCATCCCTGAACATTCCATTTGCCACTTCCCTACGTTATTACTCTAATGTAACATACTGTGTGTGGTGGGTTTTATTTTTTTTTTTCCATTTTTCTTTCTTCTTGCCTGTCCCTCCCTTACCCCTCCGTAATGTATGTTCCATGTGGGCAGGGATTTCTGTTTTATTTACCAGTAATAGACCCCAGTACCCATAACAGAGACTGGCACATCATAGGTGCTTAACTAATGTTTGTGAAATGAATCAATGAGTGACATTACTGTTCTAGGAATTGGAACTCTTTTGTGCTTTCCTGGACCTAAAAGGAAGTATCTCTAGTCTGTCACCCTACCCTAGGCTCAGTTCCCACACAGCTTTCCTTCTGCTGAGTTTTGCTTTGAGACTGCGTTCCTGATGACAACATTGACCTAGTTGGAAGTATTTCCTCTCCTTTTTTTTTTTTAAGGCACGAGTCTCTGAATGGAAACTTCTAAAGTGAAAATGGAAAGAGGCTGGGCTTCTTGTTGGTAGGAAGGGGGATTTGCACTGAGAGGAGAGGATGTGGATTGTCAGACGTCTTCAGGCTTGTCAGACATTTGGCAGGCTTAGTAAGAAGCTGGAGAAAGTTACTGTGTACCGGGGAAATGAACAGCCAAAAAGAATTTAAGGTGGCACAAATTCAGCTTTTGGCCTCACGTTTCCCTTAGATTTTTAGGCATGAGGTGGTTATTGGATTATAAGTTTTGTGGAAAAGCCACTGTTGAGTGCTCTATGTCTAGTACTTGATTAGTTTAGTTTTATACTAGGAGAATTATGCAGTGTGAGGAAACCACTATGGAACAAAAAAGGAAAAAAGGTATAATTGTGTTTAAATGTGGTTTGAAATAGAAAGAAAAAAAGGGGGGTGGCGTCTGGGTGGCTTCGTTGTTTAACTGTCTGCCTTCTGCTCAGGTCATGATCTTGGAGTCCCAGAATCGAGCTGCATTGGGCTCCCTGCTCAGTGGGAAGTCTGCTTCTCCCTCTACCCCTCACCCCACTTGTGCTCTCTCTCAACTAAATAAATAAAATCTTAAAAAGAAAGGAAAAAATCCTAGAATTCCTTAAAAGACAAGCATGGAAGGAATTGGGCACTTAAAATGGTAGTAAATATGGGATTTTCTGTCATTTTATGTATGTTAACTTCTTTAAAACTCAAGTTTGAGGGGCACCTGGGTGTCTCAGTGGGTTAGGGCCTCTGCCTTCGGCTCAGGTCATGATCTCAGGGTCCTTCTCTCACCTCGAGCACATCGGGCTCTCTGCTCAGTGGGGAGCCTGCTTCCCCCTCTCTCTCTGCCTGCCTCTCTGCCTACTTGTGATCTCTCTCTCTCTGTCAAATAAATAAATAAAATCTTGAAAAAAAAAATAAAAAAAACAAAACTCAAGTTTGTATTAAAGAAGTTCTGCTCAGCCTCCCCTTCTACTAAATTTATCTCCTTAACCTCTGAACATTGGAGTGACCTAGGGCTCAGTCCATGCACTTTTTTCCATCCAAAATCTTCCTAGAAGCACTCCTCCAGCCCCACGGCTTTAAATACCATCTATCTCTACACTCATCACTCCCACATTTATGTGTCTGACCCTAAGCTACAGCCTCATATATCCAATGGCCTATTTGACAGCTCTACTTGGATGTATATCCAGTAGACATCAAATGTGACATGCCCCAAACAGGGCTCCCAATTCTTCTCAGTTCCCCAGCCCTTTCCCTCAGCCTTCCCTGTCTCAGGAAAATGGCACCATCATCCATTCAGTTGCTCACGCCAAGAACCTAGGGTCACCCTTGATTCCTCCTCTTCTCTCACCTCCCCATATCCAATTCATCAGCAAGTCCTGTTGACCTGATCTTCCAACTGTGTCATATATTCTGCCGCACATCTCCATCTCCTCTGCCTGTTACCCTAGGCCAAGCAACCCGAGGCTGTAATAAACATCTTTGCAGAGTGCCCACAATGGATGTAGATATAGATATACCCACACAAATATTTCTGTAGGATAGCTTTGTAGTAGAATTGTTGGGTCAAAGGATATTTACATTAAAAAATGTGACCAGGCTTCACCAGAGTGACCTCCAGGAAGGTTTGCACACTCACCACAGAGAGTGCTTTTCTGCATGCCCTTGCTGAGGCTGGACAATCTTTCTAATTTTTGCCGGTCTGAGAGGTGAAAAATAGTATCTAACTAATTTAACTTGCAGTTCTCTTATTACTAGTAAGGCTGAGTATTTTTTCATGTGTGTTGGCTATTTGTGTTTTCCCCGAGACTTGCTCCTTAAGACCCTTTGCACATTTTTGGGTTATATATTTAATTTGTTTGTAAGAACACTGTGTTCATTAGGGATATTTATTCATTACCTGTTACACAGTGCAAGTTTTTTGCTCTTGTCATATGTCATAACTTTGTTCATGCTGTGTACCCCTCTTGTAATCAGATAAAACACACTATAAAACATTTTGAAAAACATGTTCATTAGATTTGGCAATTAGGAGGTCAATGACGACATCAGTGCAGCAGGAGAGAAGGCAGATTGTAGAGGATTGGGGAGTGAGCATGGAGAAGGCCTGATAAGGAATATGATATATACACTCTGAGGAGGCTTGGCTACAATGGGAAGGAAAGGGCGTTTCCTATAGACAGTTGGGTACAAAGAACAAGACCATCTTGTTAATTTTGTTTAATTTTAAATATAGGAGATGAGCCCATTTATATGGAGATGGCATGGAACCTAATGGTACATAGTTGCTGAGGAAGTAGAAAGGTGCGGGCTCCAGAGTGAAAGAGGTGAAAAGACTGACCTTAGAGAAAGGGAGGTAACTCTTCCACCAAGATGAGAGGGAAAGGGGCGGGACTGATGATGCTATGGAGACGGAAGGAACTGTGGAAGGACAAAATTGTGAGGAAGGGTCCCATCTGATATAAGGGCTGAGGGGTTGGGATATCACTTGAGAGAGATGAAAAGAGGAGCTTTTTAGAGACCTGTCATCCAGATTGCCACATCATAGTGAGCCAAGAAAGGCTTGGATAACATGAATTTGTCTCCACTTCAAGTCACAGAATCCCGTATCCATTTTCTCCAACAACATTCATCAGTCCAGGTGTAGAAACAGAGTATAGATGATCTAGTTTGGGGATTTTTCTGGGTAGCCATGACAGAAATATGAGAAGGCAGGAGATTGGGACAGTGCTGGTGGAATAGTAAGAAATGGTGGAACCCTGTGGAACCGGTATCTGTGACTAATTCTACCTTGAACTTGATTAATTCTTAGGAGATGGAAAAGTTTGGTGGCATCCTGTGCTGTTTGTTGTTTGTAGCTCTATTAATTTGGGCATCAGAGTAGCTTTAGTATCCTTAAACTCTGGTTTGCATCTTACCAGAAAACGTGGGTTGATTTACTAAGGGCCTACAATGTGCCAGTTTCTAGGGGA
This sequence comes from Nasua narica, assembly GCA_028533885.1. Lineage (NCBI taxonomy): Eukaryota > Metazoa > Chordata > Mammalia > Carnivora > Procyonidae > Nasua > Nasua narica. Next base: position 62,828,946 of record CM052801.1, on the reverse strand, counting down.
AGTACTTGAGATATAGTGGAGAAGAAGACCATGGCCTTTTCTTCATGGAACTTACTGCAGCAGAAGAGGTATGTGTTAATGTATCACATAAGTAGTGATTTCATCACAATTGTGGTAAGTTCAATGACGTTTAATTTTTTGGAAGTCACAGTGTCACATTGCTTTCTCTAACAGGTTTTTACCAATTTACATTTGCCAACAAAGTATGAGAGTACCTCTTACATCTTTCCTTTTTAAAATTGAATACTGTCTTTTAAAAATTTTGCTGAATTGATAGGCATGCATGAAAACATTTTCATTATCAGTAGGAGTGAAACTTTTTCTTTTTTACATCTATTGGCCATTTGATGTTCTTCCTTTAAGAATTACCTGTTCATGTTCATTTCTGTTAGCTACTTAATTCTCTGTGTTTTTAGTAGATCTCTTTTCCATATTTGAACCCATTAGGCACCCTTCTCTCTCTCTTCCCTTAGCTCTGGAAACTCTAAAATGTATTTTACCCAGTCTCTGGCCATTCCCTTTAGATCTCCTTTGAATTTCTTTCTTATCTACTTTAGAAACTTTGGTGTGACTAGGGATCTGACTATATTTTTATTACTTGACGCAACAAAAATAATACATAAGTCTTCTGTTCTCCTTCCACATTCCATTCCCCAGAGGTAACAATATTAAATTTGTATCTCTCTCCAGACATTTCTATGCCTGTATAAGGTATTTCCTTCCTCCCATCCATCCATCCATCCATCTACCATGCATCAATTCTGTCTGTACTTACATGTTAAAAATACAAATGGAATCATAATGTTTATGTTTTTTTTTAAAGATTTTATTTATTTATTTATTAGGAAAGAGAGAGAGTGAGAGAGAGCATGAAAGGGAGAAGGTCAGAGTGAGAAGCGGACTCCCCATGGAGCTGGGAGCCCGATGTGGGACTCGATCTCGGGACTCCGGGATCATGACCTGAGCTGAAGGCAGTTGCTCAACCAACTGAGCAACCCAGGCGCCCCATAATGTTTATGTTTTGCAATGGATTTTTACTTAATATTTGTGGCAAACCTTCAGTAAAAGTAGAACTATCTCTTTCTAACAGTGACATAGGTGTTTTCAAATGTATGTGTGGAAGGAGGGGTTAAGATGGCAGAGGAGTAGGGGGACCCTAAGCCTGTCTCATCCCTCAAACACAGCTAGATAATTATCAAATCATTCTGAACACCCAAGAAATCAATCAGAGGTCTGAGAGAACAAAAACTGCAGGTTTACCTGTAGAAAAGCCACCACCTTTTGGAAGGTAGGAGATGCAGAGAATTGAATTGGGGGAGATATAGCTGTGGATACAGTGGCGGAAAGGGAGCCTGCTTATGGAGGCTACCACAGAGTATTGTAAGCACCAGAGCACAAAATCTGAACTTTTAGAAGTCCGCTACAGTGGGGGATGAGCCTGGCATAAAGGTGCTCAGGTGGCAAAGTGGGGCGGAATCCCAGGTGTGACCCGGAAACTGTGAATTGCTGCGGAGTCCTGTAACTACTTTCCTGCAATTGGCTGGCAAATGCCAAAAGCGTGGTGAGACCCTCCCCCAGAGGAATAGTGTGCGTCCATGCCATGGGAATCCCTAAAATCCCTAAAATTTGGAGTTTTGAAACTAAGTCACAGGCCTGAGATAAAAAAAAAAAAGCTCAGACACAGGCAGGGTGAACGCAGGGTTCTGAGGGAAATCGGGGACACAAGAGTGATTGATTGCTCTTCTGTGAGAGTTCACTAAAGATGGGGGGGGCACCATCTTTCAGCTCCAGGGCTAGAGAGCTGGGCACCACCATATTCATCCCGCCAATCAGCTCTGAAAACCCTCAGGGAGCGAAACAGTGCCACCTAGTGGAGGCTGGAGCCACTGACACCAAGTCCCACCCCCCCTGCACCCTGGAGGTGCATTTCCACTAGTGCAATTCCACCTGAGAATCAGTACAACAAGCCCATCCCCCAGAAGACCAGCAGGAACAACTTGCTTGCACCAAGTTTACCAGTCAGACTGCTGCAGAGCTTTAGCTCTAAGGGAAACAGGATCTTGGTTCCTTTTTCCTTTTATTCTTTATTTTATTATTATTTTCATTTATTATTATTTTCCTTTAAAATTTTTTATTAATTTAAAAAATTTATATATATGTTATATGTATATTTTATTTTTTGTTTACTTTCCATTTATTTATTTATTTACTTAGGGATCTAGGTTCTTTTTAACAAGCAGGCCAAAACACACCCAGGATATAGTTTTTTGTTTTTTGTTTTTGTTTCCTATTCTTTGTTTTTGTTTTGTTTTGTTTTCTGGACAAAATGATGAGACAGAGAAATTCACCCCAAGAGAAAGAATGGGAAGCAGAACTCACAGCCAGGGATTTAATCAATACAGATAGAAGTAAGATGTCTGAATTAGAATTTAAAACAATGATTATAAGGATACTAGCTGGGCTTGAAAAAAGCATAGAAGACATTAGAGAATCCCTTGCTGCAGAAATAAAAGAACTAAAATGTAGTCAGGCCAAAACTAAAAATGTTATACCCAAGATGCAATCCCAAGCGGAGTTCATAAAAATGAGGACAGACCAAGCAGAGGAGCGAATCACTGATAGAGAAGATAAAATTATGAAAAATAATGAATCTGAAAAGAAGAAGGAAAGAGGGGTGTCTGGGTGGCTCAGTCAGTTAAGCAACTGCCTTAAGCTCAGGTCATGATCTCGGGGTCCTGGGATTGAGCCCTGTTTTGGGCTCCCTGCTCAGTGGGGAGTCTGCTTCTCTCTCTCCCCCCTGCTCATGCTCTCTCTCACTATCTGTCTCTCTCTCTCTCAAATAAATAAATAAAATCTTTATTAAAAAAAGAAGAGAGAAAGAAAGGTAATGGATCACAAAAGTAGACTTAGGGAACTCAGCAACTTGTTAAAACGTAATAACATTTGTATCGTAGGAGTTCCAGAAAATGGAGAGAGAGAAAAGGGGGGTAGCAGGGGGGTTTATTCAAAAGAAATTATAGCTGAAAAATTCCCTAATCTGGGGAAGGACACAGGCCTCAAAATCCAAAAAGCAGAGAGAACTCTTCTTAAATTCAATAAAAACCAACCATTGCCAAGGCATATCATAATCAAATTCACAAAATACACAGACAAGGAAGGAATCCTAAAAGTAGCAAGAGAAAAAAAGTCTTTAACATACAACGCAGGACAGATCAGATTCACAGCAGATCTGTCCACAGAAACTGGGAAGGCCAGAAAGAAGTGCAGAAAATATTCAATGTGCTGAATGGGAAAAATAGGTAGCCAAGAATTCTTACCCAACAAGGCTGTCATTCAGAATAGAAGGAGAGATAAAGAGTTTCCCAGACAAATAAAAACTAAAGAAGTTCATGACCACTACACCATCCCTGTAAGAAATTTTAAGGGGGACTCTTTGAGTGAAGGAAAGAAAAACACTAAAAAGCAGCAAAGACTAGAAAGGACCAGAGAATATCACCAGAAACGCCAACTTTACAGGTAACACAATGGCACTAAATTTATTCTTTCGGTAATCACTCTCAATGTAAGTGGACAAAATGCTCCAATCCAAAGACAAAGGGTATCAAAATGGACAAAAAGCAAGATCCATCTGTATACTCTCTCCAAGAGACTCATTTTAGACCTAAAAACACCTGCAGATTGGAAGTGAGGGGATGGGGAACCATCCGTCATTCTAATGGACGTCAAAAGAAAGCCAGAGTAGCCATACTTATATCAGACAAACTAGATTTTGGAACAAAGACTGTAAAAAGAGATGAAGAAGTGCATTATATCATAATTAAGGGGATTATCCATCAAGAAGATCTAACAGTTGTAAATATTTATGCCCCCAACTTGGGAGCATCCAAATATATATATCAACTAATAAGAAAGAAACACATTGATAATAATACAATAATAGTAGAGGGCTTTAACACCTCACTTACAGCAATAGAAAGATCATCTAAGCAGAAAATCAACAAGGAAACAATGGCTTTGAATGACACACTGGGCCAAATGGACTTAACATATATTTAGAACATTTCATCCTAAAGCTGCAGAATACACATTTTTTTCGAGTGTTCATGGAACATTCTCCAGAATAGATCACATACTGGGTCACGAATCAGCTCTCAACAAGTACAAAAGGATCAAGATCATAGCATGCATATTTTCAGACCACAGTGCTATGAAACTTGAAGTCAACAACAAGAAAAACTTTGGGAAGACTGCAAGTACATGGAAGTTAAAGAACATCCTACTAAAAAATGAGTCAGTTAATCAGGAAATTAAAGAAGAAATTTAAAAATACATGGAAGCAAATGAAAATGAAAACACAATAGTCCAAAACTTTGGGATACAGCAAAGGCAGTCCTAAGAGGGAAGTACATACCAATACAGGCCTACTTCAAGAAACAAGAAAAGTTTCAAATATACAACCAAACCTTAAACCTAAAGGAGCTAGAAAAGGAACAACAAATAAAGTCTAAAGCCAGCAGAAGGGAAATAATAAAGATGAGAATAGAGATAAACGATATGGAAACAAACAACCCCCCCCAATAGAAGGTATTAACAAACTAAGAGCTGGTTCTTCAAATAATTAATAAAATTGATAAAACACTACCAGACTTATCAAAAAGAAAAGAGAAAAGATCCAATTAGATAAAACTGTGAATGAAAGAGGGGAGATCACAACCAACACCAGAGAAACGCAACTATAAGAGAAAACTATGAAAGATTATATGCCAACAAACTGGGCAGGCTGGTAGAAATGGGCAAATTCCTAGAAACCAACAAACTACCAAAGCTGAAAAAGGAAGAAATAAAAAATTTGAAGAGACCCATAACTAGCAAAGAAATTGAATCAATAATAAAAAGTCTCCCAACACACAAAACTCCTGGGCCAGATGGATTCCTAGGGGAATTATACCAGCCATTTATTTTTATTTTTTAATTTTTTTAAAAGATTTATTTATTTGACAGAGAGAGAGAGATCACAAGTAGGCAGAGAGAGAAGGGGAAGCAGGCTCCCTGCTGAGCAGAGAGCCCAATGTGGGGCTTGATCCCAGGACCCTGGGATCATGACCTGAGCCGAAGACAGAGGCTTTAAACCACTGAGCCACCCAGGCACCCCTATGCCAGCCATTTAAAGAAGAGTTAATACCTATTCTCAAACTGTTCCAAAAAATAGAAATAGAAGGAAAACTTCCAAATTCATTCAATGAAGCCAGCATTACCTTGATTCCAAAACTAGACAAAGACCCCACTAAAAAGGAGAATTACAGGCCAATATCCTTGATGAACATGGATGCAAAAATTCTCATTAATATACTAACAAGTTGAATTCAACTCTACATTAAAAGAATTGCTTACCATGATCAGATGGGATTTATTCTTGGGCTGCAGGGGTGGCTCAATATTTGTAAATCAGTTAACATGATACACCACATTAATAAAAGAAAGAATAAGAACCATATGATCCTGTCGAAACATGCAGAAAAGCATTTGACAAAATACAGCATCCTTTTTTGATAAAAACCCTCAACAAAGTAGGGCTAAATGGAACATACCTCAGCATCATTAAGGCCATATACAAAAGACCCACAGCTAATATTCTCGATAGGGAAAAACAGAGCCTTTCCCCTACTGTCAGGAAGGAGACAAGGATGTCCACTCTCACCATTACTATTTAATGTAGTACTGGAAGTCTTAGCCTCAGAACAAAAAGAAATAAAAGGCATCCAAATTAGCAAGGAGAAATCAAACTTTCACTGTTTGCAGACAACATGATATTCTTTGTAGAAACCTTGAAAGACTCCACAAAAATTTGCTAGGATACATGCAGTTTATAAAATCAATAAGCAGAAATCTGTTGTATTTCTATACACCAATAATGAAACAGCAGAAAAAGAAATCAAGGAATTGGTCGCATTTGCAATTGCACCAAAACCCATAAGATATCTAGGAATAAACCTGACTAAAAAGGTGAAAGATCTGTGCTCTGAAAATTGTAGAACACTTATGAAAGAAATTCAAGAGGACAAAAACGAATGGAAGAGCATTCCATGCTCATGCATTGGAAGAGCAAACATTGTTAAAATGTCTGTAATTCCCAAAGCAATCTACACATTTACTGGAATCCCTATCAAAATACCAACAGATTTTTCACAGAGCTAGAACAAACAATCCTAAAGTTTGCATGGAACCACAAAAGACCCTGCACAGCCAAATCAATTCTAAATAAGGAAAACAAAACTGGAGACATCACAATTCCAGATTTCTACCTATATTACAAAGCTGTAGTCATCAAGACAGAATGATACTGGCACAAAAACAGACACACAGATCAATGGAACAGAATAGAGAACCCAGAAATGGACCCACAACTGTATGCTTAACTAATCTTTGACAAAGCAGGAAAGAAATCCAGTGGAAAAAGGATGGTCTCTTCAGCAAATGTTGTTGGGAAAGCTGGACAGAAATGTACAGAAGAATGAAACTGGACCGCTTTCTTACACCATACAAAAAAATAAATTCAAATTGGACGAAAGACCTAAGTGTGAGATAGGAAACCATCAAAATCGTGGAGGAGAACATGTGTAGCAACCTCTTTGACCTTAGCCATGGCAACTTCTAACTAGGCACGTCTCTGGAGGCAAGGGAAACCAAAGCAAAAATGAATTATTGGAACTTTAAAAAAGATTTTAAGAGACTCTTAAGATAGAAAACAAACCGAGGGCTGATGGAGGGATGTGGGTGGGGGGAAGGGCTGGATGGGTGATGAGTGTTAAAGAGTGCACTTGTGAGGAGCACTGGGTGTTGTGTGTAAGTGATGAATCACTGCATTCTACCCCAGAAACCAATATCGCACTATATGTTAACTAAGTAAAATGGAAAAAAAAAAGGAACAAAACTAGTGGCATAGTATTCCATTATATATATGTACCATAATTAACATAATCAGTTTCTTATTGATATATGTTTATATTGTATAACTTTTTTGTTTATTCAAATACCAAACACCCTTATGATATATATTTGTGTATGTACTTGAATATCAGTAGGATAAGTTTTTCAAAATGGAATCGCTCCACTGAAAAGTGGTAAGTGGTGCTAAAGATCCAGAGAGGTCTAAGAAGATAAAGACTGGCTACTGTCCATTGGATTTTGGAGGTTCCTGGTGACCTTAGAGCAATTTCAGAGGGTGGGTGGGCTGAAATGCTAGACTTTGGTAGGTTGAGAAATGATTGGGGATATGAGGAGGTGGAGGCACTGAATATGGAGAATTCCTTAGAGAAATTTGGCTCTAAAGAGCAGCGAGAGTGGTAGTAGGGAAAAGGTTGAGATCTAGGGATGTTTCTTTTTTTTTAAGATTTTATTTATTTATTTGTCAGAGAGAGAAAGAGAGAGAGAGCACACAAGCAGGGGGAACAGCAGGCAGAGAGAGAAGCAGGCTCCCCGCTGAGCGGAGAGCCTGATGTGGGACTCGATTCCAGGACCCTGGGATCATGACCTGAGCCTAAGGCAGACACTTAACCGACTGAGCCACCCAGGTGTCCCAAGGGATTTTTTTTTTTTTTTTTTTTAGGAGAGACTTAGATGTTTAAAAGCCAATGGGAAGGAAGGGATAATTGATGGAGCACAGTCCTTACAGGGTCAAGTTTTTATGTCAGATGGAAGAGGATCCAGAATGAAGTGGAAGGATTACCCTTAAAATTAGAGCAAGTACATTACTAAGTGGGAAGAACAAAAAGTGAATATAGATGAAAATAGATTTACAGATTTGGTGGCAGGAACTTGTCTGAAGGCATTTATATTTTTCTGTGATGTAGGAGGTCATCCTTTAGAGCAGGGGTTAAGTGGGGCAAGGGTTGGGTTGGAGATTTGCAGTTCTTAAGGAAGGTTTAAAATAGTTATTGTGGTGAACAGGAAAGCATAGTTGGAGTGTCGGGCAGTGTTGAGGTGAGCTTGATGACCAAGAATCATATTGATAATAACCTACCAGACTGTGATTTTTTTTCCAGTGGATCTCAGTAGCCTGAGTAGACTTTGGTAGGTTGAGAAATGATTGGGGATATGAGGAGGTGGAGGCACTGAATATGGAGAATTCCATATTCTCCATATTCATAAAGCACAGCAGTTGGGCTCTTGTAGGGTTATGTTTTTATCAGATATTTGCAATGAAAATAGGTTATCGAGGATATTGACAGAGTGAAGTTGAAACAATAGAATTCAAACTGCCTAGGAAAGGAAGTGAAGACAAGTAGGAGCTGACAGAGAAGAAGCAGAAGGGCATTTGAATTAACGGTATCAAAAGTGAAGTCCTGGATGATAAGCTCTTAGGTGTGTGTGAATATATTTGATATTTTTGATGCCAGCTCGTTTAGTCAACAAATATTTATTGTATGCATATTATGTGCCAGACAATGCCCTGGGCACTGAAGGTATAGAGATGAACAAAACAAAATCTCTTCTCTCATACAGCTTGCTATCTAGTGGGGGAGATTTTTCATTTTTATAAAAGGGCATCTTCATTGATATGCTGATTACTGATTGTATAGTTATATTTAGAACTAATAATGAATGATAAAGTCAAATATTTACATATCCAGGGTGAAGAAAGTTCAGCTAGACATTTTAAATGCCTTGCCTTATTATAAGTTATATTAACTGAATTATGAAAATTTATACCTCCCCTCCCTAAAACTTTTTAAGGTAATTTCATATGCTATGCCAGAAATGAAGATAAAACAAATATATACACATAATTTGAACATTTTAGCAGTTTTAATTTTTTTATGCTTTAGGATTTTTAAAATATCTACATTGCTTCTAGCTGTAGACCAGATGTCGATATTGCGTGTACCAATCTGGTTCTAGGGATTTAATGTAATGTGTTAAGTAATTATGGTTAAGCAGTTTAGGAGGGAAAGAGGATATGTTCATATATTTACCTTTATTTTATATTCTCCAATTTATACCTCCTCTTTCGTGCCTATATACTTATGGATATGTTAATATTTTATTTGAAAAAAATTAGCATTTATTTTATGTTTATAGGCCTGAAATAAACCTTAAAATTATCTGCTACATATACAGTTAAATTTAAGTTCAACCACAGGTTATCTGATTGTGTTTAAGGTTTCTGTGGCCGTAGCTAGATCACAGCATCCCTAAAATTAAAAAAGAAACCAAATGCATGAAATCACAGTTATGTGTGAACATGGGCTGGATTAGTCATGAACCATCATGATTTCTCATCTAAGGGGACTGTGTGGGTGATTTTTAAGTGACATGGCCTGCAAGAAGGAATTAGATGATTAAGTAGAGTTCAGTGTAGAAATCCCCACCATCTGTGACCCTGGTGGAAGAGGGTCTTCGCTGCAAGGGTGATGGTTTATAAAAGCTTATAGACTAAGGAAAGATAATGGTGTTGTACACAGTCATGGGGCTTACTGAAAGATGACAACGTGTTAGCTCTTACCAGACTTAAAAAAATGTTTTATGCATATAAATGACCTGGATTTTAAAACATTATATTGTTTTAGTGGGAGATTTTTAATCTTTTTTAGGCTTTGGGCTGTTAAGGAAAAAGGCTTGGGCAGAGAAGAGGATGAACTGGCCATCCTTTCCCCTCATCAACCTCATGGGGCTCTTGTGAGCCTTCCTGGCTTATGTGACAGGTAGCTTTAAGTGTAGGTCTTGCAAGCTGGAAAGCCAAATGGAATTTGACATATATATATGCATTTCTCCTGTTGCCAAGGGTGGTATTTGGACACATGGTCTCGTTTTTATGATCTTTTATATATACTTACTTCTATGTACCACATTTATGGAGATCTGCCTTCCAGGATTGGTGGTAGGTTTAAGACGTCTGGAGTTGCTGAGGAGCCGGAAAAAAGTGTGAAATCATGAAAATAAGACCACATTTCCATGTATCCAAAAAACTACTCTGCAGGAGAAATATATAAATTAAGACACCCAACTTCCCTCTGGGGCTTACTTTATTTAGAGAAGTATGTATTATTTTAAGTGGGAATTTCTTCAAACCATTTATGAACAGAATTTGGTGGCATTGAAAGGAAACCATGTGGTTTCAATCTGGAGGAAATTGTCCCCAACTGTGATTCTAAGAACTAACAAAAGAGATTATATTTTAGTTTCTTCCCCCATATGCTCCTACTGTCCTTTAGAAGGGATATCCTGGATGAGGGGAGATCAGGGAACTGAGAAAGTAAGCCAGACTGAGGGCCTCCCAAATGTTCATCTGTTACTAGCTGAGGACTTAAAACAAGCTCTAGTTACTGAGGGTAAGATGTCCTTTTTCCATATATTACCATGTATAAGCAATATTATCAGAAAAAGAAGAGACTGTATAGCGTAATGGTTAAGAGATCAGAGTCTGGAACCAGGTTGCCTGGGTTCAAAGACCAGATTGTCTCTTATAGGATGTATGACCTTGGGCAAGTTACTTGCTGAGTGTGCCTCCCTTTCCTTGTTTGTAAAACATGGTAATATAGTATTTGCCTCACAATATGATCATGAGGACTAAATGACTCCATCTATATGAAGTGCTTAGAAAAGTGCTTGGTACATAGTAAACATTATAAAGTTTAAGTTGCTTCTCCGCCTCCTCTTTCTTTATCATTAGTTGGTGGATGTCTTTAAGCTGTCTGAAACTACTAATGCCTCAGTGTATACAAAGTCCACTTTTCTAGAACTTGTTCTGAGAAGGATGTATGGGGCAAAAGAACCTTAGTGCAAACGCCACATCAGAATCTTGTAAACTTGAGAGCTAGTTACAAATTTCTCATTGTTAGGGGAAAAAAACTAACAACTTGGCTAATGTAACACTTTTGAGAGTGGACCCCAGTGCAGGCAGGCCTGGGCACATTGTCCGAGATTGCAGGGGTCTAGACTCCACCTGACCATTAGGAAGCCTCAATTGCCCTTTGGGTTTGGGGCCTTGATTCTGACTCCTCTACTTTATTACTGCTCTTGTTTTTCTTCTTTTGATCCTGTTTTTAAAATTGTACTATTTTGTTATGTTTTATGTATCTTTTTAAGTCATTTTAAATCCCGTCTGGAACAGTGTATAAATAAATAGTTTTTCAACTGATCATATCCAATTACTAACATTTACTTAACATTGATGCTTGTCAGCCTACCTCCATGCAGAGAGGTATGGTGACTTTCCATCTGGAAAAGACTGCTGATTAGATTCTCAAATATCACAGTGAGATGTCAAAACAGCCATATGCTCATATCTTTTTCAAAGCATATGGTTAATAATAATTAAAAATAAACAGCGGCCAAATTGGCTGCTTATTCTAGACTGGGCACTATGCTATGCCTTTTACTCATGATGTACACTGGAATCCTCACAGCCTTAGGCAGGAGTTTCTGTTATTGATCACTGCTTTTACAAATGGGGAAACTGAGACTCAGGGAGGTCAAAGAACTTACCCAAGGTCACGCAGCTAAAAAAGTAGTGAAGCTCTGATTGAAAGCCAGGCAGCCTGGCCCCAGGCACTATTCTAAGCAATACTGCTCTTATTTAGAAATCTAGCACCCCAGAACCCCAGGTTCTAGTAGAAGAGGCTGTTTTGTGTTACAGAATAGTCACAGGTCCTGCAGGTTTTACGTGAGTGTTATGTCTTCAATATGCCCCTTTCTATCTCTACTACCACTGCCTTCTACTTTGGGCTCTCATCATCTGCTCCCCTGGATTTTTATCACAGCCTTCTCAAATCTATATTCTGCATAACTGTCAGAGTGTTCTAGCAAGTCTTTGCCTTGCCTAAAACTCTTTAGTGGTTCCCTTTGTCAAACGCTAATTATCCATGTTTCTGAGCATAGTATATCAAACTCTTCCCCTTGCGTGATATGATTCCTAGCCCCATCTCTTCCACATCCTCCCTTACAATTTACTTTCCAGTATTGTTGTATTGCTTGCTCCTACCATGTTGCTTTATGCCTCCATGCTTTTGTAAATGCTGTGTGCTCTACTTGATTCACTAACTGGCCCACATTATTTACAACCAGTTCACGTGCTATGGCTGGTATCTCTTTCTAGTTCTCTTCCCCCCAGCTAGAGTAGGTGTTCCACGTTGGTGTTCTCATTATACTTTGTGAATATATTTCTTGAATCATCATGTTCTTTTATGATTATCTACTTAAGTATCTCTTTCAATGGGCTGTAAACTACTTTTGGGTAGGGGCTATGCATGATTTTATTCTTAGCCAGTTAGCATAGCACTTAGCAGGTAGTTGGCCTTCCTAACTAGGGAGTATTCTGTAAACAGTGCAGAATATAAGGCTTCAGGTTAGGGAATGAAGTGGGATTTTGAAGGACTGAAACCACATGAACATTCAAAGGTAACTACCAGGACAGTAGAGGGAAATCTCACAGAAGAATCTTTGGGCCAGATACATTTACATTATTTAATCCAGGAGCCATAAGGGGCTTAGGGGGGGGATGAGAATAGGGGTCTAAAGAAAACTTGGAAAGATTACCTTAGTAGGTGTCTAAAACAGGTACATTTTAATAAAATATTTAGAGTTATTTTCTTAGAGGGATGTCTACCTTAAAATTGAAAGGGACAATTGATAAAATGACTAACTACCCAAAATGACTAACTGCTACCCAAAGTAAACATTTTATTAACTGTTAAGAAGTGTTGTATGTTCAGTCAGCTGTTACCAACCAAAAAATGTTATCAGTTTGTGCCTTCGTGCATAGATGGTTGGATCCAAACAAGGAGATTTAGGGAAACCCTGCATCTCTGGAAGCTTTCTTTTCAGGGAAACTTTTTTTTTTTTTTTAATAAAGTGTACAGACTTAACACATAATCTGTTTTGATCTCACTTTTCTGTGCCCTGAAATTCATTCTTTTACCTTTAGATTTTCAAATAGTATTTTTTTTTCCCAAAGAGAGATGGATTTTGCCAGCTTTTAAAGGCTCTACCTCACTTGTGTTTTGGAAACCCACATATATCATAAGTATTCATTCTGAGAGTGCTTAAGATTGGTCTACTTCAGGGATGCCTGGGTGGCTCAGTTAGTTAGGCTGCTGCCTTTGGCTCAGGTCATGATCCCGGGGTCCTGGGATCGAGTCCCGTGTCGGGCTCCTTGCTCAGCAGGGAACCTGCTTCTCCCTCTGCCTCTGCCTGCCACTCTGCCTGCTTGTGCTCTCTCTCCCTCTCTCTCTCTGACAAATAAATAAAATCTTTAAAAAAAAAAAAGATTGGTCTACCTCAGATACTGTAATTGCCTTGGTTACAATTAGTTAATAGAGTTCACTTTGGAATGTACTTTATGGCAGCACAAATCCTTATTCATTATGCTGCCCTATTTGCCTCAGGGCAACTGGATTACAATCATCAGAATGATTTATCCTTTCCTAATTAACATACATCATAAATATATACAAGCAGAATCATAATGACATATGGCAGTTTGTCAAAATGGTTTTCCTTCATCTTCCTTTAAGCAAAACTTGCCCAACTTTTTTGATCATTCTCCCTTACCACTAAAAATTTCGATCACCCCTAATATATGTATATTGACTTATAAATGGTATATTAGCTGTACTAATATTATATAAGGCATTCTTTTCTATAAAAATAGAAATAAAGATACAAAATGAAAGGAACACTTTAAGATTAATTTTAGTATTTATTGGGGTACCTGGGTGGCTCAGTTGCTTAAGTGACTGCCTTTGGCTCAGGTCATGATCCTGGAGTCCTGGGATCAAGTCCAGCCTTGGGCTCCCTGCTCAGCGGGGAGTCTGCCTCTCCTTTTGACCCTGCCCGCTCTTGTGCTCTCTCTCTTTCTCATTCTCCCTCAAATGAATAAATTACTGTGGACTCTGAGCAACAAACTGAGGGTTTTGGAGGGGAGGGGGTGGGGGGGGATGGGTGAGCCTGGTGGTGGGTATCGAGAGGGACACGTACTGCATGGAGCACTGGGTGTGGTGCATGAACAATCAATCTTGTAACACTGAAAGATTAAAATAAACAAATTTGGGGAGAAAAAAATTAATTTTAGCATTTATTAATGGTGTAATAACATTTGCTCTCATTTTTTCCTTTGCTCTCATTTTGATGAGAACACTGACATTAAATGCGCTTTGTTTAAACTAAATATTGGTTTATGATACAGCTATTTGAAAGTCTGATTCTAAGTCCTATTTATTTTTAGGCTTGATTCAAGTGACTGTCAGAGTTGAAAAAAGATACAGAACATATAAATCTAACAGTAAAAGAAGCCTATTGTTGAATGCACTTATTGAGTAATGATACTCAGTTCTGGGAAACAGTTATGCAAACATTTTGTTGCTGTTTCATCTTCTCATCTCTGAGCATGCATGCTGTCTTTTCACATTTTTTAATTCAAGTATAATTAACATACATTGTTATATTAGTTTCAGGTGTACAATATAATGATTCAACAATTTTATACGTTTTCAGTGCATACACTGTGGGAAACCCTATGGAATTTCCTAAAAAAATAAAAAAAAGGTTGCCTAGGTGGCTCAATCAGTTAAGTGTCTGCCTTCAGCTCAGTTCATGATCTCAGGGTCCTGAGATCAAGCTTGCATTGGGCTCCCTGCTCAGCAGGGAGTCTGCTTCTCCCTCTGCCTCTGCCCCTCCCCTTCCTTGTGCATGCACTATCTCTCTCTCTCTCTCTCTCTCTCTCTCAAATAAATAAATAAAATCTTTTTAAAAATTAAAAATAAAATTCCTATATAATCCAGTAATTCTACTACTCTCTTTTCACATTTTCAACAAGTGGTTCAAAACTCACTGAAATTCTTCATAGAAGCATTAGAAGATAAAACATAGGGTGGCTCAGTTGGTTGAGCAACTGCCTTCAACTCAGGTCATGATCCATGAGTTCCGGGATCGAGTCCCACATCGGGCTCCCAGCTCCACAGGGAGTCTGCTTCTTCCTCTAACCTTCTCTCCTCTCATGCTCTCTATCACTTAAAAAAAAAAAAGAAGATAAAACACATGTTTTAGGCAACAAAATTAAATAATAATGAAAACAATTTCGAATTTACTGTGCATTATTTATTCTTTATAGAAGAAATCTTTTTGCACTATGAAGGAAACCATCAAAAAGGCAGCCTACTGAATGGTAGAAGATATTTGCAAATGGCATATATGATAAGGGTTAATATCCAAACTACATGAAGAACTTAAATAACGCAACACACAAAAAAAAATCCCCAAATACTCTGATTAAAAGTGGGCAAGGGAACTGAATGGATATTTTTCCAAAGAAGACATACAAGTGGTCAACAGTCACATGAAAAGATGCTTAGTATCACTAATCATCATGGAAATGCAAATCAAAACCACAATGAGATATCACCTTATACCTGTCAGAGTGTAAAAAAGAGTGTAAAATAAAAAAAGAGTGTAAAATAAAAAAGACAGGGGTGCCTGAGTGGCTCAGTTGGCTAAGCATCTGCCTTTGGCTCAGGTCGTGATCTCGGGGTCCTGGGATTGAGCCACACATTGGACTCCCTGCTCAAGAGGGACCCTGTTTCCCTCTTTTCCCCTGTCCCCCACTTGTGCTCTCTCTCACTCTCTCAAATAAATAAAATCTTTGAAAACACACACACACACACACACACAAATTAAAAAAAAAAAAACAAGTATTGGCGGGGATGTGGAAAAAAAGGAACCCTTGTGTGCTGTTGGGAATGCAAATTGGTGCATCTCCATGGAAAACGTATAGAGTTTCCTCAAGTTAAAAATAGATTTACTGTATGATCTGGTAATTCCACTACAGGTTATTTACCCAAAGAAGATGAAAACACTAGTTGAAAAAGATATATGCACCCCTATGTTTATTACAGCATTATTTACAATAGCTAAGATATGGAAGCAACTCAAGTGTCCATTGATAGATAAATGGAAGTGTGTGTGTATAGATAGATAATGAAATATTACTCAGCCATACATAAAAAAGAATGAGATCTTGCCATTTGCAATGATATGGATGGACCTAGATGGTATCATACTAAGGGCAATAAGTCAGTCAGAAAAAGACAAACACCATACAGTTTCACTCATATGTGGAAAGTAAGAAACAAACGAATAAAGAAAAAAGACCAAAAAACACCCCCAGACTCTTAAATACAAAGAAGAAACCTGTAGTTGCCAGAGAGGAAGTGGGTGGGGGGAGAATGAAATAGATAAGGGATTAAGAGTAGACTTATCTTGGTGAGCACTGAGTAATGTGCAGAATTGTTGAGTCATATTGTACACCTGAAGCTAATATACCACTGTATGTTAATTATCCTTCAATAAAAAATAAGATGTGCATAAAAATAATAAAACACCTCTTAGAAGGAAAAAAACCCCTCTGACATAAAACAACATTTTACGGTTTGAATACATTTAGAGTCTCCTACTATTTTATAGGTATTCTGGGGTGGTAAAATTGTGATAATAAGATATGGTTATATTTAATTTTAAAACTTTAAAAAGTAACTTTATTGACATATAATTTACATATGATAAACTACATTTGAAAAAGTGTGGAATTTGATAAATTTTGACATCTGATATGCCCATTAAGCCATCACCAAAATCAAGATAGTAAACATTCATTACTTTCAAGTTCCCTTGAGTCATTTTGTAATCTTTCCTTCTTGTCCTTCTCTGTACTTTAACACTCCTCTTCAGCAACTAATCTGTTTTCTGCCACTATAAATTAATTTTCATTTTCTAGAGTTTTATATAAATGAAATCATGTGTTATATATTCTTTTTGTCTGATTATTTTCAGCCAGCATAATTATTTTGAGATTGATCCATATTGCATATTGCAGTAGCTCATTTCTTTCTGTTGTTGAGTAGTATTCCATTGTGTGGATACCCAACTTTGAAAAAAATCCATTCACCTCTTCATGGGTTATTTCTAGTTTTAGGCTATTATGAGTAATTCTGTTATTAGCATGCACATGCAAGTCTTTGCATGGATATATGTGTTTGTTTTTCTTGGGTAAATATCTAAAAGTAGAAAGGCTGGGTCATATGGGAGATATATGTTTAACTTTTTGAGAAATTACTAAAATCTTTTCCAATGTGGCTATACCATTTTATATTCCCATTACAGTTTATGAGAGCTCTAGTTGTTTCAAATTCTGGTCAACGTTCAGTACATTTTTTTTTATTTTAGCCGTTCTAGTAACTGTGTAGTGATATCTCATTGTAATTTTAGTTTGCATTTTCCTTAATGATTAATGATGTTGAGCATATTTTCATGATTGTATTTGCTAATCATATATTTTATTTGGTGATGTATTTGTTCAAATTTTGTCCAGTTAAAAATTTGGGCTGCGTTTTTTTTTTAAATTATAGTTTTGAGAGTTCTTTATATGTTCTGGATACAAGTCCTTATCAGATATAGTATTTGCAAATATTTTCTTCCAGTAAATGGCTTGTCCTTTTATTTTTTATCAGCATCTTTCAAAGAGCATAAGTTTTTAATTTTAATGAAGTCTAATTTATCAGGTCCTGGATGATGTTTTTAAGTGTCATATCTAAGAAATTTTCACATTTTGAAACTTTTGCTTATGGATATCTTGTTTTGCCAGCATTGTTTGTTGAAATGACTATCATTTTTCCACTGAACTCTCTTGTACCTTTATCAAAAATCAAGTGACTATAAACATAAGGTTTTATTTCTGAAGTCTTCTCTTCTATTGCTGTTTGTCTCTATGCCAATACCACTCTCACTTTTTTATTGTAGATTTGTAATAAGTCTTAAAATCAGTTTGTGTAAGTTTTCTAACTTCGTTCTACATATGTTTTCTACCTTGCAATATATTGTTATATACATTTTTTACTTTTAACAATTATTTTATTATAGAAGTATAGTTGACACACACTGTTACATTAGTTTCAGGTGTACAACATAGTGATTTGACAAGTTTATATGTAACGCTATGCTCATAATCATAGCTACCTTCTATCACCATAAAATGCTATTACAATACCATCATCTATATTCCCTGTACTGTACCTTTTATTCATGTGACTTATTCATTCCATAACTGGAAGCCTGTATCTCCCATTACTCTTCACCTATTTTGCCCATACCCCCACATCTCCCCGCTCTAGAAATCATCAGTCTATTCTTTTTTTTTTTTTACCTCTCCCCCTCATCAGTCTATTCTATGCATTGATGGGTCTGTTTTTGCTTTTTGTTTGTTTGCTAATTTGTTTTGTTTATAGATTCCACATGTAATACAGTGTTTGTCTGACTTATTTCACTTGGCATAATATCTTCTATGTCCATCCATTTTGTCGAAAATAGCAAGATCTCGTTTTTTATGGCTGAGTAATATTTCACTCTGTGTGTGTGTGTGTGTGTGTGTGTGTGTGTGTGTGTGTATGTACACACATATCTTCTTTGTCCATTCATTCTATAAGAAAAAAATATTTTTACCCACATAGTTTGCCATTGCATGTGCCCTTCATTTCCCTTTGTAGACCTATAGTTCTTTTTTTTTTTTTTTCTTAGAGAGGGGTAAGGGCAGAGGGAAGGGGAGATGAGGAATCTCAAGCAGCCTGCACATCCAGTGCATGAACCTAACACCAAACCCGATCTTACCACCCTGAGATTACAACCTGAGCCGAAATCAAGAGTCAGATGGTTAACTGACTGAGCCACCCAGGCACCCCTAGACCTGTATTTCTATCTAGATTATTTTTCTTTTGCCCAAAACACTTAACAATTTTTATAGTGCAGGTCTACTGGCAATTAATTCTTTCAACTCTTGCATGTTTGAAAAAGGCTTATTTCACCTCTGTTTTTGGATGATATTTCACTGGGTTTGGAATTCTTGGTTAATGGGTCTTTTTCATTTCAGTATTTTAGAGATGTTCCACTATCTTCTTGTTTCATGGTTTCCAATGATAAATTTCCTTTCATCAATATCTTTGTTTCTCTGTGTGTAACATGTACCCCCTGCCTCCAGCTTTGAAGATATTCTCATTTTCTCTGGTTTTTAAAAAATTTGACTGTGGTGTACCATATGGTATAGTTTTCCTTATATTTCTTTTGCATGAAGTTTATTGAGTTTCTTCTATCTGAATTTCTAGTTTTCATCAAATTTAGGAACATTTTGGCCACTGTTTCCTCAAAAAAATTTGTTCGGTGTCCTCATTTCCTTTGGTGACTCTAATTACATGTACATTGACCAGCTTAAAGTTGTGCTATAGTTCATTAATGCTCTGTTTTTTTAAGTCTTTTTTTCTTACCATTTCATTTGGATAGTTTCTATTGCAATGACTTCAAATTCAGTAATCTTTTCTACTACAATGTATAATCTGCTGTTAATCCCATCCTGTGTACTTTTCATGTCAGACATTGTCATTTTTACCTCCAGGTTTGAATTGGGTATTTTTCTTTAATATCATCCATGTCTTTATTTAACTTTTAAAAATTAGAATAGTTAAAATGACTGTTTAAATGATCTTTTTTTTTTTTTTTTGCTAATTTTAACCTGTCAGTTCTTAAGTCAGTTTTTGATTTATCTCCTCATCATGGACTGTATTTTCTTGCTTTTTTGCATGCCTGTCAATTTTTTTAACTGAAATATAGTTGACATATAATGTTATATTAACTTTAGGTTTGTACCGTAACGATTTGATAACTCTATATGTTATGCTGTGTTGAGCTCACCTCAAGTATACCTGTACCTCTCACTCCCCTTCACTCATTTACTCATTCTCCCACCCGCCTCCCCTCTGCCAATCACCAGTTTGTTCTCAGTATTTATGATTTGTTTTCTGTTTTGTGCTTAGTTGTTCATTTGTTTCATGTTTTTAGGTTCCGCATATAAATGAAATCATGCGGTATTTGCCTTTCCCTGTCTGACTTATTTCACTTAACATTATACCCTCTAGGTTCATCCATGTTGTTGCAAATCATTACTGTTAATTTTTTTATTGGGTACCAGATATTCTGAATTTTACCTTGCTGGGTGCTGCATATTTTTATATTACTACAAATATGCTTGAACTCTGTTCTGGGATGCACTTGAGTTACTTGGAAACAGATTGATCCTTTCAGGCTGTTTTGTTCAGATTCGTTAGGCAGAACCAGAGCAGTACACAGCCTAGGCCTAATTCGTTCCCATTATGGATGCAAGACCCTTCTGAGTACTTTGCCCCATGCCCTGTGAATCATGAGGTTTTCCAATTTGGCTGGTGGAACAGGCACTACTTCTGGCCCTGTGTGAGTGACAGACACTGTTCCTTTGAATCTTTTCAGATGGTTCTGTCCTCGGCCTTGGGTAATGTCATCACAGGTACGCCATGCACTAATCAGTGCTATGCTGAATACTCAAGGGAGACCCTTGGCAACTCCCCCAAAGATCTGTGTGCAGTTCTCTCAGGTATTCAGTCCTGTGAACGTTAGCCACCTGCGTTTTCCCAGACTCTCAGCTCTGTCACCTCAGCTCAAGGCGTTCACCAGGTCCTGCCTACATTCCTGTTCCCTGCACCATAATCTGGAAAGTGTCTCAAGACAGTGAGCCTGGAATATCTGAGGTCTCACCCTGTTTGTTTATTATCTCTCAGGGATCACAGTTCTTCATTGCCTAATGTTCAGTGTCTTGCAAACACCGCTGTTTCATGTATTGTATCCATTTGGGGCAGTGGCTTCTTTCAGGCAAAATGGAAATCCATTTTTTGTTTCCCCATCATAGATAGAATTAGAAGTCCACTGACATTCTAAAATCCCAAATTTTCATTATCAATTATAATTTGTAGCCCAGTTTTAATTCTAACCTTTCAAAAACGTAGGCACCATCACATTTCTTATATTAGCCATATCAGTTCTGCTTACCTATGTTCAACAGTATACAGAATCCGACATGTAGCAGTGTAAATCTTCTCATAGGCAGTCTGGCTCCAGAGTCTGTGCTCTTAACCACGACACCATACTGCTTCAGGAAAACAAAACCATTTTTCTCTCAGCTCTATTATTGCTCTTCAGTTTCCATGAGTTAAGTTTAAACATATAAATATAAATAGAATTCAGGGTGAAGACATTCAGTAAACATTTATTGAATTTATACTGTGCATCAGACACTGTGCTAAATAAGTTCCTGAGGGTATGAAGTCCAGATACAGTGCCCTCTCCCAAGGGGGTTATGTATGGTAGAAGTTTCTAGTATGAACATGCACTATATGTTGAGGAGGGGGAGAGGGACCAAGGTGCCCAACAAATTAAATGCAGAGAAACCTGTTTATTTGCTACCCGGTGTAGGGACATTATCTGGTGTTTTTCTCATTCATAGCAGTTTCCATTTTGGGAACACCAACAATGGTTTTTAATGTAAATACCATTCTTCCAAGGATTTCTACGTTTTTGATAATCTTTTTTTTTTTTTAATATTTTGGGTCCTTGTCTAAGGTCATATAACTAATAAATAGCAAAGCTAAGATTTGAACCCAAGTCTGTCTTACACCACTATATTCATTATTCCATGCTTCCTATCAGTTTGGCCCAGTTTTTTGTTTTTATAACTGGTCCTCAGAATTTAAAATAACTTGAGAAAGCTCTCCCTGCCCCTTCTTGAAAACTAGCTCTGCTAGTGTTAATGTTCACTTATTATTATTATCTTCTAATCTATAGATTTAGGGTATAATTTAAATATATTCACTGGGATATATAATTGAGAGAGGTATGTTAACCTTCCATTTTGATAGATTTTTCAGCTTCACCTGGTTTTTGTATTTGCATTACAATATTATCCTGAATTTTGAGCGGTAAATGTGTATAATTTTCTAAATAAACAAACCACCTTTTCTAAAATAACTTCCTGTGGGTATGAGGTCCCACAAGGATACAATATTAAGATATTTAATTGAGAGGCACCTGAGTAGCCAGTCAGTTAAGAGTCTGCCTTCGGCTCAGGTCATGATCCCAGTGTCCTGGGATGGAGCCCCGCATTGGGCTCTCTGCTCAGCCGGGAGCCTGCTTCTCCCTCTGCCCTTCCCCCTGCTTGTGTTCTGTCTCTCTGTCAAATAAATAAATAAAATTTTTTTAAAAAAGATATTTAATCTGAGTCCTGACACCCCACAATTAACATGGAACAAATTGTCCGTCAGAGCTTGGGTTTGGACACTCATGTTATCTGAGCTGTGGTTTTCTCAGTAGATAATCCTTGCTCTTTTGACAACACATCTGTGACTGAATTTCAATGAAAAGCCTTAACAAGTATTTCTGAGGTTTGGTTTTTCCACTAAACCCTAGGATTCATCAGTTGGGAGAATATGAAAGGTCACAGGTTTCCTAACTTCGAATCTGTCTGGTTTTATTTGTGCCTCCATTATTTTTCCGAGTTATGTTTTTCAAAATGTGTTATATCATTTACCATTAAGCCCTTTGTATACAAAAGCATTATTTTTATTCCATATTTTCCCTTTTGAATTTCTAGAATGCATTCTATGGTATGGGGGTGGTAGTGGTGGTAAAACAGGCAGCAGTTTTTTTTAAGATATTAATGATAGATTTAGTACAGTTATAATTTTCGTTTGACCTGTGAGTTATTCAGAAGTGTCTTTAAATTTCCAAAATGTTTTGGGATTAAAAATGATGTCTTTTGGGGCACCTGGGTGGCTCAGTGGGTTAAGCCTCTGCCTTCGGCTCAGGTCATGATCTCAAGGTCCTGGGATCGAGCCCCGCATCGGGCTCTCTGCTCAGCAGGGAGCCTGCTTCCCCCTCTCTCTCTGCCTGCCTCTCTGCCTACTTGTGATCTCTCTCTCTCCCTCTCTCTGTCAAGTAAATAAATAAAATCTTTTTTTAAAAAAAAAGAAAAATCAGCTTTTGAAAAAAAAATGATGTCTTTTTATTGGCCTCATATTTAATTTCACTGAGGTCAGAAACCATGATCTGTATGAGAAAAAATATATATATATTTATACATACACATACCACATATATTTCTAAAATTTACTGAGACTTGTATTACAACCTAGCACATGATAATTTGGGGGATAGATATTCCATATGTGCTTAAAAAGAATGTGATTTTGCAATTGGATATAGATTTCTACATATGTTCACTCAATCAGGCTTATTTTGTTGTTCAGCTTGTCTATATATTTACTAATTTTTTTTATCTGCTGATACTGTCAATAACTGAAAGAGGTATATTAATCTCCCATTTTGATGGCTGATTTTTCAATTTCTCTCTAGTATACTTAATCTTCCTTTATATATTTGGAAGTGTTTACTTAGTGCATACAGGTTTATTGACTCTACTGATATTCTTTGTGTGTTATAATGCTTTTGTTGTCCCAAAGTTTTATTTTTTAGATGTTAATATAGCTACATCAACTTTCTTTGGGTTGACATTTACCTGGTGTATCTTTTTCCATCTTTTGTATTTTCAATCTTTCCTCATCTTTATATTTCAGATGTGTCCCTTGAAAAACGGCAAATAGCTGGATTCTAAAAAATTTTATCCGGTCTGTTAACCTCTGCATTTTAATGGATGAGTTATACTCATATTTTTTATGTTTATTGTTATATTATTAGAGTTTGTTTTTACCATCTTCTTTTTGCTATTTCTCTCATTTTTTCCTGTGCTTTCCTTTTTCTCCTTGCCTCAGAAATTTTTTTCTTATCCTGTTTTCTTCTCCCTACTACCGATTATGCAAGATTGCATCTCAAGCGAACTGGCTGGTAACAGGGTTAGTGTTTGAAATAGCAACCCATGGTCAAAGGTGGGGTTGGGATGGGATATAGTTTTTTTGAAATGAGTCAGATTGGCAGGTTGTAGGAGATAGAAGGCAGGGAGCTGAGTAAGTGATGGGTGATGGATTCTAAAATCTTTTTTCTTTACAGGTGTGAAACAAGGATGTCTTCTGATAGGACCTGGAGGAAAGGGAAGTGGTAATGTGAGATGAGATGAATGAAAGCTTAAAAATAGAACCTGAAGAGACTAGGTAAAGGAACTGAACTTAGGGCAAGTAAAAAGACTTATGGGTGACAGCGAGGGTCCACCTGAGGTTGGAGACCAAGCATTGTGTGGGACTTGGGTATAGGAGCATACAAGGTAAGACTATAGCATTGGTACAGGTTTGGGATTTTGATGGGCAGTTGTAGCAGAGGGATGAAGATACATGGATATGGGAAATATTTGTGAGAATGGTTCAAATGTTGAGTCATTGGAGTCCAGGATGGGTTAGGAAGGAAAACAGATCAGCAGGAGGCAGGTAGACCAAGAGAAAATGAAAGGTGGCCTCAAGAGACTGTGGTCTTGATGAGGTTGAAGAACAGGTTTTGTGGGAGTGAGCTATGGTCAGAAAATGGGGATTCTTGAATTTAAGATTTTAGAAGGAGGCAGTTCTGGCGGATCAAGTCCATGAGTGAAAAACAAAGGAAAGATACACAGTATTAGCAGTTCCGTTTTCTTATGATGTTGTCTTTATTTCCTCAACAGTGTTCTTACTTCCCTGACTCTTGATATTACTTTTTCTCATTACTGTGCCAATGTGCCTGTCTCATCACAGAACTGTGCTTCCACTCCACAAATCTGGTTTTGTTCTCATTTCCAGTGTGCCTGTGCTATCCTTGGTCTTTAGCTGCCAGGCAGTTGGTGATCCCTGTTTTATCCATGAGAGGCCGATATTTTGGCCAGTGCTTCACTCCCAACCACACTTAGGAGAATCCATTTGCACAATACTTTTGATTGCTCTGTTCAATATTTTATTTTATTTATTTATTTTTTAAAGATTTTATTTACCTGTTTGACAGAATGAGAACACAAGCAGGGGGATCTACAGAGGGAGAGGGAGAAGCAGGCTCCCCTCTGAGCAGGGAGCCCAGTGCAGGGCTCCCTCCCAGGACCCTGGGATCATGACCTGAGCCAAAGGCCGATGCTTAACCGACTGAGCCACCCAAGTGCCCCACTGTTCGATATTTTATAATTGCTTTGGCTATGATCCTGCCTGGACACAGCCAGTAGAGCACTAGCTCTAGAATCGGATTGCCTGAACTTGGATCTCAGCAACTTCGTTTACTTTGTTTATTATTGGGCAAGTTAACCTAACGTCTCCTGAGTCCTTGTCTATAAAATGGGGATAACAGTAGTACCTCATTTTTAGCGTTGTTGTGAGGATTAAAGTAGTTAATATATATAAAATATTGTGTTGCCTGGCATTATAGTCAGTTCTCAATAGATGGAACTGGTGGGGTGATGACAATAGTGATGATCAACAATAGTGGCAGCATGTGCAACACTATGTGGTAGCGTTGCATTAGGTGCTGGGCCAGATACATGGAAGAATACTGAAAAAGTCCTTGTTCTCATAGGCTGTATATATTCTCCTTGGGTATAAAAACTAAGAATTCTTCCTCAAGATTATCTATGAAAGGGTCTGTGAAAGAAGCTTAGTATCTTTTTTTTAAAAGATTTTATTTATTTATTAGAGAGAGAGCACGTGCACACACACAAGCAGGGGGAGGGCTGCAGGGAGAGAGAGAAGCAGACTCCATGCTGAGCAGGGAACCTGACAGGGGGGCCCCCGATCCCAGGACCCTGGGATCATGACGTGAGCTGACGGCAAATGCTTAACTGACTGAGCCACCTAGGAGTCCCAGAAGCTTAATATCTAACAATTTAATAAAGATCAGGAAATAACCAAGTCAAGAACCTGTTGAGGTTTCAGGGACCTTATAACTATGCGGTATTGTCTATACTTTTTATTGTCCTGTAGGTAATTAGTAAACAAAAAAAAAAAAGTAAAAAGGGACTTATGGTCTATTTTCAAGGGACAGCAGAAAAAGTAAGTAGGATCCTCATTTCCTTTCTCACTATGTCTACCCTGAGCTCTTTGACTGCCATGAGTACCAAATCTGTCCTTTCTGTTACTATTTGGATTAATAGACTTGAGACTTGAGAACATGTGAAGTATTGAGAATTGGATGTTTGGGGATTCACTTGGTGTCAGGAGAGTTTGACTTAGCTGTTCTGTGCTTATTCCAGACTAAGATGCTTATGCTGAAAAGACTCAACTCTCTTCTAGAGTCATGAATATGTTTTTCATCTTGAAAAATCAAAGCCTTCTCATTTTCAGGGCAGGATTCAGGTGGGAGTAGGAATGGTAAATAGGTCAGATACTTCTACATTGTCTTTTTTAGCCTGACTTCAGGGGACAGTAGCCTACTAAAAGGCTCTAGGGCTGTGGACCTACTCTGGAGTAAATTATCTGTGTGAAAATAGTTCTCCTCTTATTTCAGGCAACTCTGGTGGCTCTCCTGGTCTGGTTGCTTTGAAGAAGGAAGAGTAGAAGAAAAAATAGAATAAATCATGTCAGAGATACTTGACCTCTCTTTTCTGTCTGAGGTGGAGAGGGATTTGATCCTCAATGTTCTACAACGTGATGAAGAGCTCCGGAAAGCAGATGAGAAAAGGATCAGGTAAGAGTTCCAGAAAAAGCCTGGGTTCTCAGACTTTTGACCAATTTTATCTGGACCTTTCCTTATACCACCCACGTGACTTTCAGAGGAACTTGTGTACAGGTTTACAATTCCTCACTGGGTCAAGTTGGGCTCTGAAGTTGTTTCTTCCACAGAACCAAATAGTCTTACTGTCTCTACCCCTTAACAACTTTCCATCCAACCTATGCAGATTGTGAATGCTCTTGTGCTTCTCTCTGGGGTCTTGGCAGGCGATTGAAGAATGAGCTACTGGAGATAAAAAGGAAAGGGGCCAAGAGGGGCAGCCAACACTATAGTGATCGGACCTGTGCCCGGTGCCAGGAGAGCCTGGGCCGTTTGACTCCCAAGACCAACACTTGTCGGGGTTGTAATCACCTGGTGTGTCGGGACTGCCGCATCCAGGAAAGTAATGGTACCTGGAGGTGCAAGGTGTGCACCAAGGAAATGTGAGTATCACCTATGGAGAGAGAGAAAAGGAAGCCACAGCTGTGGGGAGAATTTCCCTCCATGGCCTTTGTTAGTTGAATGACAGGAGCCATTTTTTTTTTTAATTCCTCCGTCACTTTCTTTTATTCCTTCCCAGAGAGCTGAAGAAGGCAACAGGAGACTGGTTTTATGACCAGAAAGTGAATCGCTTTGCCTACCACACAGGCAGTGAGATAATTAGGATGTCCCTGCGCCGCAAGCCTGCAGGTAGTGCCATCCTGTCTGGAAACTTTTTTTTTTTTTTTTTGGTGTTGTTGTTGTTGTTGTTAGTGGCCATGTCTGGAAACGTTTTTATTGTTGTTGTTGCTGCTGCTGCTGTTGTTTTGAGGTGCTTGACTTTAGTGATAGATCACCTGATGTGGAATCCTATTATAGTCTCACTGGTAGTGTCTTCACTTCATGGGCTCTGTGAGGGATTATAAAGATTATTTTGCCATCCCTTTTGCAAGTGTGATATGTTTCCCTTTCCCACCTCATCACCACCACTCTGCCATGCTTTTGTTTGTCTTGAAGTGAATAAAAGAGAGACACTGGGACAGTCCCTTCTTCCTCAGTCACAGATGGATGATATCTGGCCGGGACGAAGGATCATTCAGGAGCAACAGAAGGAGCCCAGGTAAGAACTAGCAATCACTTACAGAAATACTACACATCCTTTTAACTTATTTTAATATTATTTTAAACTTTTTTCTATTTATAAAATAAAAGCTGTTTATTTACAGGAAAATTTGGAAAGTACAGAAAAAGATAAAGAAAGAGGGAAAAAAATCCTAATCCTATCATCCACATGTAAACATTAACATTTTGGATATTTATTCTGTTCATTTTTTTAAAAAAAGAAACATTTATTTATTTGAGAGAGAGAGAGAGTGAGTGCATGAGCAGGGAGGAGGGGCAGAAGGAGAAGGAAAAGCAGACTCCTCACTGAGCAGGGAGCCCGAGATGGGACTCAATCCCAGCACCCTGGGATCATTTCCCAAGCTGAAGGAAGATGCTAAACCAACTGAGCCACCCAGGCACCCTTACTCTGTTCTGTTAAGAACAACTTAAAGATAAATAAAAATAACACATACTCATTATTAAAAATTTAACCAGTATAGGAAACAATAAAGAAAGCAACAAATCACCCAAATTCCTACTAGCCCAGTATTCACATGTGAAAATTATTCCAGATATCTTTTGTGCATATAGATAGATAAAAGGATGGGTGGGTGGATAGACTGAAAAATTTGTATAATATTGGATCATAATATATACATTAAAAGTATGCTATGTAATTTTACTTGAATTTAACAGAATAAAAGAAGAAATAAAATTGAAGAATTGCCCATCTTCAGACAAATGTTACTTTACCATAGAAGATACTAGTCATTAACATCCTTCTAAATTTAAGAAAAAAAATCATAAAAACCACTGAGTAGTCATTTTTTTCCTAGTGTATTTTTGGTAATGGCCTTATTGAGATATAATTCAGATACCATACAATTCACCCTTTTATAGTGTATAATGCAGTGGTTTTTAGTATGTTCACAGAACTGTGCAACCATCAGCTCAACTGATTTTAGAAGTTTTCATCAGCTTCATAAGAAACCTTGTATTCTTTAGCTATCATTCTCCCCAACCTCCTTATCCTTCCCCACCCCTAAGCAATCACTGATCTACTTTCTATCTCTCTATATTTGCTTATTCTGGACATTTCATTTAAATGGAATCAAAGAATATGTGGTCCTTTGTGACTATCTTCTTTCACTTAACATAATCTATTCAAGGTTCATCCATGTTATAGTATATGTCAGGACTTAATTTCTTTTTATTGCCAAACAATATTCTATTATATATTCTAATAATATTCTGTTATATGTATATACTACATTTAATTTATCCATTGATCTGTTGATGGACATTTGGGTTGTTTTCACTTTTTGGTTATGATAAGTAATGCAGTTATGAACTTTCATTATGAGTTTTTGTATGAACATGACATTTTCATTTCTTTTAGGTGATACCTAGGAGTGGAGTGCTAGGTCACTCATTTAGTCATTTTAAAAAAATCTACCTGTTTCAATCTTATCAGTGGACTCCATGCTATGAAAGAAGAGGAGATTAGCTTTTTTCTACTTTCTCCCAGTGCTTTCCCCTACTCTCATTTTTTATTACTCAAATACTTTTTCTTTGTTAGCACTTGTAACATTTACATTCTTTTATGCAACCCTAAATCATCTGTTTTATCTGTTCGTTTAGTGTTAGTTCATATTTAAAGGGATTGTATGCTTATAAGCAGGTCTTGGACCATGGCTTCTCTATATTTCTGAATTCTTTCATTTATTTCTTGGTTGTTTGCATTTTTTCACTGAGAAGTTCTTTCAAGAAGGGCTTGCAAAAGCTGTATTTATTTTACTCTTTCATGTTAAGAATGTCTGCCTAGTGACTTTATACTTGAATGATATCTTGGCTGGATAGTGTATTCTTGGGTCACACTTTCTTTCCCTGAGAATGTTGTAGACATTACTCCATTGTCTTCTGCCACTGAATGTGACTGATGGAGTCTGAGGCCAGCTAGCCTTTTGTTTTTCTCCCTTTCAGGTAACTGCGTGTGTGTGTGTGTGTGTGTGTGTGTGTGTGTGAGTGTACGCACATGCACATGTGCACGCCTGTGCACACAACTCAATGGTGATCATCCTGCATTATTTCCCTCTAATATGTACCCTTGAAGAGTCCTTTCTTCATTGCTGGAAAATGTTTCTGTATCATATGCTCTGAACTTTTTTTCTGTGTCATTAGTTAAGTTTCCCACCTTAGGGACATTGGATTTCTTATTTCTTTATCCTCCTTTTCTGTCCTTTTCTTTTACTATCAAATGCAAGAGAAAAGAAAGGTAAAAGCAATGAACTGTGTTTAACCCAAACCTTTCCTCTGTGCTGTTACTTTGATTTTCAGACATTTTCTTTCTTCTCCCTTTTCCCTTTCTTTTTGTTCTATCTAATGTATTTTAGAATGAATTATCTTGGGGCATCTGGGTAGCTCAGTTGTTTAAGTGTCTGACTCTTGGTTTCAGCTCAGATCATGATCTCAGGCTCATGATCTCAGGGTCGTGAGGTTGAGTCCTGCATTGGGCTCCATGCTCAGTGCAGAGTCTGCTTGAGATTCTTTCCCTCCCCGTCTGCTGCTTCCCACCCCATGTGCCGTGCACTCTCTCTCTCTCAAATAAGTAAATAAATATCTTTTCAAAAGAGAATGAATTTTTTTAAAAAAGATTTTATTTATTTATTTGACAGAGAGAGACACAGCAAGAGAGGGAACACAAGCAGGGGGAGTGGGAGAGGGAGAAGCAGGCTTCGCATGGAGCAGAGAGCCCGATGTGGGGCTCAATCCCAGGGTCCTGAGATCGTGACCTGAGCTGAAGGTAGATGCTCAAAGACTGAGCCACCCAGGCGCCCCAAAAGAGAATGAATTATCCTGATTAGGTTTTAATTTGTTCTTTGCTCTCGATCTTCTTTTTTCCCTAATTTTGTTGTTTTATCATCTTTCCTGTTTGAGCTCTTATGCTTTATCAAATCTATATTCTTATTAAGTTCCTATATAGTATAAAGCACTCACAAAAAAGCTACTTATTTTCTTAGGGTTATATTCTTCTCCAGAATAGTTCTTTGCCTTTATTGCAAGTTGTTTCTACTTCTCTCCACCCCATGGCATATTTATATATCTGCCAGACCATTTCTTCTCATTTTACTCATGTTTAACCTGGGAAGTTCTGCCTGTATCTTTTATTTGCTCTGATATAGTATGTGAATTCTCCTTGACAGGCTTCTCACCTTGACCTGAGACAATTTATCTCTTCCCTACCCCAGCTGTACTTTAAGAATAGAATATTGCTTTCGATATGCTTCTTTTTTGGAACCTGAGGGGAAGGGTAAAAGGCAGCTTGGGGGTCTTGGGTTTGGGTCTGCTGAAATTCTCTTAAATGTCCATGCTCACACAGTCCAGCTCTGGATGCACTATCTAATTATAGCCGTGCTCCCCAAGAGATGACATACCCCAGTAGTCGTGTCTGCCTCTGTTGGGATCCTCCAGTGGTACCCTGGGCTACAAATCTTGAGAACTTTTATTTTCCTAGACTCGTTCCAGGACTGCCTACTTACTCGCTTCATCTGCACATCTCTACATTGGATGGAATTTTGCTGAACTAAATCTTTCTTCTGTTTTCTTAGCCATGACTTTTTGAACTTCATAACTTGAGGCTTTCTTTACTCCTTCTTTGGTTGCTGTTGGTGAAGTTTTTGGCTTTTCATTTGTGGTTTTTTTCCCCTAACTCTCCTGCAGCCAAAGGGAAATGACTTAATCATGTCTTATATGATTGTTGAAAAGCAATATAGAAATATGTAAAATGAGTCCCCAGTAACCTCACTGCTTCTGGACCCCAGACTATTATTATTAGTAGGCATTACTAGTTTTGGTGTATGAACTACCAGAATGTCTAAATGCACAAATATGGATTGGATTCTTAAGTTTTAATTTTTTAAAAAAGACTTATCTATTTATTTGCTTGACAGAGAGGGTGAGAAGAGTGAGGGCACAGAGGGAGAGGGAGAAGCAGACTTTCCACTGAGCAGGGAGCCTGATGTGGGACTCCATCCCAGGACCCTGAGATCACGACCTGAGCTGAAGGCAGACACCCAACTGACTGAGCGCCCGGATTCTTAAAGTTTTAATCTCCTTTTTAAAAAGGATCATACTACATACATATTTAGTGGTAAAAAATGAAAGAGAAAGAATTTTTAAAACTCAATAATATAGGTAATCCTCTAGGAAATTGACAAAATATTTGAACAGACATTTTGTTAAAGCCAATATCCAGATGTCAAATAAGCACATAAAAAGATGCTCAACATCTTTAGTTATTAGGGAAATGCAAATTAAAATCATAATAAGATACTACTGTATACCCACTGGACTGGCTAAAATTTAACAACTGACCATACCAATTGTTGGTGAGGATGTAGAGCCACTGGAATTCTCATATGTTGCTGGTGGGAATGTGCAACAGTGAAGCCCCTTTGAAAACCAGTTTAGCAGTAGTTTAGTTAATTCAGCCATTCCATTCCCCGGTATTTACTCAAGTGAAGCGAAAGCATATGTCCATGAAAAGACTTATACGTGAACATTCCTGGCAGCTTTGTTTGCAATAGTCAAAACCTGCAACTTACATGTCTGTTAACAGGTGAAGGGATAAATTGTGGCTGGTTTATACAGTGGAATACTACTCGGCAGCGGAAAGGAATAAACTGTTGATATAAGCAATAACATGGGTGAACCTCAAAATAATTATGCTGAGTGAAAGAAGCCAAACAAAAGAGAGGACATATTGTGTGATTTTATTTACATAAAATTCTAGAAAACGCAACCCACATTTTAGTGACAATGCAGATCTGTCTAGGGACAGAGGCAGGGAGGGGGAAAGGATATGAGGGAACAAGAGGAAACCTTTGAGAGTGATAGATGTATTCACTCAGTTGCGGTGATGGTTTCACAAGTGTATGTATATGTTAAAACTCATCAAATTGCACACTTAACTGCGTGCAGTTTATTTATGTCATTTATAACTCAAGGTGTAAAAGGAACAATTGTAGAAAAACCTAACATCCACATTTTTCCATGTCTGCACCAAGGGTCTCTCTCATTCTTTTTGCTATCTTTATGGTGTTTCATTGTGTGTATGTACTGCAAATTTATCCACACAGCTTCGGATGGGTGACTCATCTGTTCTAGGTGACGAGGCCCCCTTTTTCCTTTTGGATAAGGCTAAAAAACGGCTTTTATTTCCCGAATCTGATTAGCACATCTGACATCATCGGTCAGAATGTAATTTCTGAAACCCACTGCTTCTGGCTATCTATGACCTCTTGTCTCATTGGACCCAGAAGACTTATTTATCCTAAACATGGAAGCAGATTAAGTGGCCATAAATGATCTTTGCCATAAAATTATGGAGCCTCAAAGATAATCAAATTCAGCCCTCTTCTTTTTACAGAAAAGAAAGCAAGATAAGTGATTTACCTGTGATCATACAGATAGTTAGAGCCCAGGACTCCCATCTCTTAGTCTATTTTTTACTGCACAGATGTCAATAATTGCCTTTTTGCCCTAGGGTTATTTGTATCAGCTCTGGATTAGTACATATTCATCTTTAGGAAAAAATACAAGCAGAAAACACACTCCATGAGCTATTGCTAAACTGCCTCTCTAGAGGAAGGGTTCTGCTTTGGGTTCTTTATTCTTTGGAGCAAAGGGGAAAAAGAACGATTCTAAAGTAAAAATGAAATCAACTTCCCTGCTGTACCTTGGACTATAAAGCTAATATATCTCTCAAGAAATGACCACCGTTTCACCTCTTGCGGGCCCTAGGATTTCAACCCCTGCTGTCTGTTTTCATAAAGCTGTTGCAAACATTATGTGATAACTTGGAAAGTTTATTCTTTACTGCCTAAGACAGTATAGATTCTGGTTATTCTTTTTTTTCTGGTTACTTTGTTCTTTGTTTGTGTATTAGTTCATGCATTTTTTAAACAAATGTCTATGAATGCCTGCTATTTGCCAGGCACTGGTTTAGGCCATGGGATACACTGGTAAATACAAGATTGCTTGTGGAGC
Source organism: Nasua narica (assembly GCA_028533885.1). Classification (NCBI taxonomy): domain Eukaryota; kingdom Metazoa; phylum Chordata; class Mammalia; order Carnivora; family Procyonidae; genus Nasua; species Nasua narica. Next base: position 62,795,313 of record CM052801.1, on the reverse strand, counting down.
TTAGAATTGAGGATGGGGAGACACAGACAATAATCAAACGAATATATCAAATCAGATGTTGACAAGTACTATGGAGAAAATGAAGTAGGCTAAAGGGAATGCCAGGAAAACATGTTGTGTACCTATGCTGTTTTACTTAGGATAGCCAGGGAAAAAGCCTTTTTTTTTTTTTTAAGATTTTATTTATTTAACAGAGAGAGATCACAAGTAGGCAGAGAGGCAGGCAGAGACAGAGGAGGAGGCAGGCTCCCCGCTGAGCAGAGAGCCCGAAGACACGGGGCTTTATCCCAGGACCCTGAGATCATGGCCTGAGCTGAAGGCAGAGGCTTAACCCACTGAGCCACCCAGGTGCCCCGAAAAGTCTTAATAATATGGTGATATCTGAGCAAAGACATGAAGCAAATGAGGGCACAAACCCTGAGAGTGTCTGGGGGAAAAGCACTGTGGGCAGAGAAAGCAGAAAATATAAAGACCCAGGGTGAGTTTGTATCTGGCGTGTTTGTGTAATTTGGAACCGAGTGGGTGAGGTGGGGAGTGGTAGGAGAGCAGGGACGAGAAGGACAGTAAGGACAAGAAGCAGATGAGAAGCATCTGGGGGGATGAAAAGGGATGAGAAGCAGATCATGTAGGACTTTATCGGCACTTATAAGGACTCTGTCTTTCACTCTGAGTGACATGATGTATTTTTTTCTATTTTTAATTTGAGATAAAAATCACATAACATACAAATGCATCGTTTTTGCAATTTTAAGGCATGCCACTCAGTGGCTTTTAGTACTTTCAGAATGCGGTGCAACCATCGCCATGTCTAACTTCAAAACATTTTCTTCACTACAGAAAGAAACCCTGCACCCATTAAGCAGTTGCTCCCCATTTCCTCCAGTCCCCAATCTGCTTTCTGTCTCTTTGTGGGTTTGCCTATCCTGGGTATTTCATATAAATGGAGTCATATAAAATATGTCTTGTTTCTTTCACTTCGTGTAATGTTTTCAAGGTTCATCCATGTTGTAGTATGGATCAGAACTTTATTTCTTTTTATTGACAGGAATATCTCCATTGTATGGATGTACCACGTTTTATTTATCCATTCCTCCATTGGTGAACATTTAGACTGTTTCCACCTGTTGGCTATTATGAATAATGCTGGTTCTAAACATTCATGTACAAGTTTTTGTGTGGACACATGTTTTCAGTTCTCTTGGGTATATACCTAGAAGTGGAATTGCTGGGTTTTATGGTAATTCTATTCTGGATTTTTATTTTTATTTTATTTTTAAATTTTATTTATTTATTTTAAAGATTTTGTTTATTATTGTTATTATTTTTTTTGTCAGAGAAAAAGCACAAGCAGGGGGAGTGGCAGGTAGAGGGAGAAGCAGGCTCCTTGAGGAAACTCTGGATTTATATTTTAAAAGCCCCTGGATGTATATTTTGACTGTTCTACTGAGGATAGATTGTGTAGGGACAAGGGTAGAAGTAGGGAGTTCAGTCAGGAGGCTAATGTGATCATATCATTACGAGTAGCTAGAAGATTGTGGTTGGACCAAAGTAATGGCAGTGGAGGGGCTGAGAACTGGTCAGATTCTAGATATAATTGAAGACAGAGCCAACAGTATTTGCTAATAGATTGGGTTTGTATTGTGAGAGAATGAAGGGAGTTCAGAGAAACTGTTAAGATTTTTGACGAGACAAATGAAAGGAGGAAGTTCGCATTTGATGAAATCAAGGTAAGAACAGGTTTGGGGGAGGATTAGGGCAAGTGTAACACTTGCTGTGTTTGAAACATCCAAGTAGAGATGTCAAGTAGGCTGCTGGACATCTAAGCCCGGCATTTGAGTGAGAGAGAAATTTGGGAGTTATTGGTTTATAGAGGATATTTAAAACCATGAGACTAGATGAGATCATGTAGGGATAATTCTGATAGTGATGAGAAGCAGCCTAAGGAATAATCATGGATGCAGTTCAAAGATTGGAGGTTTAGGAGACGAAGGACCAGCAAATGAGCCTGAGAAGGGGACTGCAGCAAGGTCAGAGGACCAGGAGAGTGTCATGTCCTGGCAGCCAAGTGAAATTAGTTGAGATTCTAGAGGAAGAATGATTTTTCCCTTTTTCTTACTGCTCTCACAAATTCCTTGAAGCCCAGGAATGGGTCGTATGGTAATTCTATTTTGGATTTTTATTTTATTTTATATTTTTAAAATTTATTTATTTATTTATTTTAAAAATTATTTGTTTATTTAATTATTTAAAATAATTTTAAAATAATTTTATTTATTTTAAGTTCTTCCCCTTAGCAATGAGGACTGCTGTTTTGAATGCCCAGGGTCATCCGTAAAGCTGAGAAAGAATTCTGGTCTTTTGAATATGGTCTTTGATACGTCTTATTTATGTCTACTTTAAGCCCCACTGAGGGGATTCAGTCAACAAATAGAGGAGTGCCCACTGTGGTGGTTTCTCTTGTAGGCACTGGGAACTCAGCAGTGAATAAGGTTATGTGATCACTGATCTCACAGAACTTAATCTAATGGAGGAGAAAAACATTAAATAACTCATTTGTTTCAATTATTGGATAAATTACTTAATTTGTTTAAAAGACATAAATAATTACAAATGTGATGACTACTACTAAGAAATCAGAGTGCTTTCAGAGCATATAGGAAGGTTACTAATCCAGACTTGGAGTGGGGACATAGAGACATCTAGAGGAATAAACATAGTAGAGACCTGAAGAAGGAATTGATTTAGTGAGGAAAATGGTCATCATGAAAAGAACATCCCAGGCAGAGAAGAGAGTAAAAGGGAGAACTTGGGCATATTCAAGGAACCAAAAGAGCTTAATCATTCTGGAAACGAAAAGTCCAAGGAGGGTGGAGATGAATCTGGAGAAGTGAGCAGGGGGCAAAACCATAAGGGTTTTCTTGCCATGGTGAGGGGTTTGAACTCAATCCCAACAACAGTGAGGAACTGCTGAACAGTTCTCAAAGTATACTCAGATACTTATCTTAGATCACTCAGGCTACCAGCATGAATGGGCTGGAAAGAAGCCCGACTCCCAGCAGGAGAGTCCATTTCCTCTACATATCGGCTCTTGGTTTTTATTCTAGCGTGCTGTTCGAAGTGCCCAAGCTGAAAAGCGGAAGGAGTGCGCTGGAGGCCGAGAGTGAGAGTCTTGATAGCTACACAGCTGACTCGGATAGCCTGTCAAGGTGAAACCCCTACGAGTCCCTGTACCTCCACTCATCCCAAGTCTCCATTTTGTTGTCTGGTTCAGGATGCAGGGCTCCTGTAATGCAGCTTCAGTGTGGCTGCCTTCTGTCCTCAGCAGGTCAAATGAAGTATTTTCTCTGACCTCGCCACAAGTCTTGTCAGTAGTACCTCTGCTGTTGGCTCCGAGCACAGCCTTCTGGGGCATGCTAACTTCCACAGGCTGCTGCATCTTGGAGGAGTCTTCTTGGACCGGTAGCAACTGCCCCTGATGTCCCTTAGGAATAGGGGAGAGAGTGTGTTTGTACAAAGTTGCTTATCTGATTGTCTGCATTCTTTCAAGGTAAATCAGATGTCTGCATTCTTTCAAGGTAAATTACCTTCTGGATTTGGTTACTACAGTGACCCCAAACCAGTGGATTTCCTTCCATAGGGCTTCCGTAGACAGGGAAGGTGAGGAGGTAATTTTGTTATAACTTCTATATCTACCTCCAGGAGAGACTCTCTGGATAAATCTGGCCTCTTTCCAGAATGGAAGAAGATGTCTGCCCCCACATCTCAAGTGGAAAAGGTAAGCTTTAGTTAATGGTTAGTTGGGGTCTCTTTATCTCTCTCTCTCTCTTCTCTTTCTTTTTCCCTTCTTAGGAGCAGTTTACATCAAGAATCCAACTAAACAAATTTCAGTTCAGATTCAACTTGGGAGCATTTAAAGTTTTGGTTGAAATGTGAGAAAATACATTTCATACTACTTCCTAGGATTACATTAAATTCCTAAGATGAAATTAACAGGATCTCCTACTTCTCCGCCATCTTGCCCTAACCCCCTAAGATTAAATTTATCTTTCCTTTAACTTTGTATAGCTTAGCAAAAATCTGAGCCTTCTTCTTCTTAAGGTTCTTTTTCCTTTCTCCATTCTTCTACCTACCCTATAAGCCTTTTCTGTTTCCTTGCCCTTATTCCTTCCTAGGAAACTCAGCCTGGGGGTCAAAATGTGGTATCTATTGATGAGGGTGAAATGATATTTAAGAAGAACACCAGAAAAATCATCAGGCCTTCAGGTAGGTTTCCCTTCATGGCCTTTGAGATTGAAGTCCTGCATACCCTGGACATGTTCTTGGTATGGAAAAGAGTAGGTCTCTTACGATTTGGGTTTTTGGTCTTCCATTCAGAATATACAAAATCTGTGATTGATCTTCGCCCGGAAGATGTGGGACATGAAAGTGGCTCCTTGGGAGACAGAAGCAAATCTGTCCCAGGCCTCAGTGTAGATATGGTAAGTACCCTTGTATTGGTCACTATATGAAATTGTATAAATCTACAGTTGACCTTAGTACTCAATACTCTTAATCAACCTGTTTAATTCTTTAGGAGAAGGCAACATGAATCTTGATTCCTCCGAATTTCTAAAGTAAATCTGGTTGCTGAATTGATTAAAGAAAAAGATTGTCTTCACTCTCTCTTTTATCTTCTAATACGTTGCTAAATATATAGTTGGGAGCTCAAATAAATACTTATTTTGATAAAAATGTAAAGGGATGGTTGGGTTGGGGCAGTCGAATGGGAAAGATATTCTTATCTTGTTCTTTTGAGATTAGAGAAAGATGGTGGGCATATAGTTTGGAAGCCTGAAATGGGACACCCAAAATAAGGATAATGTGAGTACATGTGCGCATAACACCTCAGAGATGAGCAATAATTATGGCTCCCACTCAAGGAAGTTTATTAGTCCTTGAACTTTTTTTTTTAACGTTATTAACTTTGAATCTGTATTTACTGTCCCAGGAAGAGGAGGAGGAAGAAGAAGACATTGACCATCTGGTGAAGCTACATCGCCAGAAGCTAGCCAGAAGCAGCATGCGAAGTGGTTCCTCCATGGTAAGTTCGGTTAGTTCTGTGGCTACAGACATGTTGCAGTACCAGGAATGAAGGAAGTATCTCTCTAGAGCAGAGTCAGGACCTGGGGAAATCATCCTAGTCTCTCTTTTCAGGTAAGTGAGGTGCATTTGTCTGTTCATATCCTCAATTTAGACAGTAGTTGGGTGGGGCACAGCTAGGTGACTTTCCTCAGCCTCTGCCCTGGAAGTAGTCAGGTAATTAGGCAATTCGTGCTAGAGACATTCTTGATCGCAGCTTTGTGAACAGTAAACCATGACTTCTCCCCTAAAAAGGCAACAGGACACGAATTGAGCAAGGTAATATTTCTTCATCAGAGTCTACTCCAAATCTCACATTTAGGAGCATTGTCATGAGGGGGCCCTGGGAGGGTTAATTGGCATCAGGGTATGATTGAGGAGCCGCAATATCAATCAAAATCATGAAGTTAAAGGCACACTTAAGAATTAGGGCCTAGTTCTGTCAGAACTATAAAGATTGGTGTTTAGGGGTCAGACAGAGAGTCAGGAACCGAGGTGATTGGGGTTTGTTCCCAATCCCCCCACAGGAATAGAATGGCAGGCTTATAGAGCTGATTCCTACCTGAGAGGAAGAGGTCTTTTCACCTCTGGTGGGACTTTCCCCCCCAAATCTGACACAATCACTTTTTTCTGTAGGTCTTGATAGGGCTAAGGCAGATAAAAGAAACCCATACACACACACACACACACACACACACACACACACACACACACACACACTGGAATATTACTCAACCATCAAAAAGTGAAATATTGCCATTTGCAACAAGGTGGATGGAGCTAGAGTGTATTATGCCGAGTGAAAGAAGTCAGTCAGAGAAAGACAAATACCCATACGATCTCACTCAGATGTGGAATTTAAGAAACAAAACAGATGAACATATGGCGAGGGGAAAAAGAAAAAAAAGGAGAGAGGGAAACAAGCCATGAGAGACTTTTAAGGATAGAAAACAAACTGAGGGTCGGTGGAGGGAGGTGGGTGGGGGGAATGGGCTAGCAGGGTGGTTGGGTATTAAAGAGGGCACTTGTGATGTATATATGTGATGAATCACTGAATTCTACTCCCAGATAACAATATTGCATTGTATGTTCACTAAAATTTAAATAAAAAAGAAACCCACAGATAATTAAGGTACTTTGTTTTAATTAGTTACCGACCCCTGCTAGTCACCATGTTAGCAAATATAACATGACCAGAAGAATAGTTTCATCTTACTCATACTCCTTTGTCTACCTTCTGGGACAGGTGAAAACTAAAACTAAAATTAGTAAAAAGAGGGGAAGAAGAGAAGCTAAGAGTGTAGGTGAGCCATGAATTGATTAGTAAGCTCAGCAGCTGCAAACGTGCTACGCACTATCTCATCCTCTGGGGCTTCTGAAGATTTTGTTTTGTTCCGTGACTGTGGCTTTATTGTGAGGGAAGTTGTGAGCAGGGTGGGAGGGGCAGTTATGCCTTTGCCAGACGTCTGTGGGTGCTTTATCTGCAGAGTACAATTGGCAGCATGATGAGCATCTATAGTGAAGCCGGTGACTTCGGCAACATCTTTGTGACGGGCAGGATTGCCTTTTCCCTGAAGTATGAGCAGCAAACACAGACTCTGGTCATCCACGTGAAGGAGTGCCTCCAGCTGGCCTATGCGGATGAAGCCAAGAAGCGCTCTAACCCGTGAGTGCTTCTGGAACCTGACTGATGCTCCGAGACAAGAGCTCGGACCCTGGCATCTGTGTGGGCACTCTTGAACGAGGTTATCACTTCCTGGGCAGACGGGGAGGCATATCTGAGAGTGGCGAGGGAAGATGTGGGAAAGGGACTGGGGCTGGGCACATGCTAGAAGGACATGTCTAAGAGGGCTTGCTGCGACATTTTCATTTCATCATGGCACCTGCATATGGAGAGCAGAGAAGTGAAGAATGGGCTTGAGAAAAAAACAACAAATGACTCCGTACTCTCCTTGATTTCTAGATATGTGAAGACTTACCTTCTGCCTGACAAGTCCCGCCAAGGAAAAAGAAAAACCAGCATCAAGAGGGACACCATCAATCCACTGTATGACGAGACCCTCAGAGTACGTATCTAGATCCCGAGAGTAGAACACATTCTGTCTCGTGTGCTGAGCTGTAGCGATTCCTCTGCTGCAGGGCAGGGCTGGGTGACATAGTTTTCTGTGGCCACATCTGTGTCTGAAGATAGGCCATGGGCATCTGTACACATACTAACCCCTCAGAGAAGAGAACAAAGGTATTCTGGCTTTCTTGGATTGTTGTGAAATTGGAGAGTCATGTCACCACAGATCTCATTTCATTTTTTTTTTTAAAGATTTTATTTATTTATTTGAGAGAGAGAGCATGCACACGCATGAGTGGGGGGAGAGGGCAGAGGGAGAGAGAGAAGCAGACTCCCTGCTGAGCAGGGAGCCCTGGATATAGGGGCTTGATCCCAGGACCCTGGGATCATGGCCTGAGCTGAAGGCAAATGCTTAACTGACTGAGCCACCGAGCTGCCACCGCAAATCTCCTTTTAAAAAGTAATTTGGGGGGCGCCTGGGTGGCTCAGTTGGTTGAGCAACTGCCTTCGGCTCAGGTCATGATCCCGGAGTTCCGGGATCGAGTCCCATATCGGACTCCCGGCTCTGCGGGAAGTCTGCTTCTCCCTCTGACCTTCTCCCCTCTCATTCTCAGTCTCTTGCTCTCTAATAAATAAATAAAAATCTTAAAAAAAAAAAAAAAAAAAAAAAAGTAATTTGGGATCAGAAGTTTCCGTGGCAGTCTGTTTTGAAGATTCCATTGTTCTTTCACCCAGTCAAGGAGAAATTAAGTTTCCAGGTCCTACCATAGAATGTGGAAGATTTTTGTGAAATGGAAGGTAAGTGATGGCGTTGACTGAGGAAACTCAAAGTGCTTAGGGACCAAAGTAATTGGGTATTCAGATTTACGGACTTTGGGTATGGTTGCTCAGATTTTGGAATAATCTTTTCTGAGGAATTACCATGAACTAATCATCTTGGGCTTCTCCTTTCCTTTCGCAGTATGAGATCCCAGAATCTCTTCTGGCCCAGAGGACTTTGCAGTTCTCAGTTTGGCATCATGGTCGTTTTGGCAGGAACACTTTCCTTGGAGAGGCAGAGGTCCAGATGGATTCCTGGAAGCTTGACAAGAAACTGGATCATTGCCTTCCTTTACACGGAAAGGTAGTCTGCTTTAACAACTCCTTATACAGGTTGGATCTGAGGTAGCACGGTCTGCAGGGACCTCTGCTGCTATGTGTTGGTAGTGTCTTTGAATGAGTTCGACCATAACTTCAGACGCACTTGCATGTCAAGTGTGTTATCTCCTTGTAGGCCAGGCAAAGGATGAAGCCATGGTTTTCCTTTGAAAAGTCTTTCATATGTGTGCCAAGCTTTGCCTCATAACCTTCCAGAGGCCGGGCATATCCTAACATCCTAACTTGCACCTCTTCTCCAAGCTAACCTTCTGTGTGTCTCCTAATCACTCCTTTTCCAAGCTCATCTTTTCACTAAAGAAGTGGGAAGTAAAACAATTCATGGAGTCCTAATTGTGCTCTTTGTCACACAAGCCAGGGAAAATTTTACTTTGGTGATGGCACCTCAGGCAAGATTGTAGCCGTGTCCAAAATAGTGCCTGGGATCTGAGTGCAGACCAGGATTTGAGTCCTGTGTCTGTTATTTGCCAGCTAGGTAAGTCACCCCTGTTATAAAATAGGTAAATTACTTAACTTCTGTGAGCCTCAGCTTATTCATCTACAGAATGGGGATCATAATAATATTCCTCTTTTGCAGGCTTGTCCACAAAGGGCCAAGCAATGCCTGGTACCTAATGGACTTTCAGTAGATTATTGTCATTCTGGTTAAGATGAAATTGCTAAAACAGAGTTAGGATTTCTTGATGATCTGGACTGTTCGATGGCAAGGTTCCTTGGTAAAATTTTTTTTCACTAACATTTTCTTTTTTTATTATTATTTTCAATTAGCCAACATATAGCACATTGTTAGTTTTTGATGCATACACTAGCATTTTCAATGCTAAAAATAGTACGTGGTGTATAGACTATCTTTGGAAAGAAAGATAGGAAACTAGTAGCAGTGGCGGCTTCTGGGAAGAGAGACTGAGGTGAGAGAGCAATTTAGTTTTCTCTGTATGCCCTTTTAGAATGTTTGAACTTCTTACCATGTCCACATGTATCATTTATTTAAAAAAATTAAGAATAAGAGGATATGTGTGCACATGGTTCGAAATTGCAATGACAAAGAAGTATATAAAAAGAAGAGTACATTCCATTCCCTAGAAATAACCACTATTACCAACTACTTGGATATCTTTATAGAGATTTTATATTAAGCAGCATGAATATCCATGTAGGGATTTATATTTTTTCCTTTTTATACATCTAGGCTTGTATGAACCTCATCATGTACATATATCTTGATTTTTTTTCATTTGACAATTCATTATTTATCATGGGCATCTTTCTCTGCCATCACTTACATATCTATCTCATTTTCATTGCTGTATAGTATTATTTCATATACCTATATTATAAATTGTTGGCTTTTTTGCTGTTAAAACTATGCTGTACTATATATTCACCTTATTATGTGAATGTAATATAGGAGAAATTTCTGGTAGTGGAATTGCTGAGTCAGTCATGCAATATTTTGATAGCTACTTCCTTCCATAAAGAATATTAACAATCTTAAATCTGCCCCTTTAAATAGTAATAAAAATAGGAAAGCAATTATCTGCAATCTAGAGCATATTACTGGAAATATAGAATCTCTCTCCTTATTTTAAACATTTTATTTGAGAGAGAGAGAGAGCGTGCATGTCAGCACAAGCTGGGGGAGGGGCAGAGGGAGAGGGAAAGGCAGACTCCTCGATGAGCAGGGAGCCTGATGAGGCTTGATCCCAGGACCCCAGGATCATGACCTGAGCCGAGGGCAGATGCTTAATTTACCGAGCCACCCAGACGCCCCAGAGATGTAGAATTTCTCAAGCATTTGGCACTCGAGTCATTCTCTCAGGGGCCTGAAGTTGGTATAATGATACTAGAAATGTCACCATAAACCATTATGAACTACTGCCAATAAAAGTGTCTTACATCAAAAGAAAAAAAAAAACTGCATTAAGATGGAGACATTTGCTCTTTGCAATTATTTTGAGCTAGAATGGAAATATGCTACTGAAAAAATACACCAGTTTCTAGCAAAGGCTAACCCCAGTTTTAAGAGTCTACTGAAGTTCACAATCTGGAAATGAATAAGTTGTGTAGACATTTATAAACAACAAAAGTCTACCCAGCTTTACATATCTATTTTAACTTAAAACGCTACATTTATTGCCTCTGATCTCTCCCCCCACACCCCCAGCAATCCATTTGCTCCCATTCAGCTCCCACTCTCTTCCTGGCATCGAGCTTTATCTCTCCCATACAGTAAACTGTGCATCTGGGTATGTGGTACATTTTTCCAAGCCAGTGGGGATTATGCCTTCCCGTCATCGGTATACTCCATGCCGAGGACCTAGGTGAGAGGAGCCCCAGTGAACACAGGCAGGTGACAAGGCAAGTCTAGTCTGCACCAGCTCATGTCCTGGATACCAAAGCATAAAGAACAGAGCAATGCCCAGAGAGCCAATAGAGTGAAGCAGTTCTGGTACCAACAGCCAAAGACAGTAGGCCACTTGCTGCTTATTCCAGACATTCATTCATTCATTCTTACACTCATTCAGTAAATATTTGTGGAGCACCTACTATGTGCCAGCTACTTGGCTAAGTGTCAGGCCTACTAGGTCGAGCAAAACTAGTTAGATTCCTGTCTTCCTGGCATTTAGGTTCTAGTGGTAGAGACAGCCATTCATCACAAGTAATGTACATATAAAATTAGAAATTGTGGCATGCTCAAATCCTAGCAACAGAGCTCCACCTAGCCTTCAAATCTTTGCAAACTCTCCTCTGCCTTTGGCTCAGGTCATGATCTCACGGTCCTGGGATCAAGCCCCACATTGGGTTCTCTGCTCAGCAGAGAGCCTGCTTCCCGGACCTCTCCCTCTGCCTGCCTCTCTCCCTTTGTGTGATCTCTTTCTCTCTCTCAAATAAATAAATAAAATCTTTTAAAAAATCTTTGCAGACTCTCTTTAAAAAATGCTTTTTATCTTGGAAAATCATACAAGCAATACATACCATTCTCTTGAAAAAGACTGTGTATATATATATATGCATACACACACACACACACACAGGCAAAAGTGAAAGCACTCTTTCCTTTCCCCAATCCAGTCCTCTCTGTAGAATAAACAAGTGTTAAGTTTGTATGTATCTTTCAGGGTTTTTCTTTTTCTTTCTTTTTTACTTTTTGTCAGGAGAAAAAGACACAAATTTATTCTATGCACTGTAGTATAGTAGGTAAAAGCATGGACTCTGGAACCAGTCTGTCTGAATCTGAATCCTGCCGCCTCTGCCGGTTGCTGTGTTACCTTGGGCAAGTTACTTAACCTCTCTGTTCCATAATCTGTAAAATGGGGCTAATAGTACCTATAGGGATTATCTTGAGGATGGCACAAATGGTATATTTAAAGTACTTATAACATAGTGAGCACTATATAAGTGATGATGATGATAATCATTATTTACATATGTACATATTCACATGTACAAACATGAACATATTTCAATATAAGCGCGATACTTTTTCTGCATTTTGCTTTGTTGACTTACTAGTATGGCTTGGGTATCTTTCTGAGTCAGCACGTATGGATTCCCTGCGTTCTTTTTGATGATTGCATGCCATGATCCAGACGCCGTCTGCGGGCACTAAAATCACTCACTTAACCTTTCCTATATTGATCAACATTTAGGGTGTTTCCACTTTTGGGCTTTTACTAACAATATTGATAGCAAGATTCCTCATCATGGTGTCAGTCGCCTGTGAGTCTGTGTGGTAACTTCGCTGGAAGACCTTTGAGGGTATTTGGAATCTAGTCACTGTATCCCCCAGGTAGCAAAATAGTGGGCATTGCAGAAGAACTTGTTGGTTTTTCTCCAGCTCCTTCTGCAGGAACTGCCTTGGAAGCTTGTGGCTGCTATGGCCTAGGCACCCTGGATTGTATTCATAAGGAGGATTCTCTTATGTCATGAAGCTGTTCTAGGGATCAGTTTTCGAGTGTTCTCAGCGAGAGGTCCCAACAACTCCTGAGAAGCCCCGCCTGACCTGTCGGGTTTCCCTGTGTTTCAGATCAGTGCTGAGTCCCCGACTGGCTTGCCATCACACAAAGGCGAGTTGGTGGTTTCATTGAAATACATCCCAGCCTCCAAACTCCCTGTTGGAGGTGACCGGAAAAAGAGTGAGTTTTTTTGGAGGGGGGACGGTTTTCTGGATTTAGTCCTTGGTGTTCTGTATAGGGCATCTGTGAGATAGTGTAGCTGGTGGCCAATCTTTAAGAGACAAGATTGAGATGCTCCTTAGATCATCTTCTAGGGAAGATTCCTTTACTAAGTAAGCCTTTTCTGCATTCTTTTCAAGCACAAGAGAATATCTTAGGGTTGGCACTCATTTTTTTTTTTTTAAGGCCATTAAACTGACTTGGTCTCAGTCCAGCTATGGTGAGCTATTAAGAGGGCAGATTAGAACAGAAAGTTTGGGGTGAGAAAGGGGTGGTGCACAGGGTGGTGAAATGTGAGGGACAGGAAGTTAAAGGTCGAGGCGGGGTAAATGAATACACCGGGCGCTATGCTAGTGACTAGGGACATGTGGATGAATAAGACATGTTTGCCCTCCCTTGAGAAGCTTAGTGTAGCGAGGACGACAGTCAGATGCTGAAAGAGCGCAGATACAGGAGTCATGAATTTTCTCTGGTTACATTCGGGGAGAACTTGAAAGAGGAAGTAAGGATGAAACTGGACTTCAGAAGAGGATGGGGTGAGAAGAGCAGTACCAGAAGAAATAGCATGAGTAAAGATATTAAAAAGGCACGGTAAATGTGGGGTTGGACGTAAAGTGTGAGGTAGTGAATTCCTTATTTCGGCGGCGCTGGGGCGCTATGAGCGGAGCTGCGATTGTTGATAAGGCGGTGCCTGACTGAAAGGGGCTTGGAACATGACGGGAAGGAGCTGAAATTGATCCACTGGTGCAATGGGAAGCCAAAGGTCTTAGAAAGATACGTGATGCAGGGTCTAATCCAGAGGATACAGGGTTCAACAAGACCCCCAAGAAGGGTGTGCGGGATGACTAGAGAAGAGAAGTGAGGATAGGACCATAGAGAAGAGCAACACTTTAAAGGATGAAGAGAGGACAAAAAGCTAATGAGGTAGAGAGTTATTTTGGGAAAGAGCTTGCAGAAGAAAAGAGCAGAGGTTGTCAATAGTGATGAAATACTACTGGGATGTCAGACTGGTGAGGACAGGGAAGACATGGCTCATTGGCGTTAGGTTGTATTTTCAGTGGGTTAGTGGAAGAAGAAGCCAGATTTCACCAGAAACTAGGCCGACTGAATGAAGCAAAGAAGTAGGAGTAGTGAGTAGGGACTCTTTTTTTTTTTTTTTTTTAGGATAATTGATGGTGAAAGAAAGAGATAAGGATAAAAGAAGGTTTTCTTTTTAAAGGATTTTTTTCTTTTTTTAAAAGATTTTATTTATTTATTTGAAACAGGTGGAAGGGCACAAACAAGGGGGAGGGGCAGAAGGAGAGGGAGAAGCAGACTCCCCGATAAGCAGGGAGCCCAATGTGGAGCTTGATCCCAGGACCTCAGGATCATGATCTAAGCCGAAGGCAGACGCTTAACCAACTGAGCCACCCAGGCGACCATTTTTAAAGGATTTTTATTTATTTATTTTTATTTATTTTTTAAAGATTTTATTTATTTACTTGACAGAGAGGAGAGAAATCACAAGTAGGCAGAGAAGCAGGAAGAGAGAGAGGGGGAAGCAGGCTCCCCGCTGAGCAGAGAGCCTGATGCAGGGCTCTATTCCAGAACCCTGAGATCCTGACCTGAGCCAAAGACAGAGGCTTTAACTCACTGAGCCATCCAGGCGCCCCCCCTCTTTCTTTTTTAAAGGATTTTTAACTCACTGAGCTATCCAGGCGCTCCCCCTCTTTTTTTTTAAAGGATTTTTAAAGAAGAACAGGTGAGATTAGTGTATATTTAGACTGAAAGAATAGGACTAGTAGAGGAAGAGATATTAAAAATGGGAGATGGGTTCTCCCTCTGCCTCTCCCCCCTGGCTTTTGCTCTCTCTTGCTCACACACTCTCTCTTTCTCAAATAAATAAATAAAATATTTTAAAAGGGGGGAGGGGTGCTCCTGTGTGCCTCAGTGGGTTAAGCGTCTGCCTTTGGCTTAGGTCATGGTCCCAAGGGCCTGGGAGCAAACCCTTTATCCAGCTCCCTGCTCAGCAGGGAGTCTGCTTCTCCCTCTGCCTCTCCTCCCTGGCTTGTGCTCTCTCTCTCTAATAAATAAATAAAATCTTGAAAAAAAAAAAGGAGGCTGGGGGGTTGAAATTGATGATGCCTGATGAGTCCTGTGAAGTGTGGGCACGGGATCAAGAACACAGGTAGAGGAGTTCCCTTTTTAAAAATAATTCAACAAATATCAGGCAACTTTACTTCTCTAAGCCTCCACTTTCCCATCTATAAAATGGGAATAATAGTAGATACCTTCTACTGTTGCTTTGACAATTAAATGCTTAATGTAGAATCAGGCACATAGCCGGTTTTCTAAAAAGCATTTATTGCGACTGTTGTCCTTACTAATTGAGTCAGGCACTGTGTTAGGTCCTGAGAGTGGAAGTCAGATGTGGTCCAGTTGTCATCGAGCTTGTTGCTTTCAGGAGCCAGGAGTGGAAGGTACTTTGTAGGCAAAGGTCAAGAGAAATCTGAAGGGGGAGGGGCTCACTTGCTATGGCTGACCTCCCTTGCAGGTAAAGGTGGGGAAGGGGGAGAGCTCCAAGTGTGGATCAAAGAAGCCAAGAACCTGACGGCTGCCAAATCAGGAGGGACTTCAGACAGCTTTGTCAAGGGGTGAGTCCCTGGGCCAGCACCAAACTAACCAGTTCCGGGACAAGGAAGTTAAGAGAGGAACCCAAATTAACCTTTCTCTGTGGATATTATCCTTATATATCCTTACATCTCCAGCAGCCAACTCTGTTCCTGAAAATAGGTAATGGGACAACCTCTACAACCACCTTTGTTCTGGTCTGAGCTCGGTTTGGACTATGCTATAGTGTGCATTTCCAGAGAGGAGGGTGGTAGACAGGCTGGACTTTTCCTTTGTTATAGACTTTGGCTTTTAATGAATCCTGAATGAAAAGCTGTGTCCCCTGACTCTTAGGATGTAGAAACTCAGGCCTGTGCTCCCCACGATATTGAAGCAACGCCAGCTCCCCCCAAATGATCAATCACCCTGCTGACTTAAGTTCTCTCGCAAATCATGGTTGGCTAGGCCTATAGTCAACAACTATGGGTTTTCTTGAAAGAGGACCTTGTCTAATAGAAATGGAACCAAATATTTAAAAACCCATGTTTGGTAGAGTATAGATAAGTTTACTAATGACACTATATTAATTTTCTCTCTAGGTTAAAGGAATTGAATCAGGTGAATGGTCCAGTGGGGGTAGCGGGAAGTCTGCTTCGGCATATTCGAAGGCGGGAGTTTGTGTGCTAGCATCCATATGACGACCTCCCTCCCTGGGCTAGGCCTGCGGCAGGGGAAAGGGGAATTTAGACGGGTATTTACCAGCTTTGAGTAGGTTGTTGATTATTCCCCACCCTCTGCCAGATACCTCCTTCCCATGAGGAACAAGGCCAGTAAGCGTAAAACTCCCGTGATGAAGAAGACCCTGAATCCCCACTACAACCACACATTTGTCTACAATGGTGTGAGGCTGGAAGATCTGCAGCACATGTGCCTGGAACTGACTGTGTGGGACCGGGAGCCTCTGGCCAGCAATGACTTCCTGGGTGGGGTCAGGCTGGGCGTTGGCACTGGTGAGAGCCTCTCCCCCGTCCTGACTATTTTAAAGGCCTCTTGCGTAGTTTTCACTCCTCATATACCCGTAGCCCTTCCTTCAGAGCCTCTCTATCACAAAAGTAGTCTTCTTTACTTCCAGTTAACATTTGGTCACTGTCGACTGAGTGCCTACTATGTGTAGGCCTCAGGGGACGGCTGAGCTCACGCACCGTTAACGGGTACCCGTGAACGGGACCCTGATGGCCATGAATGCCATCATCTCACCACCAAAAAAAAATCTAAAAACCTACCTGCATCCATACGGATAATTTCCATCTTCCATCCTGTTGTAATGAAAGAGGGACCTTTCTAGCAAAGTCCATGCTCTTTCCAAGCATTCTGGATCACACCCTAACCTTCTTAGCCTCGCTTCTGGAATCTCCCCTCTCTCCTATCTGATCACTTTCATTCCCCCTACCTCCCTACTGGAGGAGAAAACAGATACGCTCTGGTATTGCCAATCTTAAGAAACAGAAATTAACCTTTTCTTGACCCAACATTCCCCCTTCTAATTTCTTGAAAGGAATTGTCTCTACTTCCTCGCCTCTCTTTAGTCCTCAGTCCACTGTGCTCTGGCTTCTGTCTCACTGCTCCACTGAGCAGTTGCTCATCATAAACTTTTGTTTCCATCTTACTAGAATTTTCATGCAATTTAGCCTAACTGATACCTCCCTTTTTCTTGAAATACTTAGCTCCTACTGATTCTGCACTTGTCTTTGGAGTTTTCTCATTCTCTACCCACACCCTAAATATTGGTATTCTTCAAGGCTTAGTCTTGAATCCTTTCTCCTCTCTGCAGTCTCTGCACGCCTGTGGACTTAAATACTACTTGTATATTAAGAAGTCATACAGAGCACTTAACCCGAAGTGTCTAGAATGAGGTTTTCACAAATGCAAGTCAGGTCATATCAGTCCTCTACTTAAAACCCTTCAGCAGCTCACTCCTGTGCTTAGAAGACAATCCGAAGTTCTTGCCATTCTGACAGGCCCCTACAGATTTTGGACCCTTTGTTCCTTTATAATCTATATTTATATCACTTTCCTGCTAGCTCCCTGTCCTCCAAACACAGTGACTCTTTTCTGCTCTCCAAATATACCAAGCTCATTCCCACTTCAGAACCTTTGCAATTATTGTTAACCTCTTTCTGGCTCCTTCCCATCCTTCGGAGCTCCACTCAGATGCCTCCTTGGAGAGGCGCTCAGACCACTCCAGCTAAAGGAGGCCCTAATCTAGGCACTGCCGACCGCCCTCTTTATTTACTTCATGACACTTATCTCGCTATTTGAAGTATTCTTGGCTTCCTTGTAAATGTTGTGTTTCCCCTATTCAAATGTAAGCTGCCCATAAGGCAGGACTTTTTTTTTTTTCTTTGTTTACCACTGTATCTCTCAAGCCTTGAAGAGTACCTGGTACACGGTAGGCACTCAATAATTGTTTGCTGACAAAATGAATGTACAAGACAGTGGGAATGAGGCCACATCCAATCCAAACCTCGGGCCTGGAGTCTATAGCTAGAGGGAAAAAAAAAAAGTGTTTAGCTGCTGCTTCTCCCACCCCCCACAGCCCCCCACTTTTTTTTTTTTTAAATTTCGTCGAGTTGGCAGTGATAGAAAGGCAGTAGCTCTTGTCAGACGCGAGAGCTCTGTCATGGCCTCAGAGGGAGAGGTCTGAAGCTACTGTGTGCTGTTTGGAGTCTCATTTCTTAAGTCTGAAGTCTCCTGATCGAGTCTCAGCAGCACAGAGATAGCCTTGCAGGGTCAATAGGGAGCAGTTCCCAGATGGCGGTCCCTATCCACCCATCTCCGTAACACGCTGTCTTTTGTGGGATGGCTACCCTTGCCGTGTAACCCCTCTTTCCCGGGGTTGGGGGGTGCTGAGGCGTGGGTTCCCTGTTCAGCTGCTCTTCTGGTATTTCTCCTCAGGGATCAGTAATGGGGAAGTGGTGGACTGGATGGACTCGACTGGGGAAGAAGTGAGCCTGTGGCAGAAGATGCGACAGTACCCAGGGTCATGGGCGGAAGGGACTCTGCAGCTGCGTTCCTCAATGGCCAAGCAGAAGCTGGGCTTATGAGTCCCCGTCTTACTCTGCAGGTCCAGCCCTGTCCAGGGCAAGTCAGAGGAAGTGAAGAAACCAAGAGCAAAGATTTATAATGTTGTGTGTGTGTGTGTGTCTGTGTGTGTGCATCTGTGTGTGTGTTATGTATGTGTGTGTGTATAAACATGTATTTCTACAATTCTCATTATGCCAGAGTCAGGCAGACTTGTCCCCTTTTTAAAAGCAGGCTCAAGAGTAAGGGTCTGTTCTAAATGTTTTTATTTGTGCTTCATCTAGTATATTTCCAGAGTCCACGCATATATCTCTATGGTATTTAATTAACTTAAAAATCTTTTAAAACAAGGTGTGTTTTTTTTTTTTTAATCTGCTGTCTTACAAGGCTTTTCCTCCTCCCCCAGGAAGCCCTGGCTGCCTTTGGCATTCACACAGGTCTGTGTTGCAAGGTTTGCCTGGGAAGCAGGGCTGGGTTATTAGAGACAGGAGAAGATGGGAGAGAGGTGAGCAGGTCTGCCCCCTTCCTTTCCAATTTCTGTTTTTAACTCCATTTTTACCTTGATAAATTTCTGGAACTCGGCTTTTAACTCTTCTTGTTCTTCAATAGTTTCCGTAGTGCTTGGGTCTCATGGTTTCCTTTGAAATGCTAAGAAAATTCCCAAGTTCCTTCCGGCTCCAGACACCTTTACTAGACCTTTAGGGGATTCTTATAATGGAGCTGCTTCAGAAAAAACACTTTAATTAGGTAGTGACTGAGTCATGGACATGCCCCAAATGGCTTCTCGGTGGTCTCATAGGACCCAACTGGCTGAGAGTGAAATGTCTCCCAGCTGTGCTGGGTCTTTGCATTTTATACAGATACAGCTGTTGGAGAGTTCCTCATTTCTCTAATAAAAGACATCTTCACCCTCATGTGCCATATCTTCCTGAGCACTTGTGTCCGCGGTGTGGTACCACACACAATGTGGTCTACATACCATCATGCCAGCCAGAATAGCCAAGTACTGTCTAAACTGGCCCAGTGTTGGGGCGCCTGGGTGGCTCAGTTGGTTAAGTGTCTGCCTTCAGCTCAGGTCATGATCTGGGGGTCCTGGGATGGAGCCCTGCATTGGGCTCCCTGCTCAGCGAGGAGCCTGCTTCTCCCTCTCCCTCTACCCCTCCCCCCTGCTTGTGCTCTCTCTCTCTCTCACACACACACTCTATCTCAAATAAATAAATAAAATCTTAAAAAAAAAAAAAAAAAACGACCCAGTGTTTCTCCAGACTGGGCACTGTTAGTACTCTAAGAGAATGTGTTTGGAGAACCTCCCAGTTATTCTGACTTCCTCCTTAAAGTAACTTCAGTTTCTATTTTTCCTATTGTTTCCTAAACTTGACCTAGATATAACATAGATGTGATGAGTTGAGACTTTTCTAAGAAGGGTCTGGTGACCTGAGGATCTTTTCTGAAACTCACTGTACCAAACCGACCTTTTTATCCTTGCAATTATATCTACACAAAGTCGTTTGTGAAAGGCGTCTATACCAGAGAAGAAATCCCTTTTGGTAGAGTCTGCTGATTTCTCCTCAAAGGGCCACTAGATCGAGGGCAGCTACTATGGTTTCTACTGTATGGGTGAACCGAATGGAGGAGTGTTTTTTAAAAGGTTTGTTTGGTATGGCTTGATCCTGTAATGGAAGCTTAATTTGGAATCCTGGCCTGTAACTCGCTCCTTTGTTCTCCACCCCCTGAAATGTATGTGTGCTTCAATAAAGCTTTCTCACTTGTCAAGTGTTTGCATTTGTTAGTTCTACTGAGGCTTTTCTCTCTGATGTCCTCACTTACAGCAGTTGCCGTTCAGTGGCTTGAAGGAAAAGAACCAAAGTGACAAATCCCCTTCCCTAAGCGTACACTGTACTGATTCAAAGAGAATTTCCCTTTCCCTATGTTGCTGCCTGATACTTCTGCCGAGCCCTGATGTGTTGGCCTTTGTGTCTGGTCTCTAGGGAGAGACCCGAGAATCCATCTTAAAAGCGGCACCACTTTTCTTTCTCTCAAGTACCAAAAGAACTCCTTCTCGAGTTTTGTATCCCCCTACCACTAGGAAGGAGAGAGTTGTGCACAGGGGGAGGAAGATGTTCTCTGCTGTGTTTCTTTCTGGATCCTTCGATATCTCAAGGAGGTAGGGCCTTTTCCCTTCACCCCTTCTACCATTAAATAATTTCAAGAAATAAATAACACAGATGCTAAGCAACTCACCTCAGAAATAAGGCCCTGGGTTAAGAAACCTGGGTTTCTAGGCAGAGCCCAAGTGATTCCTGACCTCTCGTGCAAAAAGACATGAATATATAGCGAATGTCTTTTGTGTACAAAGATTTATGCGAGGCACATTATATGTCATTTCCTTTATTTCTCCAAGCACCTTATGAAGTAGGAAAATTTCCCTTTCTACAGATGAGGAAACTCAAGCCCACTACTGTACAACAGAGTTGGCCTTTGAATCAAGGTCTGATTCCACTGTATCGTGTTATTTCCTGTGAGGGCATTATATGTGTTACGGGCGAAGATTCAAAGGAAGGGATGACTCTGTTTTTCTAAAATATGTCAAAGAAATAAGTTTAGTCTACGAGGTAGGATAATCAGGAGGCTTTGGATGTTACCTAACCAGCTGACGGACTCAATGGCTTGTGCACACGAGTATGTGTATGTGTGTGTGTGTGTGTGTGTATGAGAGAGATGGGGAGATGGAGATGGGGAAGATGGGAGGCAGAGAGAGAAAAACAAACAGACAAGTACAAGGTTGGGGTGAGGCTAGCCCCCTTGTCTGGCTGTGAGCTTGATTCTGCTGCCGCCCCCTCCCCCTTTACTTTAGAGGCTGGAATTTCTGAATCATAAGGCAAAAGAGGTTACAGTGAAACTTAACCTAAAGAAAGCAAGATTCACTTGCTTATCTGACTACTCAATAAAAAGAAAACAAAAGCTTCTCAATTTTTTGAAGCTAGAGGAATATTTCTATGCGTGAGTCAGGCCCACGTGGAGACTCGGTTCAAGTTGTCATTCATGTTGTCATTTGGGCCTTTGCCCTGCTAGCATGCCCTGGCTTGCCACTTGAGGTGTAAGTGATAAAGGCAAGGCAGGGCATTTATTCTGACTAATGTGCAGTCTTTGCCTTTGGAAGCACAGACCTTGTCTGACCAGAGATTTCCCACATTAGCTCATTGTATTTTGCCTTCTGCCCATAACTTGTCTTTTGACTTTCAAGCTCCTGTATTTCCCTGGAGGGAAGAGGGAGAAGGGACTTTTTTGCTCTAAGTTTGATCATTCACTCCATGGCCTGGTTCATTCAGCCACTGCCTGACTTTTTATTTTGCATTTTACAAAGGAGATTTCCACTAAACCTGCAGTGGAAACAGCTTCTCTCTGACTCACTACTACCCCCCTTTGTTCTGGGCTCATGATTTTTATCCCATCCCTCTTCTTTGGAGAGTGGATTTTCTTGAGTTGAGAGCCTCCCAGTTCCCTCTTTCCTCCTGGGTCCACGCCCAAGTCTTGTGCTGGGTAGGATTACATAGAGAAGGTGAAACTCTTGTCTTTGCTTGGAGCAGTCAGCTGTCTTGAACTGAAAAGTCAAAAAGGTAGGGGCAATACAGCATAATGCTTAAGAACATGGACTCCAGAGCCAGCCTGCTGGAGTTTAAATCCCAACTCCGTAACTTACTAGCTGTCTGATCTTAGGTGAGTTGCCTCACCTCTCTGTGCTTCAATTCCCTCATCTGTGGAATGGGACTAATCACAGGACCCGCTTGAGAAGGTTCTGAGAAGATTTCTGAGTCAGTGGGTAGAATGTTTAGAACAGCACTTAGTACATAGTGGGGGCTCAGGCATTAGTTCCGCCTCTCCACTCAGCCTGCTTTCTTCCCTCTAATTTTCCACTGGGGACTCCCTAGGCAAAGCCAAAGAAGGGCTGCCGAGTCTTAACCATGACCCTGGGTTCCATGAGAGTCATGGTTAAGAGGTAAGAAGGTTCTCATACATTATATGTTACAAATAAACAAACAAACAAACAAATAAATAAATAAAATGTGCAAAGAAGGGGGGGAAAAAGGAAGGTTCTCAGCAGCACGGGAAGGATACCTTTTCTTCAAACATGCACACGCCATAGTGTTGCTGCATTTCACAACGGCCCAGCCTCAAATTTACTTTCAGGCCCGGCTCTTAAGGCTTGACTTCGGGCTGTAGTGACTCCCACCTGCTCTGTGCTCACCTCTTAAAAGGGATTTGTTGGGCGTCTGCCTTTAGCTCAGGTCGTGTGATTCCATGGTCTTGGGATGGAGCCCCTCATTGGGCTCCCTGCTGAGCGGGGAGCCTGCTTCTCCCTTACCCGCTCCCCCTGCTTGTGTTCCCTCTCTCACTGTATCTCTCTCTGTCAAATAAATAAATAAAATCTAAAAAAAAAAAAAGGATCTGCCTGGTGGTGGGGATTGAGGAGGGCACGTATCGCATGGAGCACTGGGTGTGGTGCATGAACAATGAATCTTCTAACCCTGAAAAAATAAAATAAATGTATTTGGGGGGGAAAAGGATCTGAGTAAGTTAATATGTGAGGCTGAATCTGTCTTTTTTTTTTTCCTTCTCCACTAGTTCTACAGAGGCTTGGAGTGATGGTTTCCGGGTTGCCTAGATCATGAGCAGGGGGCTTCTCTGAGGAAAGGACAGCCCTGGCTGCCTTTTGCTGAGGAACTGGAGGCTCAGTAAAGAAGAGATTGTTGCCCGTGAGCCAGCTCGGGGGAGCCAGGACCAAACATTCTGCTCTGGCCTGATTCGTCTTCCTAAGCGGCCTCTCATGGCCGCATTTTCCCTACTCTTAGATGAAGCAATGGTTAACATCATATTTGTAACCCAACCCCCTAAAAGGGCAAAGGACAAGCTCAAGAAGGTCTTGAAGCTCCCACCCACCACCTCCAATGATACAGTTCACCTGTAGGGGCAAAGCCCCCTACACTTGCTTACTTACATTTATGTCCTGGTTGTGTGTTGTGACAGTGCTGCCCTCTGCTGTCACCTCAGGGTAGAGGAACCATTTCAAACAGCCAGTTGGTGAATGAACGGAGAATTTACTTATCTGGAAGACTGTGTAGAGCAGCGCAAGGGACCAGGTTGCAAAAAGAAGACTTTCACCCCCAGCCCATGGCCCAGGACCTGTCCTCAGTCCCTGCCTAGCTTCGTATGCTCCTCGAGTGCTACTTATAGCAGAGACTTGCTTAGGGAAACTATTACACAGCCCTACAAAGGGGCCTGGGAATGTCCCAGGATTGGTGGATCTCACCCACCTCAGAGTCCTGTCCCTAGAACCGTGGGGAACGATTTCTGCCTTTTATCAGGCCCCAGTTTTGGCCGACTAGGGGAGTTTTCCCTTGACCTCCATCCATGCCCTGGCTCAAGTTCACTCGCACATGTCCCTTTGCTCTCGGCGCTGGATCAGCTCCTGGTCGCTCAGTAGGTAGTCATCAATGAATGTGAAGATTTCCTCGGGGGTGACAGGTTCCATGTAGCGTTCCCGGTCAATTCCCTGCTTGTCAATCAACACCATGTTGAAGTAGGAGGGGGTGAGGCGCTGAAATTGCCTAGAAAGAGGAGCCCACAAGGTGTGAGTGAGACCTTGTCTGGGCCCCCCAGGCTCTACTCCATTCTAAAGTTTCACGGCTCTAATTCCTTCCCTACCTGATCTCTTGTCGCCACCCCCTCTCCTACCTCAAGCCCCTTTGTTTTTTCTCTGTTCAGACCCTAGTCTTGTCCCTTTGCATCTAACTCTGCTACACCGTCCCTTCCTTACCCCAGAGGGAGCAACTGTGTTGACACCAGGCTATGCTTCCCTCATAGGCGCCTTTCAGCAGGACTATCACATATACTATGCAAGCTCCACGGACTAACTCCAGGGAGTACCAGTGGTACGTACTATGATGCGACTAGTGTTTTCTAGAGTTGAGCTGGGCCTAACCTGCACAACTGTACATGGCAGCCCTGAGGTTGATTAATATTACCTGGTCAGCTCTTCTCTCTGGAGATGCAAGTTTGCCATCTCCTTCCTCTGCGTGTTTCCCAGGCTCTCCCCTACCTGGGACTGAATCTTTCTGTCCCCACTGCGACTGAGCCCTAGAGGCAGGTATCCTTTATAGAATAGCAAGCAACAGCAGCTTGACTGGCACTGAGTATACGTGCAGGCATCGGAGGGATGATAATAGATAGATAATGAGAAGAGTTCACTTCTACCACCTGTCCTCGATAGTCTTCTCTTCGCCCAGGGTCCAGAGGAGTGCGAATCATATTTTAGTGCCTAAAAAGATGCCTTTTGCTCCTTTGGAGACTGAAGACAAAGAGATGAGGCCATGAGGCAACAGAATTAGAGGCTTCTCGGAGTTACGTTTGGGTCTGTGTCTCAGCCCTGGTTGTGATTCAGAGTCACCTGAGGTGCCTTATGAAAGCACAGTCCTGGAGCGCCTGGGTGGCTCAGTCATTAAGTGTCCGCCTTCGGCTTGGGTCATGATCCCAGGGTCCTGGGATCGAGCCCTGCGTCAGGCTCCCTGCTCAACAGGGAGCCTGCTTCTCCCTCTCCCTCTGCCTGCTGCTCCCCCTGCTTGTGTTCCCTCTCTCACTGTCTCTCTGTGTCAAATAAATAAAGTCTTTTAAAAAATTAAAAAAAATAAGAGCACAGTCCTGAGGTAGTTTGGGGTGGAGCCTGGTCATCTGTGTTTTACACTCTCCCTCCTGCCCATTTGATTTTGGTATTCTACCACTCTCTGGTTTTACCTATCGCATCCGAAGAGTTCAAACACAAGGCATGCCTCCAGAGGGTAGTGGCTGCTGCTTCTCCCCCAACCCTCCCATTGCCAGTGTCCTGCCCGGGGTTGCTGTCCCCCTCCTTCCCTGTGGCCTCCAGCCTGGACCTGAGCTCCTCGATGATGTTGGCTGACAGCTGTTGCTCCCGGATGCGCCCCACCTCCTGAGGTGGCCGCCCCACCAGTTCAATGATGGTCACGTGGCGTTGGTCCAGTCCACAGGTGGATTGCTAGGGGAGAAGAGAAGGTTTGATGGAATAGGTCCTCGGACTCAAACCCAAGGCTACTTAGCTCATTCTTCCTGGGACCACACTGAGGCAGTGTAGGAAAGGAAGGGCCTCTCCCCCAACCATCATACCATGGGGTTCAACAACCTCTTTCCTCTGTCATTCCTGACGCATTTGCCCTAACAGTATTTCTTTTGTCCCAGTGAAATGTACCAAACCTGTCACACCATGTGGTGTAGAAAAGCGAAATGTAATTGATAGATTGCAGGAACATAGTCTCTCCTTGTTTAGTATTGCATTGGCTTTACCCTACGTAGGTTCTTAACAGATAGCTGTGGTGATATGATTATAAGGGCTGTTGTTTAGTGAACACACATACCTAATGCTTTGCAGGAATCGGTGAATCCTTACAACACCCCTACCGAGGTGGTATCATTCCGGTTCTGTAGCGGACACAGTAACATGCCCAAATTTGCATGACAGTAAGATGCTGAGCCAAGATTCAAACTGAGGGCTGATAGTGCCTGCCCAAGTGTATGCTCCTTACCACTAGGCTACATGGCCAGGGCCTTCTTTCTCAGTCTCCAGGATTTCTCCAAAGTAGGGCCAGTGCTCTTTTCATTACTTTTTGTTGCCTTCCTCACACCGGGCAGGACACCCTATAGCCCTATCCTGGCTCTTTGTCTTGCAGGGTCGCCTCTTAGCCAGTTACCCAGAGCGAGGTTTAAAACAACAGTGAACACTCCGGGGCGCCCAACCCCTTATTTAATCCTTGAGCTACTCCTCTAGTCCTGACCCTCAGAATCACTGCCCTTACTGGCTGCTTCCTGTTCCTGTTCTTGCTTTCTGTTCAAGCTGAGGTATTGTCTTTGTCTGCCCCTTTCGGGGGGTGGGGAGAGATTGCTGGAGGCATTAGATTGTTTTGGGTATGGACACCCAGGGTCATCCGTTTGATAGAGTTGATGCCATCATGAGCCTCTGAATATTGATTGACTTAACAACTTCTAGGATTTAACCTTTAGAAATCCCGCTAAATAGCATCTTTTCTTAGCTGAGTGTCTAGCCCCTTGCAGCTCCCCAGAGCCATTTCTCGTGGTCCCATTAGTACTCCATGAATTCTCTTCAAGAACCTTTTTATAAGATCTGATGGGCATATCTATTGTGTCTTATCTATCTCTCCCTCCCACACAAATGGCTTTGGCTAGGTAGCTCTTAGTAATGGGGTGGGCTTAGGGGGTAAGTAAACCCCCTAATTGGGGGTTGGGTCTCACCTGCAGCATAGAGATCTGCATTTTATAATATCGGTTGGAGGGATCAGGAGCTGAGATGATGAGAAGTCGCTGTTTCTCATAGAACTGATCCAGAAGGCCAGCGGCAGAGTTGACATTGACATTAATCTTCATAGCTAGGGCAAGGGCATATGGTCAGTTCAGAGTACGGCCTTTCCCTCATTCCAACACAGGTAACAACACCTTGAGGAGTTGCGGTCTTTCGGGTTAATCCTCTGTGGTTGTTTCTGCTTTTCCTTGGGGGAAATCCTGAAAGAACACTTGGAGATTTTGAACCCTTCTGATTGAGGTAGGAGTATTCTATGGGGGAACATCGGCTCTTAAATAAACACATCTCAGAACCCCCCCCCATTCCCACATCATGCACATTGCTAGTGGACCACTGTGCCATACATAAGGAAAGATCCTCCAAAGTAGCCCTGATCAGTATGTCCACCCTGCCTAACCCCCTGGTTTCACTCACGGGTACAGATGGGTGGTGATCCTGACCACTGGCGGCTGGACTGGCAGACCCGGGAGGGGGTTCCTTGGCGTTCATAACCTCCGTCGCAGTGATATTCACAGGTGGCTCCATAGTTGTCCCCTGCTGAGGTGCAGGTGAGGTAGCCATGCTGTGGTGGTTTTAGAGTTGGGCAGCGTCTCACTGTCAGGGAGGAGTTCACGTGAGGGGCTGTGGTATCTCTTTTAGGAACAAAAGGTTCAGAGGGTGCACAGGCTGTATTTTCTAGATCAGGAGACCTAAGAGGATCAGAACGAATGGCTTCTCTGTGTTTCCAGAGGCCAAGGGCAGAGCCAGAATTTTCCCCCTCAGGAATTAAATGTGAAATGCGCACAAAGGTGTTCATAAAATCTGGAGGTGCAGGTGAGTATACACGTTATAAAAAAGACTATCAATCTGTAAAAAAAAATTGTTTGTTTTCAGACTTCATGGACACCCTGCACAAAGATGACCATCTTGCGCAATTAAGTTTTAATATCAAAAATAAGTTGGAGACTTGAATATCCATCAGTGGTAAAAGTGTTAAGCAAGTCAAAATATATTCTTAGAAGTAGGTTAATATGTTCTTGTTGAAAATATTTCTGAAGAATTTTTTAAAAGCATGAGAAAACTACTTGTGTTGTAGTGAAAGTGAAAATGGGTGATCTAAGATTGGGTGTACAGTATGAGCTCAACTATCTATTTTTTTTTTTTTAAGTCTATGTAGATAAAAGACTGGGAGGAAAATCCCAAAAGATTAACAATAATTGCCTCTGGATGATGGGGCAATAGATTTTTTTCCCTTTGCATATTTATTTCCAAAATGTTCAACGATGAGCATGAATTATTTTTATAACGAAAAAACCAAATCAAAACAATACAATACAACCCAAGGAGGAAGAATCAGGCAGCCAACACCAACCACCAATTTCAGCAGAGGTCAAAGACTGAGAATGAAGGCTGATTAGATTTGATAACTAGAAGACTAAGAAAAGAAATAAATATAGAGTATCTTCATGAATTTTATCGAGATTTAGAATGAGACAGTCTTTTTGGGGAGTCAGGGCTTCTGAAGCATGTATACACATGTAATGCAGCCTCCTGAACGACCCTGTGTAAGTGAACTTGTTTTTTCCCTCTCCCAGTATCAAAGAGGCATCTGTTTCAGGCACAGATGGGAGAGGGTTGTGGTGGGCATGGAGAGGGTCAGGGTAGAGCAGGAATAATGAACAATGTAGAGATGGAAGACTTCTTTCTGACCTTGTACTTTCACAATGAACTTGCAGCTGGCTCGGTTATAGGCTCGATCATAGGCAGTGTAACGAATCACATGCTCTCCTTCAGGAAAGTGAGAGCCAGGCTCAGGGCCCCGGAGTGTCACCCTGCATGGGACCAGATAAGAGAGCCACTGAGGAAAGAGACCCTTAGAACTGGGGTCTGGGGCACATCATCATCGCGGCTGCGGTGTGGGCAGCCCGGGAAACCCCTGGGAGGTGTAAGAGGGATCCGTTCCTCACCTGGTGATAGTACCATCGGCAGAATCTTTCACCAAGGGTGGGTCCCAATATACCCGAGCGGTCAGTTTCTCCGGCTCTGCCATCTTCTCCCGTGAGTGGGGACAACGGATCTTGGGGGGATCTATGTCTGTCAGGGTCAGAAATCAGGTGCTGACTCATGGGGCCCCTACCTTCCCTGGAGGGAACCCATAGAAGCAATACCTCCCCCACTGGGTAGGTAAGAGACGCACCCGGGGTTCAGGACACTCAATGCAACTGGGGGAGGAGCCCAGCTCCAGGGGCAGGGGTCACTTTGTTGAGCTTGTTCCCAGGGTCACCCACATGGCAAGCAGGAATGCCTTCTGTGGTGAGAATTCCCCATCATCTGTGGCTATAATGCCAGGGTGGCTCTTTGCCGCAGGACACATGGGAGAGACCACCATTTACCTACACATACGGGCTCGCCTCCACTCCATCGCCCGTCTTCCATGCAGATTCGGCTGCGGTCACCTTCCAAGTGGTAGCCACTGGCACAGCTGTAGTCACAGCGGGAGTCAAGAAGCACCCCGTTTGTGCAGGTGTAAGTGCCACTAGTGATGAATGGCAGCGCGTGGCATCTCATCTCTAAGAGAGAACCAAGTGGCAAGTTCAGTGGCCCGTGGGACTACCTGGAGGTGATGCTTGGCATCTAGCACAGGGAGAACCATATCAGAGGCAGCAGAAAATACAGAAAACCCTACCCCAAACTGTCCTCACATTCTTGTGCCTAATTGCCTTTTTATTTTCATATTATAAAACACAGCAATGCTCTTGGAGGCCGGGGGCGTCTTGAAGAAGTGAATTACTTGTCCAAGTTCATGGACTTCAGAATCACACCCCAGTTTGGATCCCAGCTCCACCTCTTACTAGCTCTGTGACTCTAGCAAATTATTTCATCTCTCTCTGTGTCTCAGAGTTTTCATCAGTAAAATGTGGATATTCTGTAGGATTATTGTGCAGAGTGAAAGAGACAATGCATATGAACCTCTGGACTCACTTAGGACCTCAGCAGCTGTTTTCCAATCTTGTTCCTCAAATCCTAGAAGCTCTTTAGCAAATGCTCATTTTGTGGTTACCACAGCACCCCTCAGCTGGGGCTCACTTTCATTCGGAAGCAGGCTTGTCTTATATCCGGGTGAGAATACAAGGCGCACCAGTGCCTGGAGGGCCAGACTTGGTGGTATTTGATGAAAGAGGAATCTGTGGGCTTTAGACACCATATGTGCTAAAAGTGGAGACTGACTCCATGAATTGCTTTGAGCCTGACTATGAGCTTGCCAAAGTCTAGTTTGAGATACCTGACACTTGAGAGAAGTAGGCAAGTTACACTTTAGATAATCAAAGTTCTAGCTCTGTGTATGTTCGATTATTGGAGCTTTGAATAAAAATTCTATATAATCGGGTGCCTGGGTGGCCCAGTGGGTTAAAGCCTCTGCCTTTGGCTCAGGTCATGATCTCAGGGTCCTGGGATCGAGCCCCGCATCAGACTCTCTGCTCGGCAGGGAGCCTGCTTCCTCCTCTCTCTCTGCCTGCCTCTCTGCCTACTTGTGATCTCTCTCCTCTCTGTCAAGTAAATAAATAAAATCTTTTAAAAAAATTCTATATAATCTATTTTCATTTGGCTTCTTGGTCAAACCAGAACTGAAGATGAGTGCCTTTTATGTTTTCTAATATCCTCTATTTAAAGACCTATGGAAGAATGACTTTCTTGAAATCAGGGCTAAGGAAAAAGATTTGCCTTTTCAGATGAATTTGTTTTCTTAGTATTATATGACAGTGAAAATGATCCAAGGTGTTTGCCCTTTTCTCTCTAATGGGGAAGGACAAAGCCAGATTCAGTGTTCAAACATAATAATTAACTCATTCTAAGCACCTGGAAATACAGGTGTCTCCATTTTTAACTGATTTTATGTTCATTTATAGACATAATATTTTAAGTTTGTAAGCCCCGTTCAAATTCATTTTGGAACTGAATGGGTCTACATCCTAAGCCAAATTACTTACAACCACCTAGAGGCATGTGGCAGCTTCTTTTCTGGCTATCAAGCCTCCCCTTTCTTCCACAGCATCTTCTCTAACCAATGCCATCTCTCTCTAAATGCTCACTGCCATGCATTCACTCACACTGCATTCATGTGCACACATTTGTGTTTCTACCCCATTCGTCGATAAGCAGCCTGGGACGAACTGAGGGAGCTCCTGAAGAGACCAATACAGGGTCCCCCACCTGTGGCGGTTCTACAAATGGCATTCGGCAATGGACATACGGATAGACAAAACTCAGCGGCTAAACGTGGGTAGGTTGTGGAGCTTGAATAAGAGGTAGGGATTTGGGAGCTGAGGGGAACATGATTTAGAATGTGCGTATTAGTATTTCCACATTCTAGCCTTAAGGACTCTTCTTGACTTTCCGAAGCAAATGCAGAATAGTAGATGTCTCGAACCTTCGCTGCCAGGGCCTTCTAAGGCCTTAGGGCAGAAAGTATAGCAGTTTACCGTGAGTGGGAAAGAGTCTGAGACCACGCGCATCCTTGAGAGCTCCAGAGAAAAGCCCAGGTTCACCTCGGGCCCCAGGCCTAAACTTTATATGTACTCCTGGACCCTCCGAGTCAGAGGGCTGGTTGTTACTTAACTGTCCATATTGCTTGGGCAATAACCACAGGGAGAGAAAATGTGCTAAGAATGTTAGGATGGGGAAAGGGCCTGGAGGGCACGTGTGGAAAATTCTCAATTTGCACTCGACAGAGGGCATAGTGACATCTCCAAGCATATACCATCTAGAGGCCGACTGGCCTCTCCCATGTACACATGTCTGTATATGCACACACAGCACTTACGCCTGCAGTAGGCAGTTCCAGACCAACGGCGGCTTGGCAGGCATTGCACAGACCTTCGTCCGATCAGTCGAAAGCCCCGGTCGCAGGAGAGCTCACAACGAGTACCCAGGCTGCTGTGATAATTTCCTCCCCTCGGAGAGTAGCATGTGGCTTCTCCATCCTGGATATTCAATGTATAACACCACCGGGGGACTGTAGCAATAGAAGAAAAGTAAGCCTGAAGTCTAGTCATCAAGGCAGTGTGGTATTGGCTAAAAGACAAACACATAGATCAGTGGGAACAGGATAGAGAGCCCAGAAATAGATCCACACAAGTCCGACTGTCAAAATGATTTTTGACAAAGGCGCAAAAGCAATTCAACCGAGGAAAGCTAGCCTTTTGGATAGATGGCGCTGGAGTAATTGAACTTCCATAGGCAAACCAAATGAAACAAAACTTCAGCCTAAGTCTTATAACTTATACAAAAGTTAACCCAAAATTGGTCATGGACTTAAATGTAAAAAATAAAATTATATAAAACTTTGAGGAAAAAAAACATAGGAGAAAATCTCTGGGATCTAAAACTAGGCCAAGACATCTTAGCCGTGACACCAAAAACTCAATCCATAGAAGAAAAACACCACAAAATTTAACCTTGTCAAAACTAGAAACTTGTGCTCTGTCAAAAGCACCGTAATAGGAAAAATCACAAACTGGGAGAAAGTAAATATCTGCAAATATCTGACAAAGGACTAGTAGCTAGGTTATAAAAAGAACTCTCAAAACTCAACAGTAATAAAGCAAACAATCCAGTTAGAACAAGGGCAGAAAATATGAACAGACATGTCACTGAAGAGGATATACTGATAAGCAAATAAGTACATGAAAAGATGTTCAGCATCATTAGTCAGTAGAGAGATGCAAATTAAAACCACCACGAGATACCATTACACACCCATTAGGATGTCTAAAAAAAAAAATACACATCAAGTGTTGGGGAAGATGGAGAGAAACTAGAACTCTCATAAACTGCAAGGGCAAAGACAAAATGATACTGTGACTTTGGAAAATATTTTGGTAGTTTCTTATAAAGGTGGATACACACTTGCTGTGCTCCTCTACAAGTCCACTTTATGTATTTACTCAAGTGAAATGAAAACCTGTCGGGGCGCCTGGGGGGCTCAGTGGGTTAAGCCTCTGCCTTTGGCTCAGGTCATGATCTAGGGTCCTGGGATCAAGCCCCACATCCGGCTCCCTGCTCAGTGGGGAGCCTGCTTCTCCCTCTCCCTCTGCTGCTTCCCCTCCTCGTGCTCTCTCTCTCTCTCTCTCTCAAATAAACAAAATCTTAAAAAAAAAAAAAACCTGTGTTCATACAAAATGCTGTACACAAATGTTTAAAATATCTCAATTCATACTTAACAAAAGCTGGAAACAACTCAAATGTCCTGCAGCTGAATGGTTAAACTGACTGTGGTTTATCCAGACAAAAGAAGGAAGAGCTGACGTGCAAGACCACAAGGATGAATCCTAATGGAGTTTGCAAAGTGAAAGAAGCCGGATTCAACAGTCTGCATACTGTAGGACGCCATTTATATGACATTCTGGCTTAGGCAAAAATACAGGGACAGATCAGTGGTTGCCAGAGATCAGGAGAAAAGGTTGGGGATAATTTCAAAGGGGCAGCCCTGGGCAAGTTTTTGAGGTGGTGGAACTGTGGTGGTGGTTACCTGATTATATGCACTTGTCGAAACACATGGAACTGTATGCCAAAAAGAATGAATTTTACAGTATGTAAATTTAAAATGGCTAAAGAAAAAATAACACAAATATATAAGCTAGTGAGAGGAAGGGAATGCGACACCAAAGACCGCTACTTAGGATTGAAAGTCAGATCCCAGTTCAGTGCTGAGCACAAAAGGTAAAAGAGCCCTTAAATTATAAAGACATTAGAAAGATGCCTCACTGGTTACACAAAATAAATGACTCTTTGGTGGGTTTACATATGTTTAAAGGTTTTATTTATTTATTTCGCCGGACAGAAAGAGAGAGGGGGACGACAGAGAGAGAGCACAAGCAGGGGAAGCGGCAGGCAGAGGGAGAAGCAGGCTCCCCTCTGAGCAGGGAGCCTGATTCAGGACTGGCTCCCAGAACCCTGGGATCAGGACCTGAGCCAAAGGCTGACGCTTAACCGACTGAGCCACCTGGCATCCCCAGTGGGTTCAGATTTTAAAGGAGCACATCGAAACAGGCAGAGGGCCACATGCCCAGGGATGCATACATAGGATGACACAGATCTTTTAGCCTGGGGTTGGGAAGGCTAAAACCCCAGAAGAGCTCATTCGGTTCCCAAATCCTGAGACAAAAAAGTGGGGGGAGGGGCTTTAAACAAAAGCACATCAGGAGCTCAAGGAACAGAGAGAGGCCAGGAACCTCTGCCTGAGAGCAGCTGGCAAATGAAGACAGATGACAGTGTGCAAACTATCCTCTAAGCAACAACACGCTTGCGGCTTCCAGTGTTCGTTTTGAGCCCATGTCTGTGATACACGACTGCCATCTGGGGACCCCATCTCCAAATTACAGCAAGTCTCTTCAGCACTATAGTTGCAGAGCTGTTGGCTATATGTCACCACACAACGACTCTACATGGGAGGCTGGGACCCCAACAAGCACTCCCGTTCTCTTGCTCGCCTGTATTCTGCCAAGGAAAATACACATCAGATTGGAATGAATGGAACAAGCAAGTACAGTAAAGGGAAATATAAAATGCAGGATAAATGCTGAGATGGTAAAAGAGGGCCTCCTTATTGCAAATAAGTTCATATTTGCTGGCCCAGAGGAATCTTAGTATAAAGAAAACACATCGGAAGGCTGGAAAAGAGCAAAAACACTATTCCAATTTTGTTTTTGCCCTAGCTTTATTTATTTGTAAAATGATATATATTCATATATAGTATATATTTATATTCATATAAAATTTATATATTTCTATTTATATTATTATAATAATATAATAATTATATAATATATTATTTATATAATATATTATATATTATAATATATTATATTTATCTATTATTGTATATAATAGATAATATATGATTATATTATATTATATATTTATTATTATATATGATATGTATTATATATATAAGGTGTATGACATGCTGTTGTAATATATATATACATTGTGAAATGATTCCTGCAATCAAGTTGATGAACACATCCATAATTTCACAATTACCAATTTTTTTTTGTAGTGACCACCCTGAAGATGCAGTCTCCTAGCAAATTTCAAGTACGCAACATAGTATTATTCGCTATGGTCACAGTGTTGTACATTCGATGCCCAGAAGGAGGAATGCAACCTCTGGGAACCACAGCCTGGTGAGGCTGATGGTGCTGACAGCAGCGGGTTCTGGAATATTTAAACATAGGCTTCTGAGCAGTTAGAAAGAGAAGTGGTTATCTCCAGGTGCCCCGAAGAGCAAGTAATTCCGGATGGACCTCATTTCCTTTTTGGGTACGGTCACCAGACTGGTAGAGCAAGGTAAATGGTGGGCACATTACATGGAAGTGAGGCACGTGACGATGCCTTTCAGGCTGCCGATGTGGATTAGATGAAGACATACGAACAGGAGACATGACAGTACGGTTGTGGAGATTTACAATCGGTTGAACAACTGTACCCGAAGAATGCCAATGGGAAACTGAAACTAAGGATGTGGCTAAAAATTGCACAGCAAAAATGTCCGGTAGGAAATGTGTTAGCCATTACTGAGTAGCTATCATGTGCTGGGCACAATGCTTTATATATATATATATATATATATTTTTTTTTTAATTTTCACATCCATCATTTCATACAGTTCCCAATAGCCCCGTGAGTTAGGTAGGTGTTTATCTCTGTTTTGCAGATGCGGAAGTAACTTGCCCAGAGTCCCTTGGCAAAGGGCAGAGCTGGGATTCGAACCCAAGCTTTGTCTGGCTCTAAAACCTATCTTTTTTTCTAATCACAATATCTGCCGCTGCAGCGTGTTAGGCTGCTATTAGAAAGTACAAATTTATGTTTCTGAATAGGTAATATAGCCACATGATTTGAAACACAGAAAGTTTTAAAAGTTACACAGTGAAAAGTCTCCCTCACAACCCTGCTCCCATGTCTACCCTCACTTAGCCCCCCCATTAAAAAACCACGGTTAATTGTTTCTTTGTGCATATAAAGCAAATATTGCTCTAGATTCTTTTTACCCCCCTTATTTTTTTGGAAAAAAAAAAGGTTTTGCTTATCTATTTGAGAGAGAGAGAGAGAGAGAGAGAGAGAGCGCGAGCGCATGAGCGGGGGGAGGGGCAGAAGGAGAGGGAGAAGCAAACTCCCCACTGAGCAAGGAGCCCAAGGGAGAGCTCAATCCTAGGACCCTGGGATCGTGACCTGAGCTGAAGGCAGACGCTTAACCGACTGAGCCACCCAGGTGTCCCTACCCCCCTCCTTTTAACATATAGAGTAGTGTATTATGCTACTGTTCCCACCAGTGCTTTTAAAAATAAACTTGATGTGTTTCAGAGATCTTTCCATGTCACTACATAGCAAGCATGCAATTTATTCAAATGAAATAACATTTATAAAATACACAGCACAACGACTGGCACATAATACGTGTTTGTCCAGGGTGAAATTGCTGGCAAGTGGCGGGGCTGGGACTCGAAACTCAGACCCAGGTCCTCTTCCCAGTGCAGCTGTCCGCCTATCTCTTTTTTGGGGATTAGAAGAAAACAAAGTGCTGACAACAGAGATGAAAGGGCCTCATCTGTGATTATCTTCAGCTTACCCAGGCAGAGTTACCAGTTTGCCTAGGGCTGAAGTAATATACTGGTAAAGCGGTGCCCCCAGAGGACTGACGGCGTACCTCAGACAAGGGTGTCTGACTCCACGCCAGGAGGCAGGATAAGGGAATGAAAGAAAGTTCAAGATGAGCGAAAATGGCACCAAACTACATGGTCGGCTCGCTCTAAGACGATGATCTGGTTTTTACTAGTTAACTCTTTTCTTTTCTTAATCTCTCTTTTTTTTTTTTTAAACGATGGGTTACGTTTTGATGAACGAGATGGAATGAGCGTGACTTTGGAGTCTGACAGACCGACCTGGGTCTCTCGATTACCGCTCTGCCACCTCTGAGCTCTGCCACTCTCTAAATTTACCTTCTCTGAGCTAAGTTTCCTGTTCTGTAAAATGGGGATACTGAACCGGTTTCATAGGGCTGTTCTGAGAATCATATGAAATTGCCTGTGTAAAATATATCTAGCCCTGGGAAGGATGTTTCCTAAATCAGTGCCTGGGTTTGAGCCGCCTGCTCATTTTGCTTCAAGCAACAACGCGCTGCTGCCAGACATTTTTTTTTCTCAACAGAAAGTCTCACTCACTACAATTGCAGAGCTAGTGTGAAAACACAAAGACCTTACAAGGGAGGCTGCGATCTCAGGTTGTATTTTCCCAGCCACCCCCACCCCGCTCAACAGTGATAACCTCACTCAGTTTTATGTCCTGAGACTAAGTTCCAGAAAGAGCCATGAGACACTTGACCCCAAAGCCAAAGGCCACCATGTCACTTACATTTTTCTAAGGAGCTTTATGACATTTAAAAATAACCAATGACACAGGTTAATATTAATCGTAGGGCTGCTGGACCCCTGTCTGTTGCTTTTCCCCTTCCACTTTTCCCATTTACAATTTCCTACAGTCTGGCTTCTGTTCCCAGGATGTCGACCAGCCAGCAAACATTTCTTGAGCACTACTTTTCATATAGCTCTGCAGGGGTATCACACTTGGCTCCTTCTTTTTTTTTTTTTTAAAGATTTTTATTTATTTATTTGACAGAGAGAGATCACAAGTAGACAGAGAGGCAGGCAGAGAGAGGGGGGAAGCAGGCTCCCTGCCGAGCAGAGAGCCCAGTGTGGGGCTCAATCCCATGACTCTGAGATCATGACCTGAGCCAAAGGCAGAGGCTTTAACCCACTGAGCCACCCAGGCGCCCCACACTTGGCTCCTTCTGTTAACAGGTAACTATTTTGTCGAGGGTAACAAAAAAGTAAACCCAAGGGCAGCACATACTGAATGCCAAATGAATGATCCACGCAATATTTATTTCAGAGAAAGTACATAGTAGGTACTCAGTAGATATTTATTGAATAAATGAATGGTAGGGAATGAGGGAATGGATGAGGGAAAGCTCAGTGTGGGCTAAAGCCATCAGGGACCAGAGTAGAGGTCTATTAATCTGGCTGAAACATAGATTTCTTGTGGGGAGAAGGGGTAATGAGTTCTCAACCTGGGCAGCTAGACTGAGGCCAAATTCTGTTAGAAATGGTCCCAGTGGGTACCGCAAGCTAAGTGGATTAAGAAAAAAAAAAAAAAGGTCACAGTGGGCCACTAGGTTTGGGGAAGGGAAAAACATGAGTCAGAGAATCCAGTTAGGAGGCAATTGCCATTGTCCCTGTGTGAGGTAATAAAAGTTTTAATCCCATGGAGTGAAAAAGAAATGATAGTTCTTGGCGAATGACCGGTGAGAGGTGATGAGGAAAAGGGACCATTAAAAATGCCATTGATGGAGAAAGGGGAACCCTCTTACACTGTTGGTGGGAATGCAAACTGGCGCAGCCACTCTGGAAAACAGTATGGCGGTTCCTCAGAAAGTTGAAAATTTCTGCGACCCAGCAATTGCACTACAAGGTATTTACCCTAAAGATACAAATTTAGTGATCCAACAGGGCACACGCCCCCTGACGTTTATAGCTGCATTATCTACAATAGCCAAATTATGGAAAGAGCCCGAATGTCCATCGACTGACAAATGGATAAAGAAGTTGTGGCATATATATACAATGGAATATTCATCAGCCATCAGAAAAAAGAATGGGACTTTGCCATTTGCAACAATGTGGATGGAGCTAGGGTGTGTTATGCTAAGGGAAATAATTCAGTCAGAGAAGGACAAATACCACATGATTTCACTCATATGTGTTATTTAAGAAATGAAACAAATAATCGTGAGGGGAAAAAAAGAAAGAGGCAAATCAAGAAAGAGACTCTTAACTATAGAGAACAAACTGAGAGTTGTGATGGGTAGTACAAGGGTCATTTGCTGTGCAGCACCTGGGTGGCATAGTCGGTTAAGTGTCCAACTCTTGGTTTCAGTTCAGGTCATCATCTCAGGGTCGAGGGATCTAGCCCCTCATCCTGCTCTGTGCTCAGTGTGGAGTCTGCTTGAGATTTTCTGTCCCTCTCCCTCTGTCCCTCCCACTTGTGCTCTCTCTTTTTCTCTTTAAAATAATAAATAAATAAATCTTTAAAAATAAAAAAAAAGAAGGGCACTTGTTGTGATGAACACTGGGCATTGTATGTAAGTGATGAATCACTGAATTCTACTCCTGGATCTGATATTATACTATATGTTAACTACTGGAATTTATTTTATTTTATTTTTTGAGAGAGAAAGAGAGAGAGAGGATGAGTGGGGGGGTAGGGGCAGAGTGAGAGGGAGAGAGAAAATCTTAAGCAGGCTTCACGCCCAGTGTGGAGCCCAATGTGGGGCTTAATATCATGACTCTGAGATCATGACCTAAGCCGAAATCAAGAGTTGGAGGCTTAGGGGTGCTTGGGTGGCTCAGTCGGTTAAGCAGCTGTCTTCAGCTCAGGTCATAATCCCAGAGTCTTGGGATTGAGTCCTGTATCAGGTTCCCTGATCAGTGGTGAGCCTGCTTCTCCCTCTCCTTCTGCCTGCTGCTCTGCCTACTTGTGCTCTCTCTGTCAAATAAATAAATAAAATATTTTTAAAAATTAAAAAAATAAAAAGAGAGGCTTAACTGACTGAGCTACCCAGGTGGAATTTAAATAAACTAACTGGAATTTAAATAAAAACTTGAAACAAACAAAAATGCCATTGAGTCTTTTTTTTTTTTTTTGAGAATGATTGTATTATTATCAAAAGCAGGAAAGTCAGTGGTTGAGCCTTTTTCAGGGAAGATAAGAGAATTTAGTTTTATATAACTCTAAATGGAAGTTTCCAGTAGCAGTTGGAGATCTTATCTGGGAACTCAGGAGACATGTCAGGGTTGTATAAAATTCAGATCCATGCCTCATTGTCTCTTGTCACCACTAGAGAGCCCATTTCCTTTCTTGTCTTGAGCTGTGACCA
Organism: Nasua narica; assembly: GCA_028533885.1. NCBI lineage: Eukaryota > Metazoa > Chordata > Mammalia > Carnivora > Procyonidae > Nasua > Nasua narica. The sequence goes on along the minus strand of CM052801.1, from coordinate 62,755,777 downwards.
GAAGAGTGAAATGGCGTGGAGCCCAAGTATGTGGGGCGGGGGGTAGTAAGAAGAGAAGGATTTGCTCATTGCTGTCAAGAGACTAGAGAGATTGAAGTTTTAGAAAGGGCCATATGATTTAGGCATTGGGAGAGAATTGTGATCTTCAAGAAATGTTGTTTTTGCATGAGTATTTGTGGGTGAGTGGGAAACAGACCATAGAGAGTTTAGGAGTTAGTGGGAACTAAGGCAACAAGGCAGTGGGTGTGTACCATTTGGCAGCAAGAAGATAGGTAGAAGGTAGCTAGTAGCTAGAAAGAAACATAGAGAAACCCAAATCTCTGATCATTTCTCGATTGAAACTATTTTCTTAAATAGTTTTCTCACCATTTACTTTCTTCTTGCCAAATATAATGTTTGAAATACCCTCAATTTTTCTCGGCAATATTTGACACAGTAGATACCTCATTCTTTCCCCTTCCTTAAAACTCTCTTCTCATGTGGCTTCTGTGATATGATAACTACTACCCGGATCTCCTTCTACAGGGCTGACTTCTAACTATCTCTTTTTCCCTTGTTGTCTTCTTTTCTCCTCACATCTATAGATGTCCTCTGAGGCTCTGACTTTTGGCCCTCTGGTCTCACAGACAGCTCATCCTTCTAAGCTCCACCTTCCTAATTTCCATTGCCTGTAGGGTACCTTCCTCAAACTAATTTTCTTTTCTAACTTTGTCTTTCTGAGCGGGGTCTTACAGTTCTCCCAGGTATTCAGACTGGATGCTTTCAGATATCTGTTTCTTAGCCTCTCGGTACATCACATCTGAATCAAATCTTGTCATCTCTTGCTTTGAAACATCTCTGGGGTTCATCCTTACTCTCCATTTCTTAGCCACTACCCTAATCATCTCTGACCAACCTTACCACTACTGATTCATGTAATGAAGAGTCTCCCTGACCCAGGCTCCCCCCTTCCTGAACCCCTACTTCTGTACACAATAACAAGGTTGATATTCTGGAGTTATCATTACCATGCCACCCCCTGTGCAAACGAAGAATCTTAGAAATGGAAGAGATACTAGATATCACCTGGTCTAACTTGCTTTCTAATGTAGGAGTCCCTCCTTATTCAGCATTCTTCACAGATAGTTCTCCTGCCTGACCTAAGAGAGGCCCCTAATCATGGAGCCTTTCCTAATTTTGTCTCACTCTTTATACTTGACTTTATTTTCTCCTACTTCCTCTACATCTCATCTCCTCCAGTCAGGCTGGTTTTTTCTTAGCTCCTTCCTCTAACTGCTTTGTTCTTACCTCTGTATCTGTGGCCAACTGCTTTGCTGAATGCCCTCCCCTCCTTTCTCCAGTTCTCAAAATTCACACACCATTCAAGGCCTAATCTAAACATCATCTTTCATGATCCTTCTCCTGACTTCTTTTTCTTAGCTCTTATCGCATTTACTGCTACCACATAGTTTTACACTTACTTGCCCTACATGTGCTAATTTTATTCCCCTCTCGCCCATCCCCCACTTCCACCCCACCTCCAGCAGAATGTAAGCTCCTTGAGGAGGACAAAACCTTACCTTAGATGTTGTATCATCCACAGGCTTACCCTGCACAGGATTAGGCATACAGCAGGTATTCTGTCAATACTTAATGATTAATAATAGATGGATAACCTTAGTGCTAAAGAGGTAAGGTCATATAGCAAGTCAGTAACCAAGTTCATGATTGGAAATCACGGTCTCTGTTTCCCTGAGCAGCAGTGAGCCAAGCTGGATAGGGATGCTTCAGGGAGGCCTGAGAAACAGGGAGGCCTGAGAAACAGGGAGGTTTACCTCGGTAGTCTAGGGCAGGGGCCCGTGGGACCTCTTCAGCATATACTTCATTGTAGCTTTCATCTGGGTAGTAGCCCGAACCTACAATGAAGAAGATAGTACCAAGATGATGTACTAATTTCTCACTCAAGTCTTTCCCAACCTTTCCCCCTATCCACTTGGTCCCTTCTTGAGGACATGGCACTCCACGGGAGAGGCAGCCAGGTGGATATTTAATGGGGAAAATTTTGCCTTGTAAGGCAGAACTATTGTACATAAATCTCAACAGCCCAGGTGCACCAGGTGCATCGAAGGTGAGCTCATGATCGTGGGAGTGGAAGTGACTTACTGGTAGCAAAGAAACTTCCTTTCTAAAGGAAAAAAAAAATGAACTAGACTAACCACCAGTCCCACCAGTAGGGACTATAACGGACCCATTTCCTTGATGCAACACACAGGGTCTCAGTGAGATACTGATGACTAAGCCCTGAGGATGGCCTGTTGTTCCAGTTAGGAGGAGAAAAATAGTCTGAGTAAGAGTCTTACCACTAGTGACAGGCCTGCTTGAGATCCTCAGAGAGAAACAACTCCTCAACCCCCCACTAGCCCATAGGGCACCACCCTTTTGCCATTTGGTTGTCATTGCCAGGGGTGGCATGTCAAATAAGAGGGAGGGTTCAAAAGGCAAGAGGGAATGAGTGTAGTTTCATGTCTCTAGCAGTTTGTCCTGGTTTGGAGGAAAAAGAAAGCAGAGTCCTTTGGAGAAATTTCCCGTTCCTCTAATTAGCAGAAGCTTTAGCAGGGGGCTGCTGAGCTAGGAGAACATTCCCAACCCAGCCTCCATTCTGTTAAGTGGCCGAGTCCCTGGTGGAGGCAGGTCTGCGGCTGTCTGGGAGACTAAACAGTGTGTTCCACCAGACGGCAGGAAATCAGTCATGAATACAAACTAATTGGAATACAACTTAGTCTTTTCCGGAGTGAAGTTTCCGGAAGCTCTCTTTCCAGCCTCTCTGAGCCCTTATGCATGCCCAGGAATACAGCAGCCAGCCATGCTGGAGTCAGAAAACAATTCCTCATTTCCAGGAGAGGGTGTGCTTTCAGGACAGGGCTGGGTTTTAGTGCTGTAGCCCTTTGGCCTGTACAAACAGACCACAAGCTGGTCTGCCTCCTCTCTAGGAGGAGGCACACGGCCCCCTGCACGAAAGGGTGGAGCAGAGGGCTAGATGATGAAGCTCTTCCATTCTCCACAAGCCCAGACTCGGGGGTGAGGGGTGGGGGTGTTGGGAAACCATTCCAACCTAATGAACAAGGGAATGAATCAAACTGAAAGTTTGCCTTATGAAATCATGTCTTCATTGGTTTGCCTTCATTCCAGAGGAAAGAGTTCATTTTTTTTTTCTTTCCCTTTATTATTATTTTTTTCTGTTTTCCCAGTTTGGTTCCTTTCTTGGCTTTCCTTTATTTCTCCTTAGGCCTCCTCTCCCTTGCTCTCTCTCTTCCCACATGGGAGGGCTCTTCGTGGGGCAATGAATTCTTGTCAGCTGTTTCAGTTTAGAATTAGCCTCAGAGCCTTACAGCTTCTGTAAACAGGAGGCCAGATGTGTGGGATTCCCTAAAGGATTAGCCCCAGCACTCTTGTTCCCGCGTTTGCTTGTGAAGGAATGCCCAGCAGGGAGGAAGCCTCTGTTTACCAGAAGAGCAAACAAGGGTGTTAGAAGCCTATGGCTTCTCAGTGTGGTTTTGATTTGAATCTCTCTGATGGCTAAAGATGATGAACATTTTTTCATGTGTCTGTTAGCCATTTGTATGTCTTCTGTTAGAATGGCCAAAATCAACAAGACAGTAAACAACAAATGCTGGAGAGGATGTGGAGAAAGGGGAACCCTCCTCCACTGTTGGTGGGAATGCAATTTGGTGCAGCCACTTTGGAAAACAGTATGGAGATTCCTCAGGAAATTAAATATACAGCTACCCTACGACCCTGCATTTGCACTACTCGGTGTTTACCCCAAAGAAGCAGATGCAGTACAAAGAAGGGCCACGTGTACCCCAATGTTCATAGCCGCAATGGCCACAATAGCCAAACTGTGGAAAGAACCAAAATGCCCTTCAACAGACGAATGGATAAGGAAGATGTGGTACATCTCTACAATGGAATATTATGCCTCCATCAGAAAGGATGAATATCCAACTTTTGTTTCAACATGGACGGGACTAGAAGAGATCATGCGGAGTGAAATAAGTCAAGCGGAAGGAGTCAATTATCTTATGGTCTTACTTACGTGTGAAATACAAAGAAAATCATGGAGGGCATTGTGAGAAGGAAGAGAAGGGTGAATGGGGGAAAATCGGAGGGGGCGATGAACGTGGAGAGACTGTGGACTCTGAGCAACAAACCGAGGGTTTTGGAGGGGAGGGGGTGGGGGGAACGAGCCTGGTGGTGGGTATTGAGGGGGGCACGTATTGCATGGAGCACTGGGTGTGGTGCATGAACAATGAATCTTGGAACACTGGAAAAATAAAATAAACATATTTGGGGAAAAAAAAAAAAAAAAGAAGCCTGTGGCTTGAGAGCAGTAGCAGCAACAGGAGCAGCGGCACTGCTCACATCACTCAGCACGACTTTGTACTGTGTGTTCAGCCCATTACATATGTTATCGTATTATGTCACCCTAACATTTCAGTCACATAGACACCCCTATTATTTTCTGATATACAGATGAAGACACAGGCTCAGAGAAGTTAAGGGAGTAGCCCACGTCCTCCCATCTAGAAAGTAGCAGAGTGGGCCTTCCGGCCCAGCCCAGCGTGGTTCGATTCCCCTGATACCGAACTCAGATATTCCGCTAAAGATGGCAGTAAGAGAACGCTCTGGATGATATCCAGCAGACGAAAAAAAAAAAAAAAAAAGCCCAAAATCTTTCTTGCAACCCAGCATTTTTTACAATGTGTGGGATCAAAGGCCACTAAGCCATTTCGATCATTCCAGAATTACAGGGGATGTGGGCAAGCTGAGGGGAAGACTCAGTCAGATAATTGCAGTCTCCAGCGTGCTGCAGAGGTAGCTAGACCAGGGCCAACTTTGCCTTGTGATGGGGATGGGCTTAGGCCCCCTTACCACTTGAAGCCTTTCCATTTCCCTTTCTTTGCCTTGGGGGTATTTTATTTTTTCAGTGTTAAGGTACTGAAATGAGAGAGAAGAAAATAGAGGGGCACACTCCCCACATTGTTCCACCTGCTTACCCCTTTACAGGACTGGGGAAGAGATGTTTGGGCAGCATTCCTCAGTTCCTTTGCATCCACCAGAGATTACTGTGTGGTCTGCTACTGGGTCCTTCCAAATTCCATAGTATCGTCAGAGCCTCTAAGCACTGCCCTTCACAAAGGTATGGTTGGAAACGTGACTAATAGTTGGAAACTATCTTAAGATCCACGCTGATGCTTGGCTTACAGTCACGAATATAGTCTGACTTCCTCAACTGCACACATCTGCCAATCCACACTTTATAACCCACTGTTCACTTTATTCATATTCTTAACCTTTCCTGACACCTGCTGATTATTCCTGGATCCTTTTTCTGATTAGCCCTGAATCCACACTTGGCTGCTCTGCTTGTGTCATTCCTTTTGGAGGACAAAGCTACAGCCATGAATAAACAATGCTGGATGAACAGAGAGTGGTCAGTAGATAGCTGTTGAATGAATGAATGAACAAATGAGTAGAGTAAGCTCAGACAGCCGAGCTAGCGATGTAGGGGAGGATTATCAAAAAAATTTCTGAATTTTTCTTATCATGTAGCCTCTTAAGAACAGAAGAAGGCCGAATGAGTAGGTTTGTAGGGCTGTCCGAAGGAGCCTCACGATTCTTGTGGAAGTGGAGAGTGCCACCTTTGCAAACAGCCCTTTGAACGTTTCAAATAAGTCTAAGGGGTTTTTTTGTTTTGTTTTGTTTTGTTTTTGCTTTGTTTTGTTTTAAACTGCTTTATTCCCAAGACTCCAATTGCTCAGGCTTCTGCTCTGAAAAAGGTTAAGGCCCTTGTACTCCATGAGGTTTCTTACAGGTGTCCCAATTTGGGCTTGGAGCCATCTAATCTCCACTCCCTAGTCCTCTGGTCTTTGGCTGGATTTCGGTCTTACGTACTTGAACTGAAGCTAAGGGGAGGTTGGCGAGGACAGCTGCACATATTCCCTCCCGGAGACTTGGGGGTCCTTTAACCCCACACAGTGTACACTCTGCCAAGGGCTTGACTTGAATTTCTTCATCTCAATGTCAGCCCTTGTGCTTCACCCCCTACAAAGCCCAGTTAAGCCAAAGGGGGGAAGAAGTTTGCATATTTGTTTGAAAGCTTGATGCAGCTGTTCCAGACAAACAGAGCTACTGCCAAAGGCCTCCACCAGAAGCTAAGGGCATGTGGAAAATTTCAGCTGCAGTGACTGTGGCTGTGATTGAAGCAGTTTGTTATTTACTCATCTCTGGATATTTTCCTAACTCTATTGGTTGGGTCTGACTCCTTCCCCTACTCCTCCCAGCCCCCATGAGGGCAGACACACTGCAGGCCACAGAATATTCTTAGCCCTTGGAATGCCAGTTGGGCCCCAACAAAAACCTCTGTCTGCCACCTCATTATCCTTCCTTCACTTCTCCCCCTCCTCCTTTCCCTCTCCTCACTGAGTCTGTTCTCTTCAGCTCCCTATGTTCCCAGGGGCAAAGGATGACACATTCAGGAATCCAAAATCTCCATCCCTTCTGAAGTAAAGAATAAGCCAGAAGGGACGGGGAATTACTGTTTAAGAGACTGTGATCTGTACTGTCATTAATATCTTTGGCAGAAAGGAACTATAAAAATCTTGTCCTGTAAGTGAGGTCTAGGGGAGAGAGAGGGAGGGAGAGACTGGGGACTGGGGGGTGGGAAGGAGGGAAAGAGAGAGAGGAAGCTGAGTGCAGAAGCAGGTGAGATAATGGCCTCAAAAGTCGTGTTGTCCAACCCTCTCATGTTTGTGCTGATGCAGCCTGTTTGCCTCAAAGGCCTCCCTTGGTAGCCAGTTGCGATGATCAACCATCTTTGTTGTTGCAAACAATAATTCTTTATTTAAGTGTCTCTTATTGCGGTCTAACTCTCCCTTCTCCAAGACTTAGTCTAAGTCCTACCTTCTTTGGAAATAATGGGCAACAGGTCCTAAAACTTACCTGCGTACCATGTTGGTGTCACTGCCGGAGTGAGGAAGAGCAGGAGAGATAGAGCTCCTCTTTGGGTTAGTTGACCCGCCATCCTTGAAAGGAGTTGGGATGAGGGGAGGTTAGGGAGATAAGAAATAGAGATATGTGGCCGGAAGTACCAGGGAAAAGGAAACTATCTTTCAGAAATCAGCCACCAGTGAACTTCCAAAAGTGAGAAGTAACAGAAATTCAGGATCTGTGAGGAAGAAGAGAAAATTTTAAGTTATTGAATGCTTGTTATATTGTCCCCCTTGTAAGGATCTTCTTTCTTACACAATAACAAGACGCTATTTATCATTTCTGACCTCTTTTCCTCCCAAGAGGGGGATGACATAAAACGATCAATTCTCAATTAACCCTGGTGAGATCAGATACAAATGTTCCGTTGTCCAAGTTATAGAGAGGGACATGGAGGAATCAAGATCACAAAAGGGCCAACATAAAGTCATATAGAACCAAGAGGGAATCCTGTGACCGAAAAACTGCCAGTTGATGGTTTCATCCGTTTAACTAGTATTTCCTAACCACTAATCTGGGGAAGCACTAGCGTGTATGGACTTAAAATCTGGAGTTATACCGATCTGTATATGTATCCAATTCTGTCCATATTAGCTATGGGGTTTTGGACAACTTCCTTAGCTTCTCTGAGCCTTGATTTCCTCATCTATAAAATGGAAGTAATAATAGTATCTATCTTACAGAAGAGATTATTGCCTGGCACATAGGCAAGCAATAAATATATATTAGATATTATTATACCCAACTTTGTATTAGACAGGACCAGATGATGCCTTTCTCTAGTCTCTCAGGCATTAACTATGACCTGGCTCTTTTTGGGTTTGGGTTTTGAGACTTAGTGGTTTGGTAGTGGCTTTTGGCTTTTGAGTCCAGTCTAACCTTCTAGTTCTATTCTGCCGAGCTAGCAGGAAGTTAGTGGGGTTGGGAAGAACCTATTGAGGTACGTGAGGAGAGGGTAAGTAAGCTTTAGTTGCCCTCTCACTTCCTGTCCTGTCCTCACTCTAATGGGATGAGAGTTTTGTGGTTCCCAGTAAGCAAATACTTCATATAAGACAATATTTAACTTGCTGCCCATTAGTATAAACTGGCCACTGAACTTTTCAGCCAGCACCCATTCACCCACATGCTCTCAATGAAATGCCATGCTCAGGGAGAAGTCAGTCCCAGAAAAGGAGAAACAAAAAGATGGCAGATTCTGGCCAGAATCCTTAAGGGACAGAAGTCCAAGAAAGGCAAAAATTCGTTTTCCAATTCATTGCTACTTGGCTTCAGATTTTGTCCAGAGACTGGCAAGGAAGCAGGATAGAAAAAAAAAAAATGAGAACAAGCAAGGGAGGCAAGGAAAGTGGAAAGGTGTGGGAAGGAAGCTAGAAAGAAAAGAAAATCTGCCGGGGTTGAAGGCAAGGGATAAAAGCAGAAAGAAGGAACAAAAGGACAAGAAAAGTGAGATGAAAGAGAGATCCAGGAAAATGAACAGCTAGGTAAACTAATCACCAACCCCTCTCACAGATGGGTCCTCAATCCTATTCCTTGGTTCTGGAGCGGGGGCTGTCCTTTTCAGACCCAATGCTCTGCATCTGTGACTGCTTCCCTGCCCTCCTCCTCCCCCGATCTGAACCTGAGACTGAAAACGTGACTGGAGGAGGAGTCAGCCACCCTCTGCTGCAGGCGGGGAAGGTAGTGGCGAACCTGTATCTGCAGCCAGGTCATGGCTCAAACCGCAAAGCAGCAAGCATATGATCCAGCTTCAGAAAAGAACCCTCCCCCCACTAGCCATGTTGCTCACGTCCTGGGTCTCGTTACCCCCCATGGTTGTGAAATGAGGTAGTATAGTAAGAAGGGTTAAGCAGCAGATCTTACCTGTTTTATACGTTTTGGGGGCTCTCTTTCTTTCTCCTCCTTTTTCCTCCTTCCTCTCTGCTCCTCTCATCAGTCGGAAAGACTTCTATTTTAACATTCCTAGAACGAGTGGCTCTCGGTCTGTCCGGGCCTCCGGGATTCTGTTAACACTGCCCAGATGTGAGGACATCCGCATCTGCCAAAAGTTTCCTTAAAGCTATATTATCCCCAGAGCTATAAGCTAGTCCTCCCTCGGAGAAGGGTTTTAGAGAGGTAGGGGAGAAAGAACACAAAGATTAGAGGCGCACAGTCCGTCTGCCACAAAATAGGGGGAAAGTGTGAATGGCGTTGGCCCAGAGCCTGTGAGTATAGTAATGACTAACAGGCTGGCTCGAGGGCCTCCAGAGATGTGGTGTACTGAAGAACCCTTCTTCTTATGACTCAGCATGACATCAGCATTGAATGAAAAGGAATTTGGAAAAACCAAGGAGAGGGGAAGATTGTAGCTGACTTTGACATTCCCTAGACATTTCCCCAGTAATTTCTTAGTACGTCCCAACTCGGAGTTGCCTCGCCATCCATACGCACAGGGTCACACACACTTGGAAACCCTCTCACTGATGATCTGACAGCTTCGGACTTCAGTTTCTGATAAGATTATGTTGTTTACAAAACTTACCACGCACTTTTTGCCTGAAGGCTCAAGGCTGATTTCCTGTAATAAGAGCGGAGGGAAGGCATGCTTAGAGAGGCTTTAGTGGGAGGCTGTTTAAGCAAATCTCGATGATCTGTGCGTGGCAAGGTTATAGCTGTTGCTAAGCTGTCTCCCAGTGACCTCTGACTGAGGGCTACGCTTCACTAAGCAAGCTTTCTTTTCAGTATCTGGTAATGAGAGTATTCTAATGTAGTGCAGACCAGCTGCCTACATTCTCCCTCTTCTCAGAGTGGACATTATTGTCCTTGACAAATCAGTGATTGTGGAACAATTTTGTGTAGCTGCTGTAGAAAGGGTTTCTTCCCTGTGTGTGCAAGCAAACTGGTAACGCCTTCTTCAGTTATAAAGGGAAGACCTGTGCTTCTGATAATATAAAGTTCAGTAGCAAGCCTGTTTCATGTCTAATCCATCAATCAGAAATATGTATTGAGTGTCTAACAGTGTGAGAGTGGTATAAAAAACTGAAGACGTGATCTTGGCCTCATTTACTCAATAAATTTATCATGCTTCTACTGTGTTAAGGAGGACGGACAAAGACAAAATCCCTGATATCATAACACATAATTAATTCAACAACATTTATTTACTTATTTTAAGATTTTTATTTATTTATTTGACAGAGAGAGAGATCACAAGCAGACAGAGAGAGAGGGGGGAAGCAGGCTCCCTGCTAAGCAGAGAACTCGATGTAGGGCTCGATCCCGGGACCCTGAGATCATGACCCGAGCCGAAGGCAGACGCTTAATGGCTGAGCCACCCAGGCGCTTCTAATTTGACAATATTTATAGAGCTCCTGTTATGTGCCACACATTGTTCTAGGTACTTGAGAAATGTCAGTAAGCAAAAGAGACAAAAATCCTTGCCCCCATGGAATGGAGGAGGCAGACATTGACTAAAAATGTTCTTTTTTGAAGATTTTATTTATTTTGAAAGAGAGAGAGAGCACACAAGCAGGGGGAGCAGCAGAGGAAGAGAGAGAAGCAGGCTCTCTCCTGAGCAGGGAGTCGGATGTGGGACTCAATCTCAGGACCCTTGGATCATGACCTGAGCCGAAGGCAGACATTTAACTAACTGAGCCACCCAGGGGCCCCTCAACAAAAATGTTTTTGATTACAACTGTGTGCGTTTAGGGAATTAGCCATCACTGGGCATCTACTATAAGCTAAGAAGGGGGAATGGAGGCAAATATGAACTGTGTGATCCTTCCTCTAATGAAGTTTAGTCTCCAGCTCCCAGAGGGATTATGTTTAGGAGGGAAGAGAAGAGGGACACAAACAATTAGAAAACAGTATAAGACCATATAAAATTCTAAAAGCCATGGTATAAACAGTGAGGACCCTGTGAATACTCTGTGGTAAGAGGTAGGCCATGGTCTGTTCTCCGGCAAGGGAAGTGACATAAACAAGAGCTCATTGTTAGGTCAGAGGGGGATGGGCTAACTGGTTAGAGGGATCAAGAGAGTGATAGGGAACAAAATTAAATAAATCGAGTAGGGCCAGACGGTGAGGCCTTCGAAATCAGATATGGTTTAAACTCATGCATTAAGAAACAGTGTATCTATTCAGTGTGTGTGTGTGTGTGTGAGAGAGAGAGAGAGAGAGAGGGAGAGTGAGAGAGCACAGAGGAATATATTCTACTAGGGTTGTTTTCTTAAAAAAACAAACAAACACCTTTACTGGCCCCCCTCTTGGCAAAGAGTACAGTCCGAGCTCTCAGCAGGGCACACTACCCTTCACAAGCAAACCCTATCTACGTCCTCAGCCTAGTTTTAAACATTCACCTCATGACTCGTTCTGGACATACTGAACTTCTCGCTCTTCCTTTCATACTTTGGTGGCTTTGCGCAGATATATTTACTCTACCCTGTATTCCTTTCCATCCTTTCCTGGACTGTTGAAACTGTATCCATCTTTGCTGCTGAGGAGTTCCCCTCAGCCCACCACCCCAGGCAGATCTGGTTTGCCTGCCTTTTCTATCACACAGCTTTGTATGTGTCTCAATTATAGTTTTATCGCACTTAGTGTCATTGTAAGCCCATGACAGTCTCTGTCCCCTATTCTACTCATTTGTTCATCTCAGCTCTGTCTCCTCCTAGACTATGAACGCCGAGGGGGCAACAACCCTGCCTTGGTCTTCTTCATTTCCCCAGGACCCAACACAGAACCCAGCACACGCTAGGCCGGAGGTGCGGCATAAGGCCTCATGTCCCACTCAGAGCTGGAAGGAGCAGGATGGAGAAGTGGCAGAGAGAAGTTAATGAAGAAAGGGAAGGAGGAGAATGTGGAAATCAGAGGGAGATCAAAATAAGGGGATAAATAGGAGCGACAGCGTCACTGTGTCAAGCACTGAGATGGGCAACAGGAAGAGCTTATGCAAAACAAGGGGGACTAATTAAAAAAAACCCAACATTTCTTCAGCCCCTACTATCTGTAGATAACACTGTATCAGACACTATGGGGTATAAAGTTCAATAAACCACATCTGTATGATTTAGTTGGGAAGATAAGACAAAGACACACAAAGAGACTGACAACAACTATACATACAAATGTAAAGTTCTTAAAGTTCGGTACCATTTTCAAAGTGAGGACATTTAGTATGTAGTTGTTTAGCAGTCAATAAGGTACTGTTTTAAGAAATATTAGATATGGAAACTGACTTGCCCAGATAAGATCTCAGCAAAGCTTAACAAAACTAAACTAGAAACAACTTTTTTAGAATACCAACTCAGGCAAATTGATATGAAATTATAAATTTTAATATCATTCAAGAGTTTCTCATTAAAAGTTTATCATTTCTATGTGTCCCAAATTGTGTATTATGAACTTTTTTGAAGAAGGAAAGATCAGGGTTGGAAAGGGAGGAGAGGATTCATGGAGAATCTGAAAGGAGTAGATGGGAAAAGAAGTGAATGAAAACTAGACACAGAAGAGAAATTCAGAAAAGGAACAATGAGAATACACAAGAGACAACAGGAATAAAGACATTCTTATTTGGGAAACTAATTTTTAAAACTATACATATGAATTATCTATTTAAATGGTGGTGTTCAAATTATCTGTTTAAATGATGTTGATCTGATGGCTGTAATGTGAAATATGAGATTTTAAGAAAATAAGCAGGACATGCTTTTAAGTTTTATGATGGGCACTTAGAAAAGGTATTAGAAAACGAAAATGGGAAGGTCATAATGTGACTAAGAGATAAGATGTATTCTGAGTGAAATAGTTAATGTTTTTTTCACTGGTTCCTAAGACTGGGAACAGTAATGATCCAAGACATTACCAAGCAGCTCAACTTAAATGTTTTGTTTATGACAGTGTGATACTGGGGTGGCTTAGACATTCAGTTTATTTAATTTAATTAATCAAACCTCAAATCACTACTAAGTGGTTAGTCTCAGTCAGTGACCAGCTATGACCAAGGAGCTCAACAGGGATTGGCTGAGCGCCAAATGAGCTCATCAATTGATCATTGTGTCCTAGGGCGTCGGGGAGAGTATAAAAGGGGGCGCAGGAGCCTGCCACACTGGCTCTTCAGTAGTTTCTGAACATGTAGATAGCAGGAGTAAGACAGGTAAGTGAAGAAGAAAACAGGTACTCTTATCATTAACTAAGGGTCTGAGTTAGTGTGACTGGTCAGACTATGAGGGCTGATACTAGAACTAGAGGTGTGTGTGGGCAGGGGCGGGGGGTATGGATAAAAGGGGCAGAGGAATGCTCTCATTGAGTTGGGGTTGGGGTGTGCCTTATGTAGGGAGTAGGAATTCGGAGTGGGGTTGGAGACTGGGAAGGGAGCAGGGAACAGATCTTGTTTATTGGGAGATAATCATGCTGGTTTATTGTGGAACAGAAAAGTCACGTTGGAAAAGCAGTAGGAAATAAGCTGATATCATATTTGCTGAGGGAAGCATAGTTTAAATGCCAACGAACAACATTTAAACTTAATCTTGAAGGTTACAGGAAATTTATAGGGAAGGGACACAAATGCCTACTGAATATTGAATGTAAAACAAACAGCAATAATACTTAAGGAAACTATTTTCCTTTTTCCTATATTTTCTGCATCAAACATGTGTTTTTGTGGTCAGAAAGAGGGAGGAAAATAGATCGAACCAGAAAAAGCATTGACCTCTCTGCCTTGCCACTCTGGGGTGGGCAGGGTTTCTTCTTAGGTGATTGGGCTACTGGAATGAAGACAAAAGTAAAACTCAACAAACACCCCAAGTACAAGGCCGAACTGGGGAGATCATCAAGGCTCTTGTGCTTCAGGGGCTTTTAAAAGCCCTTGTTTGTGGCTAAATGTCTGTCTGAACACAGCAGTCTTTGCTTGGGTTATTCCCAGCCAAGACAGCTGTTCATACAGCGGCAGCCATGTCTCCTCACAGAGTGGACTCTGTTTCTGATGAAAGAAACAGAAGTTGGCAAAGCTTCATCCTGGGCACGTTAGCCTCTTTGAACCTGTTTCCTCATCTGTAACATGAGGGCAGTGGCAGTCTTGACCTCACAATAGGGGCTTTTGTGATGTAGGCATGAGTTACCACCTATCAAGCGCTTAGCAACCGTGGTTGCTATATAGTCAATGCTCAATATTACAGTTACTGTATAATATATAATAGAATATAATATCAATAACACAAATATTAGAATATTAATACTTTAAAGAATAAACACATTTTATGATTTATTACCTATGAATTACTATTTACATTGTCTTAGATTGGATTAGATGCCCCTTTGTTCTGGATTTGGGCCCAGATCCAGGCCTGAATCTGAAGTAAACTGAACTTCTGGGTCTAGTGGCATGGAAGGGTGGGAGGTGGTGGTGCAAGGTGCTGTGGTCATAGGAATATTTAATTCCATGTCAGCCTTCGGTTTAATTTGGCACTGACTGTTACTCAAACAAAGCAGGGTTGTAGTGACAGAGGAAGGGAGAGGCGGAAAATCAACACATTCTTGGAAATTAGATGTGGCTTTTGCTTTGACTATTTTGTTTTCTCTTCAGCTACAAAAATATTTCTTCGCTCTCAGGCTCACAACGAAAATCCCTTCCAGAACATGGTACAAACCTAAGCTTCAGAGGAAGGTTACTGTAAATGGAAATTTACGATGACAAGGAGTTAGCAAGTTAGCAAGACTTCGCTTGATACTTATTTTAATATGAGAACCCCTCAGATAGTGTTATTTAGCCCAGGGAGAAAGCTTTGCATTTACTTGGAGCCTCTCTCAACCTCGTTTCCTGTAGCGATGGCATGCGTGTACTTTCAAAATTGACATCTGCTATATTTCCTGATAACCTTCCTTCGGTGTTTATAGGTGTATAGTTGTATCATTTACCCATTCTCTCCATGTGTTTATATGTTAGGCTTTTAAAGTTTCGGGATAAAATTTTAGTATAAAGACTGTTGGTGCAATATTCATTCTCCAGTAGCTGCTCTCTTGGACCTCAGACATCTGGCATGATGCTAGAGGAGCTGGTCCCAGGTCAATATTCGAGGTACAGGGAAGCTCTGTGTAACCAAGTCAATGGAACTTTCTTCTTGTCTGGTTCTGTGGTATATGCTTAAAGCAAGGTTTCAAGCAAAAACAGTTTGGGTATCGCCTGTCCTTTCACTAGACAATACAATAGCAATACAGGAAACACCCACTGTGATGTTGAACCTGTGTCCATTATGATGCAATGGGTTGCCTAGGGAACTGATACTGTCTTCTACTCCCATTCTTCCCAGAAACAGCACACACTCACTGGACACACAGTCTCTACCCTCGAAGAGCTTACACTTTAGTTGAGAAACCAGACCTTAAAACATACTCTGTGCTGTCTTATTGACCAACCTGTTCATGATACATAACATGGAAACGTGGCACTATCTACATATACAATTTAATAGGAAAAAAATACACTTCCATACTTCAAATCCCACCCCTAATTCACTAGGACTGTCCATTGATAAACTTTTTTTAAGAGTTAACTTGTTTTTGGTTGACATTACAATGCTCTGTGTCTCACCACATGGATAAAGGAGCATACAGATCTCTAGTATTGTTGGTGTTAGATATCAACTCAGATTTCCTAGAAGTAACTATTTTTCCTCATAAGGATATATTTTTATGGAGGGAGCAAGAAGGTCCAGAGAAAGTTTCACAAAGTACATATTTTCCACTAAACAGAAAATTGAGTCTTGACATCTGATAGTGATCTTTCTTTTCTCCTTGATTACACCTGTCCTGAATTTCTAGAAAGATGAATGCTAGGGAATCGAAAGAATGTCCTTGAGTAAAATGGGAGACCAGGATGCCTATAGCACTTCATTAATTCATTTGTATTTAATTCATTTTGTAAATGTGTTTTGAACCTGACTAGATAAAAAAGACCTCCCTCTTCTGAGGTTCCCATGAAAAGTAAATGACCTATTTAAATTGAGGGCAATTTGAATGGTTCATTTGGTCACTCTTGAAGCCTAAAGGGTGCCAGAAAGCAGGAAACAGTGAGTATCTATAAAGTCTAGGCTCATTTCTTTTCTCCCCTGTAACAACAGGCATAGAATTAACTCCTTTTTGTATCTACTAACTCAAATATCTGCACTTATTCTTGTGGGATGAGCAAAGCACATGCATCCTTTATGAAATAGAGACAATCCCATTTCACAGATGTATTGAAGAACTTAAATACCCTTTAAGGCTAGGAAGATCTAAGCAATTGGGAGAATTTTAGGGGAATGGACAGACACTCCACAACCCAATACCATATTTAGCTTGTGTTCAACAGGGGAGGGGATTGAAAAGCACAGTGATCTCTAGTTTTGGCTTTGCTCTTAGCTGTGTGACTTTAGGATTCAGCCTCCTAGAAAAAGAAATCAGCCTAATTCCCGCACTCAGGTAGATTTCACTTTTCCTCAGTTTGTGTCTAAAAACCTATGACTGTACGTGTCGCTTTGCGATCTGCTTTGTTTCTCTTCGGAAATATGCTTCTTGTTCTTGGGGGAATTTAGCCATGTAATAAAACACTCTTCGGTCACTTTTAACCTCTTTTCATTTCTTTCTTTCCCTCTAGGGCACCAGGGGCCGCCGAGGCCGAATCTCAAAGCGCTGCTGGCGCTACTGGTGATAGAACAATATGATCAAGTTATAAGGGCGGGGGAGAGGTGGGGGGCGGGAAAGATTCAGAGAAAAAATGAAGAAAGATCCACTTGAAGATCTAAGAAATTCCTGGCACTAGAACCTTTGCATACAGTTTTCGGTAACCTGCAGCAGGGGGCGCTCGGAAATTGTCGTCACTTTCCGGGTAGCCTCCCAAGACTTTACCCTCTAGAAAATTGTACAGTGTTTCCGGCTTTTCTCAGTTGTAGACGCTCGTAAGTTTCCGGCAGTTTCCGGGGAGACTCGGGGACTCTGCGTCTCTCTCGCTCCGCTCCGAGTGCCCGGTGCGGCGGGGCAGGGTCTTGGGCTAGTCATGGCGTCCCCGTCTCGGAGACTGCAGACCAAACCAGTCATCACTTGCTTCAAGAGCGTTCTCTTGATCTACACTTTCATCTTCTGGGTGAGAGATGGAGGAACCCGGGGACGGGAGGGGGTCCTGGGCTTGGGTGCGGGGTGTGACCCTGAGCAGAGGGCGCTCAGGTCTATGTGGGGGGTGAGGAGGGAGGCCAGGGTGGGGTTCGGGCGGCCGTAGCTGCCGGGACCCCGACGCCGGCGAAGAGTTGCTGGGGCTCCAGCTGGGGCATCTTGCCCGCGCCGGGGTCAGGGTCCCGGAGGATGGCAGCCAATAGGTTGTGCTGGGACACGGACGCGTTTAGGGTTCGAATTCGATGCGGGGGACGAAGAAGGGAGTGAACACCCCAGAACTTGCAGAGGGTGTCCCCGGACCGTTGAGAGAGGCGAGGCTTGCCCCTCCCCTGTGTGGGCTCACCCGCATAATAGTCTCTTTCTTTTCACTGCTTCATAAGAGGGGACTATTTCGCAGGTAAGTATGTAATGGCTGCACTCCCGCCAGCCTATCCTCGGGCTCGCTTTTGTGTACTGTCCCTTTGTACGCTTTGCTCCTCTCTGAACTGGGGTGGGGAGAAGGGGGAAGTTTCTGGAACTCATGGAGACACTTTTTCCCCTCCTCCAGGAAGGTTTTCTTCCTGTGGCCGGGAGTAAAGCAGTTAAGTAAGTTGTCCCTAGGACAGATATGCCATGGGCTCCGGTTTGTACCCAAAACAAAACAAAACAAAACAAAACGAAAACTCAACAAAAAAGAAACAGATGAGGTTTAAGAATTTTGTTAAGAGGCGTTCTCTAGCTGTCCCCCTGGTTTTGCCCACGCTACCTGGTGATCCAGCATGGGTTTATCAAGGCCTGTCCTTAGGTACAGATCTCCTTCCTAACCCTTGTCTCCCACATCCCAGCCACTGACCACAGACTGCTAAATCAATTCTCACACCTGTTGTTTCTTAAATACCTGGTGGTTTGTGGTTTGAAGGTGCTGCGGTGTACAGTGTATACCTTTCTGTTCTCTGATTGCCCACATAGATCACTGGTGTCATCCTTCTTGCCGTTGGTATTTGGGGCAAGGTGAGCCTGGAGAATTATTTTTCCCTTTTGAATGAGAAGGCCACCAATGTGCCATTCGTGCTCATTGGTACCGGTACTGTCATTATTCTACTGGGCACCTTCGGCTGTTTTGCTACCTGCCGGGCTTCTGCATGGATGTTAAAATTGGTGAGTCCTTCTTTTCCTTAGAATTGATTCTTGATTTTAGAAAAGTCTTATATATTGTTGGCTTTGTTTCTTGAAACTGGCCAGGGCCCTTTCAGTTTCTCCTCTTTCTTCCCAAGTAACATTTCTGCTGCCAGTTCCCACTTTTGTTGTGTTTTTCCTGTCCCTTTTAATAAAAACATGCTGAACTGATGGACTATTTTTTTTTTTCTTTGACTCCCTTTGCAGCTGTCATGTATCTTATTTATGCTGACTTGGACTTTCTTTTTATCCCACAGTATGCAATGTTTCTGACTCTCATTTTTTTGGTTGAACTGGTCGCTGCCATCGTAGGATTTGTTTTCAGACATGAGGTAAGCCTGAATTTGGGAAACTTAATATGTTAAAATTTATTCTCCCAGAGATAAAAACAGTTAATAGTTCAGAAATAACTTTTGAAACTTACTTTTAAAACTGTAGCCGACAATAATCGCTTTCTTGTAGAAATTCTAGCCCACTTGTAAAAAAATTTAGAAAATGGTAGACTGACAATTACCAGAAGAAAATTACAGGTACCCATAATTACATGGATTTCTAGTTCTTTTTCTGTGGACAAGTACCTATTAAAGTGGAGATAGTACAATTTTAACCTTACTGATAGGAAAATATTTAAAGCACAAAACCGATAACACAACTGTGTTCTCCCTTATGCCACACATTAAAAAAAATTGGATATACTTAAGGCAGATCATCGAAACTTTAATATTGAAGGAGAAATTGGGATACCACTGTTAAAACTGGGGTTGGAAAATCATTCAGTGAGTAGTGAAGGCTCCTCAAAGAGAATGTTTTACAAAGTGGTAGTGCAGTCTCCCGAAGTAAGGTTTTGTAGCTTAAAAGTCCTGTAGGCATCAAATCTGTACTTAATTTAAAATAGGGAAAAATTGGGGGAGGCATACAGCAGTAGAGAGCTGCCACTTTTGAATAAAAGCTCCCATAGCACTTGGAATTTGAGGGGTTATCATCTTTTATTGTAATGATTTGCTTAGTAATCCCCCCAGCTAGACTATAGCTCATAGAAGAAAGGATTGGACCATGGAAGTTAATTACCATGCATGTTGCTGCTGTCAAAGATATGACCCTTGGTCAGATGTGGGGGATTTTTTGTTTGGCCTAGAAACCAAAAGAACTTTCTAGAATCTTTATTTACTGGCATTGTGTTTCTTTGCTGTAGATTAAGAACAGTTTTAAGAATAATTATGAGAAAATTTTAAAGCAGTATAACTCTACGGGAGATTATAGAAGCGATGCAGTAGACAAGATTCAAAATAAGGTAAGTGGTCATAGGTGGTGGCTTCTCAAAAGGGGAACACATCCTTATCCCTTTAGAGAAGAAGGTAAGCCCCTGGCTACTAGATGTTGTTCACTTGTATGACATTCTCACTATAATCGTAGATCAGGAGAAAATATGTCCCTGGAAAAGAAGTGTGGGATGGTACCAAGTGACATATCTCCATTTTCTCCTAATCATTCTCCTTAAATGTATGCCTCTTCTCTCCTCACTTACATCACGGACCAGGTACTATTAGTACCAACTGTAGAAGGAAAATAAAGCCAGTCCAAAAGGATTATACTTGGTATTTAGAAAAAAGTACTTATCTCTTGAATTATAATGCCAATTGAGAACAGCACATTAAAATATTAGGATAGAGATCATTGAGTATAATGTTGTTTTGAGCACAAATTGCAATCTAAGATGATGGGTTAGGTGTTTGACTACAAAGCTGGGATGTGAACTATGAATGATTTTGTTGCATTTTTTTTAGTTGCATTGTTGTGGTGTCACCGACTTTAGAGATTGGAAGGATACTAATTATTACTCAGAAAAAGGATTTCCCAAGAGTTGCTGCAAACTTGAAAATTGTTCTCCACAGAGAGATGCAGATAAAGTAAACAATGAAGTAAGGAGCCTTTAAAATTTTTTATTTGAAAATATTAACTGAACAGAGTTGACTCAGTTTTTAATTTTTCATCACAATAGATACAATCTGAGATAGGCGGGGCAGGTATTAGTCTCACTGAACAAATGAGGAGACTGAAGCTCAGACAATTTGTGACTTGAGTTCACACAGCTAGCAAACAACACTTTTATTTTTTTATTTTTATTTTTTTAATTTTCTTTTTTTTAATATTTTATTTATTTGACAGAGAGAGAGGGAGAGATCACAAGTAGGCAGAGAGGCAGGTAGAGAGAGGGGGAAGCAGGCTCCCTGCTGAGCAGAGTGCCCAATGGGGGCTCGATCCCAGGACCCTGAGATCGTGATCTGAACTGAAGGCAGAGGCTTTAACCCACTGAGCCACCCAGGGGCCCGCAAATAACACTTTTATATGCATAATCCAAAAGTGGGACTTCTGTTCTTCAGACTCCTGTCAGAGCATTGTAGTTGAAAGGAGATAGGATATGTTATATGAAAGAGTGAATTTTATTTATGTATGTATGTATGTATGTATTTATCTTTATTATTTTTCCGTTTATTTAACACCCACCCCACCTGAAAGAGTGAATTTTAATGAAATGATAATCAAAGGTTGAGGTAGCTAAAGCTCATCTTTTGACAGAGATGGGTGATCCAAGTGTTCTTTATTGCTTGGTATTGCTTAATATTTTTTTCCCTCTCCCATTAGGGTTGTTTTATAAAGGTGATGACCATTATAGAGTCAGAAATGGGAGTGGTTGCCGGAATTTCTTTTGGAGTTGCTTGCTTCCAGGTAAGGCCTAGTTGTTAGCAATGTCTCATCACTCTTATTCGGTGTAAGCCAAAAGATTTCCACTCTGAAGGCTTCAGGGCATTTTCAGAGAAGTCACATTTTCACAACCTCCCAGCTGCTTTTGTTTTGTATGTGAAACAGACAGTAGTCAGTCCTTTGTGTTTGAGTCTGTTTAGCTTTGTTTTATTTGGGAGGGGATGTTTTGCTGTTTTCATTCCAATTTTTTTGATGTCTTGGACCTTATGTTTTCCCACACTATTTTCACAGAGACTTCTCCAGATTTTTATTCCCTGTTTATCTGCTTTTTTTTTTTTTTTTTTTTTTTTTTTTAACCATGGCCTCCCATGCTTTGAAACTACAAAAAGCAAGGCTTAGAATTAACTCCCTAGTAGTACATACCTGGTGCCCTGGGGTATGGCATTTCTCCAGCATCCTATCCTAGTTCATTAATTAAAACACGAGCTAGATGGGAACCTTGTTTTGCTGTGCAGTCAAGATTCTAAAACATGGTTCAGATTTTTTCTTTCCTGGGCTGCAGCTGCATGGTGAGTTCCCTATAAGTTCTAACCTACAAGAACTTAGATCATGCGACACCACATTCAATATGTGCCCGTCATGTTGGGTACGTGCCACACTGTGGGTTAAATTCTATTTCCCGAGTGTGAAAAGTTTGTATTGTGGCTCTAAACAATTTTTCTTAGGGGATGGGGGTTTGTCCTATATTCAACATCATGGAGATAAAACTAAAAGAATGGATATACTACATTTTGACCAATGTAATTGGTTTTGGAAGCCTAATCGTAACTGCACTGCCCCATAAAATAGCCACTAGCACCTTTGAAAGATTCTAATTATTAAATAAAATAAAAAATTCAATTCCTCAGTTACTCGAGCCCCATTTGAAGTGCTCAAAAGCCACATGTGGCTAGTGGCTAGCTTACTAGATAGCCCGGAGATTATAGAACAAATCCATAGTTGCAGCACTGTCCTAGAGCTTTCGAGAAAATCTCTGCCTTCGTTGATGGAGGTTTGACATGATCAGATGCGTAGTCAAGCCATGCCCTTTTTGTTCTGATAGCTGACAGGTTATCTGATGTTTCCCCCAGGCTTATGACAGTTAGAATTTTTCTTGAGTGATTTTTGTCAGTGACAGTTGTGAAACTCCAGGTCACAGTAGCAGTAAAACTTCCTGTGTATTCTTTGAATATGATCCAGGAGCTGCAGAGTATCAAACATAACTGCTGAGAGAAACTCAAGGAAGGAAATTATTAGTGAATTCGAAGTGAAAGGAAAATAAACCTGTCCTGGGGTCTTTAAGCTCTTTGTGTGTGTGTGTGTGTGTGTGTGTGTGTGTGTGTGTGTGTGTGTGTGTTTAATTTTTGTTTGTATCTTATTTTAGCTGATTGGAATCTTTCTAGCCTACTGCCTCTCTCGTGCCATAACAAATAACCAGTATGAGATAGTGTAAACAACAAACCACGGGCCTATTCCTCTTGAACTTTAAGGTATGTTCATTTTAGTCCTCAGCTATCTATCTGTGTTTACTTCATTGTGCACATGTGATGGATGGACCGAGTTTGCCCAGGTCTTCTCTAGTGGTGCATTCAAATCTGGCTGGTACTGTGTTAGCCCTGCATAGTTAGATCACATCTCTCAATGCAAGGCATGGCCACAAAGGGCAGAAGAGCCTTTGGGGGTTTACCTACACATCAGTCTAAAGATCCCAAGGGGTCCCCTTTCTAACAAATTTGGACCTACACTGTGGAGAATCCCAAGAGTGACCTTACTAGTGAGGTTCCCTGGCAAGGACGCTCTGCTCCCGATATTGGCCTTTTCCCTAGTCTTCGTTTACCACACTCCTTTGGTGAACTCTTCTTAGAGCGATAAACACATCTAGCCTAACCTGGAACCAGGTCTGGGGAAAATGTGTTTCAATAACTTCAGTATTAGAGTGGTAAACCACGAGAACTGTTGCTGGCTGAATTAATCCCTGAGGGTGCCCTTCACATTTTAATTGAGTCGTTGACGGGGAACACACAGATACTCATGTGTGCGAGTGCATACAGCTGTTGAAATTTGGGTTACAAGTCAACTAACTTTTCTTTTCTTTTCTTTTAGACATTTACATTCCCCCTGTGAGCTATGAAATTGCCTGGATGGAAGACTACCTACTACTTCTTACCATAGACCAAAAACTTACATCAGTAGTCTGATTCAATCAAGACATGTGTGCAGTTTAAGTCCACCTTTTGTCCCATTGATGTTAGATCATTGAAACCCCTGTATCACTGTGAAACACTGGAAGAGCTAGTAAATTGTAAATGATGCAATACCGTGATCCTCTTGACTTTTATTTTCCAAAATCGCATTGTGAATCTTCTGTTTTGTTGAAGTGTTACAGAGTGACCCCTCTGAATTTGCTGATTGATGTAGTGTGATAGAAAATTGACCCTTCGAACTGGCCACTTCCCAGATGAGTTAAAATTATTGTATAATTTGCATCACTTTAAAATATTTTCCTTAGTCTCTATTTTGCTCTCAAATTTATATTTGAAAGGTTCTAATTATTAATGGTGTCGGAATTACTGTATTTTCCTTAGGAATTGAAAGCAACTCATCTTCATTAGCTTTAGCTGCTATTAGGTTGATGTGACTCAATTGTCAATATTATGGTCAACTATAATAATCTTAGTTTTGGTTTGTGCCTTTGATTAAATATAAATCTTTCACACAATAAATGTTGTTTTCCCCCAAAATCATGTTTAACTTGTAGAAAATCTGCCAGGATGGTTGTTTTCCACTGAGAAGGCTAAGCCCCACATTTCTACTTGAGGTGTAGTTTTAGATAGGAAATGTAAAACTGAGGTCTTGACTCTGTTTCATTTTTTAAAAAATATTTGTTTACAAAAACTATTCCCTGTGAAAGGATTACATTCCATACTATGAAATAGCATATGCTTAGCATTCTCCTGGAACTGGGAATATTTTGACTGTCTAGTTTGCATTAAGAAGTTGGATAGGGAGAGAGATAACCTGTACCTTCTGGGTAATAAGGAAATGAATGATTAAAATTTGAGCTGAGATGGGGGAATTATTTCTTTGGTTTTGGGTTTCTTTACACATCCATTAGTAGAACCTAGCTCTTCTCTGCCACACATCCATACAGTCCTTGAATCTAATGGTAAGGGGGAGTCAATCACAGTTATAAAGTGGGCAAAAACTAAGATTCATAGTGACTGGTGGGTACGTGTCTTTATATGCTTGGAGTTACTGCAGAAGGAACTTGACAGTTCTGACTTTAAAGACAGAGTGATTGGGGTGCCTGGGTGGCTCAGTGGGTTAAGCCTCTGCCTTCAGCTCAGGTCATGATCTCAGGGTCCTGGGATCGAGCCCCACATTGGGCTCCCTACTCATGGTGAGCCTGCTTCCCCCTCTCCCTCTGCCTGCCTCTCTGCCTACTTATAATCTCTGTCAAATAAATAAATAAAATCTTTAAAAAAATATTAAAAAAATGAGTGATAAAACAGTTGAAAAATGGTGGCTTTCCAAATGTAGTAGATCAGATTTTTGGCTATTGGAATTAGTGAAGCTAATCTACAGGATAAAGAAATGATGTAAAGAATAATCCAAGCAGTGTTAAATAGGTACATTTCACTAGGATGGCCTAGAAGAACCTGATACAGTTGTCATTAAGTAGGGTTTTTTTTTTAAGTTAAAATTTTTTCCCCTTTTTTTTTTTAGATTTTATTTTTATTTATTTGGGGGAGAGGGAGAAGCAGACTTCCCGCTGAGCAGGGAGACTGATGCGTGACTTATCCCAGGACCTTGGGTCCTAGGACCCTGGGATCATGACCTGAGCCTAAGGCAGACGCTTCACTGACTGAGCCACCCAGGCGCCCCTCATTGTTAAAAAGAAAAAAAAAAAAAACAGAAAATACGGAATGTAGGAAGAAAAAAGCACACATCATGCTGTAAGTGGTTTGGTGTATTTATTTTTAAGTTCGTTATTTTGGCTGGCCAGTTACAAAAGTCCCTTATAAGTTAATGTGTGCGTGTGGCCACTGGACTGTAAAACTCACCTCCACCTTCGATGTGCCAAAGGCAACGTGTGGGTTGTCTCAGTTCCAGGCACCAGGTTACTTACTGCAAAGCGGCTCAGAACTCCACCTTGAGAAGCAGAGCTCCACAGGTATATTTTCTGAATGCGTGGAAAGCTTGGCAGCTTTGGCCTATTCCTGTGGGGGGTGGGTTTATGTGGTAGGCATCAAACTTTTATGGAAATAAATACCTAATACAAGGTATAAATGCCATTTCTGTGTTCCCTCAGAGCTCACACAGGCGTCTTTGAGACTTGATGTTTTTAACCTCCTGTGAGAATCCAAGTTAGTACTTTGCCAGTGATGTGGCCAAGCAAACTGATTAAATATGACAGGCAAAGCAATGGATGCTTTTTTTTTTTGTGAAACTGTTGAAACTTTGGTTCCTTTGGACTATTCTGTGTGGGCTTTTGTATTTGTTAAAAAAAAAAAAAAGAAAGAAAACCTAACACTAGGTATAAATAGCATTCCTACCTTTCCTCACTGCATACCCAAGATACATAGAGATTTGGGTTTTTTTAAGCTTGCTATCCTTCGAGGTTGACACTTGGCCTGTGATGTGGCAAACCAAACTTTTTTAATTCAAAAAGGAAGGCAAAAGGCTAATATATCAGAAAAGAATACATTCACTGAAATAGTTACTGGGAAATGAGACTCTCATTTTGAAGTCCTAGGTCTAAAACTTTACCCAGATTCCTTGTGAGAGAGAAGCCATTATGATTTAATTATGGCTTTTCTATTAGGTCCCCTTACCCCATGGAGCTTCGTAGAATTAGGCACTTGTAAGAGCACAGCAAATGCTAATGAAATAAATAAATGAGTGAGTGAATCTAATTATAATGGCTCTTTAATGTTCTGTAAGCAATAAGCTGTTGATCTAAATATCTCATTCCATATAAACCATCGTTTATATAATAGAAACCACCTGCCCAGTCAGAAACCACTTAACCTCAGAAACCGCTGCTAACTTCCTCCTGGTCAAATCACTTTTTGCTGCTTCTCTTTTTTGAATTCATTGTTACTTTCGATGCCACTGAAGATTCTTGTTTTGTTTTGTTTTGTTTTTGGTTTTGACCTTGTCCTGCTTTCTTGTGATATCCTGCTTTCTTTCCCTTTTACTGCTCTTTCTAGTTTACTTTACTGTTTTAATTTCCTCCTACTTTTCAAGTGTGGCTTCCCCCAAAGGCTTGCACTTGGCTTTCTGCTCTTAGATTATGCTGACCTTGGAGGAATTATTTTTTTAAAAGATTTTATTTATTTATTTGAAAGAGAACGAGAAGGAGTAGAGGGAAGGGGAGAAGCAAGTTTCCCACTGAGCAGGGAGACTGATGCGGGGCTGGACCCCAGGACCCTGGGATCATGACCTGAGCCCAAGGCAGATGCTTAACCGACAGGTGGCCCCTGACCTTGGAGGAATTAAATGTAGATGATCATCAAGGCCTAACCCCTTGCTTTCTTGTACACTTTAGTTGTGTGTTGGTCATAGCACGTTGCTTGTATCCTCCCCCCTGCTCCGATACCCCAACACTTTTCAAAAGTCAAAAATTCCTCCTATAGGGCGCCTGGGTGGCTCAGTTGGTTAAGCGACTGCCTTCGGCTCAGGTCATGATCCCGGCATCCCGGGATCGAGTCCCACATCGGGCTCCCAGCTCCACGGGGAGTCTGCTTCTCACTCTGACCTTCTCCCTTCTCATGCTCTCTCTCACTCTCTCTAATAAATAAATAAAATATTTAAAAAAAAATTCCTCCTATAACATCTAGTCCGTGCATAGTAGGCCCTCATCTGAACTGGCTCCTTCACCAGGAGTAATACTGTTAGTGGGAATTGGGGGAAATAGGTCAGTTTCTCTAACAGTTTCTTATCATCGGTTCCACCCCATGCATTTATCAGGCGAATGTAAATTCTTTGGGTAAGACTGTCATACGAGATCCAGTGGTGGTCTCATTACCATGTCCTCAACATTTTCCTTTGAAAAATAAAGACTACTGGAGGAGTAACTAGTAAAGGCTTTCCCCACAAGTTTCTCACCACCTCTTCTGGGAAAGCGACATCCTGAAAACAAACTAAACTGTTCTGGTGCTTGCCTGGATATAGATGATCAGTTCACAAATGAGAGGATACAGCATCTAACGGGGTGATACAACTCCTCAGAATCACTGCCAGAAAGGAAGAGTAGCTACCCTGTGGACATAGGGAAACGCACCTGGGGGTACAGTATAAGAGATGTGGAGAGATGAGGGAAGGCATCCATACATTATCACTGTGTCAAGCACTACCTTAGCAGGAAAATTAGCATATAAAAGAAGGTTGACTGTTTGCCGTGAAGTCTTTTTTCTCTCTTACTCAGGGGAGGTAAGAGAACGAATGTTTGTTGAACCCTTAGCTAATTGCCAGACACTGTGTAAGGGGCTGCAGTCAACGAAGCTGTGTGGGGAGGTGGCCCTATCCCATCTTTTCAGAAAAAAAACAAAAACAAAAACAAAAAACACCACAAAAAGCCGAAGGTTAGGTTAAATAATCTGCCCAAGATCACATAGGTGGTAGTAGATCTGGGATTTGAACTTCAGTCTGTAGGACTCTGAAGCCCCCTGCTTCTTTCATCGGATTTTTCTGTGTCTCGATAGCAAAAAGGCTCTGGGGATTATGTCATGCTAGTCCACAGCCAGAGAAGAAAAGTATGAAAAAAAAAAAAAAGATTCTTTTCCAAATATCTTTTAGTCTTTACTGAATATGGAATTTTCAGAAAGGAAGCTTTCATGAAAGAGTATCTCCTTTACTCACAATATGCTCTTGTAAAGTGTTAGCATTCAATTACAAGTACTTTTTTTTTTTTTTTTTAAACCCGGTTGTTCAGGGCCTGGGTGACTCAGTCAAGCCTCTGCCTTCAGCTCAGGTCATGATCTCGGGGTCCTGGGATCCAGTCCCATGTGTGGCTCCCTGCTCAGCAGGGAGTCTGCTTCTCCCTCTTCCTCTTGCCCTTCCCCTCCACTCTGCTCCCTCTCTCTCTCTCAAATAAATAAATATAATCTTAAAAAAAAAATCTGGTTGTTACTCCCTGCCCCCACAACATTATTAAACCAAAGAAGTGCTTACAAGGAGTTAATCACAGGGTAAACATTAACCCTATCCATTTTCTTTTTAAAAAACGTTTTATTTACTTATGAGAGAGAAAGAGCATGAATGGGGGGGTAGGGAAGGAGAAGCAGGCTTCAAGTTGAGATTGGACGATGTGGGGCTCGAACCCAGGGCCCTAGGATCATAACCTGGGCCAAAAGCAGACTCTTAACGATCTGAGCCACCCGAACACCCCAACCCTAACCATCCTCTTTTAAGCATCTTGTCCCACAGTGAGTGCTTCTTCAGGTTTACAAGCAAATACTTCCTATGTGAGTAAAGATACTCATCAACACTTCGCTGTTTTCATACGGTATTCCCTTGCGAATATCTCTCAGTACCGCGTGGAAAACCACCCAAAAAAACCACACCTCTGCCACACAGACACACACATATGCTTGAAGCAGAATCACACTCACCCTGGGGGCACAAACCCAAACCCGTGCTTTTGAATGAGTTTGCGTGCGTGCAGGTAGACAATCTCTCCCCTACAGGATAGCAGCGATTTCTGAAGCGGCCAGACCCCAGGGTGTGCCCCGGGGCGTCCCCGCTGTTTAGAAGTGCGCATCACGGCTCAGCACAGTCACAGTCTGGCGCTGGCAAGGGAGCAAGCAACACAGGCCCTTCTGTCATCAAGTCTTCCTCAGCCCCCCAGCCCTACTCTTCTTGGCCCCAGTCGCATCCTGGGGCTCTGACACTGGCAGAATAAAATGTAACAGAAAATATGTCATGGTAATTATTTGAGAACTTGGCCTGAAGCTACAGCCTGAAGAACTTAGAAAATAGCAAAAAGTTCAGGAAAAATTAAAAATGTAAAAAATCTGACACATCAAAGATAACCAGTGTTTTGATTTAAAAATGATGTGTCTCGTCTACAAAATGAATGCATGAATTATAAAAGGCATAAAAAATTCAGAGTTCAAAGTGGTATAAAGGAATACATTTGTCTCCCTCTCCTGCCCACCCTCATTCCTACTTCCCAGAGGGAATTACTGGTCAAAGTTCTTTGTGAATACTTGCACATATTGACATATGCAAGCGTATCTGCATATTTTTTTTTCTCTCCCAAAATGGAAGCCATAGGGTTAGGATCATAGATTGTGTATGGAGCCAGACCACCTGGGGATCCCATCTCCACGAATTCTGGGCTGTGCGCTCTTCAGCAAGTTACCTCATCTCTCTGTGCCTCAGTTTCTTGATTCATGAAAGAGGGATAAATATTGCCCACTTTATAGGGGTGTTATAAAGATTAAATGAGATGCTACATGCTAAACACAACACGATCCATGGTACTAAGTGCTATATATATGTTAGCTAAAATTTTAAAAATAACATTATTGCGATATATTTTGACTACCAGAAAATCCCCCCATTTCAAGTATATAATTCAATCATTTAAATCTATTTTAGAACATTTTCATCCCCACAATGAGGTCCCTCGTGCTCATTTATAGTTAATCCCTGTTCCCACCCTTAACCTTAGGCAACTATTAATCTACTTTCTGTTTCCGTAGATTTGGCTTTTCTAGACAGCTAATACAATGGAATAATAAAATATGTGGGCTCTTGTGCTTGGCTTCTTTCACCTTTTTAAAAAAAAAATTTATTCATTTGAGACAGAGAGAGACAGAGAGAGGCAGAGGGAGAGGGAGAAGCAGACTCTGAACTGAGCTAGGAGCTCAGTGAGGGGCTCTATCCCAGGACCTGGAGATCATGACCTGAGCTGAAGGCAGATAACCAACTAAGCCACCCAGGTGCCCCGGTTTCTTTCACTTTATCAAATGTTTTGGTGGCTCATCCATGATATCAGTAGTTCATTTCTTTCTATTGCTGAATAGCATTCCATTCTATGAATATACCATATTTGTCTCTCCATTTGCCGGTTTGTGGGCATTTTGGTTGTTTCCAATTTTCGGCTCTTCTGAATAATGTTGCAGTGAATATTTCTATGCGAGTTGTTATGTGGACATGTGTTTCATTTCTCTTGGTTAGGTACCTAGGAGTGGAATTGCCGGGATGTATGGTAGTTTTATGATTAACATTTTGATGAACTGCCAAACTGTTTTCCAAGTGCCCGTTTACATTTCCATCAGCATCTGATAAAGGTTCCTGTTTCTCCATATTCTCACTGACATTTGGAATTGTCTGTCTTACTTGCACTCACTCTACTGAGCACAAAATAATATCTCACTGTGGTTTTAACATACATTTCCCTAATGACTGATGATGTTGAGCGTATTTTCATGTGCTTATTAGCCATCTGTAAATCTTTGGTGGAAAGTCTTTCATCCATTTAAAAAGCTTGTTTTTTTTTTATTAACTTATAAGAGTTCTTTGTGTATTCTGGCTACAAGACTTTTATGAGATATGTGCTTAGGAAATATTTTCTCCTAATTTTGTTTGTCTTTCATTATCTTAATGGTATCTTTTGAAGTACAAAAATTTGAATTTTGATGAGGTCCAATTCATCCAATTTTTTTCTTTTATGGACCATGCTTTTGGTGTCATACTACGGTCCCATAGATCCTCTTACATTTTCTTCCAAAAGTGTTATATGTTTTTAGCTCCTATATACACATGTGTGAAAAATTTAGAGTCAATTTTTGTGTATGGCATGAGGTAAGGTTGTAAGATCATCTTTTTACATGTGCATATCCAGTCATCCCAGCACCATTTAGTGAACATTCTTTTCCCCAATGAATTGTCTCGATACTTTTGTCAAAAATTAGTTGACTTTAAGTATAAGGATTTGTTTGTGAACTGCTAATTCAGTCCCATTGATCATTATGACTCTCCCTATGCCAGTACCACACTATCTTTCTTGATAAATACAGCTTTATGGTCACTTTTGAAATTGGGAAGTGATGGTTCTCCAACTTTTTTCTTTTTTTTCAAGATTCTTTTAGCTATTCCGGATTTTTTAAAAATTAACATATAATGTATTATTTGCCTCAGAGGTACAGGTCTGTGAATCATCAGGCTTACACATTTCACAGCACTCACCAGAGCACATACATTCCCCAGTGTCCATAACCCAGCCACCCTATCCCTACCCCCCACCCCCCAGCAACCCTCAGTTTGTTTCGTGAGATTAAGAATCTCTTATGGTTTGTCTCCTTCCTGATCCCATTTTGTTTCATTTCCCTCCCCCACCCCCCCACAACCCCCCACCCTGCCTCTCAAATTCTTCATATCAGAGAGATCACATGCTATTCTGGATTTCTTGTGTTTCCATAGAACTTTGAGATCTCTTTATCAGTTTCTGCAAAAGGCCTGCTGAAATTTCATCAGGGATTGTGTTCAATCTGTAGGTCAATTTGGGGAGAATTACTATCTTAACAATACTGAGTCTTCCAATCCAATAACATGAAATGCTTGTCCATTTATTTATATCGCCTTAACTTCCCCCAGTAAAGTTTTGTAATTATTAATGTACAGGCCTTTTGCTTTGTTTGTTAAAGTTATTTCTAAGTATTTTATTCTTTTGATGCTATTGTAAATGAAATTGCATTCTTATTTGGATTATTTACTGCTTTTTACAGAAATGCAATTGATTTTCTGTATTGAGCTTATATCCTGTGGCCTTGGTGTACTTCTACTTTTTGTTTTGTTTTATGGATTTCTTAGGATTTTCTATATACACGATTGTGTCATATGCAAATATAGTTGTACTTACACCTTTCCAGTCTGGATATCTTTTATTTATTTTTCTTGCCTAATTTCCCTGTCTAGAATGTCTAATCCAATGTTGAATAACAATGATGAGGACAGATATTCTTGTATTAGTGGAAAGCTTTCAGTCTTTTGCAATTAAGAATGATGTTAGCTGTGGGTTTTTTTGTAAATGCCTTTTATCAGATTAAGAAGTTACCTTCTATTTCTAGATTGTTGGATGTATTTATCATGAAAGAGTATTTATTTTGTCAAATGCTTTTTCTGTTTATTGAGATTATGATATGGTTTTTGTCTTTTTTTCAATTGGAATGGTATCTTACATTGATTGATTTTCACATATTGAACTAACCTTAAATCCCACGTGGTCATGGTATATAAACCTTCCTATATAATACTCAATTAGGTTTGCTGGATTTTGTTGATGTTTGTGCTTATATTCATAAGCAATACTGGTTTGTAGCTTTCCTGTGATGTCTTTGTCTAATTTGGATAATACTGGCTTCTTAGTTGTGAGGTATTCCATCCTATAAGTTTGTGAAGGATTGGTATTAATTCTTCTTTAAATGTTTGATAGATTAGCCGGTGAAGTCATCTGAACCCGGGTTTTTCTTTGTGGAAGTTGTATTGATGACTAATTTAATCTCTTTAATCTTTTATAAATCAGTTAAAATTTCTTTTTCTTTTTTTAAATTAAAGTATAATGTATTATTTGTTTTAGGGGTACAAGTCTGTGAATTATCAGTCTTACAAAATTCACAGCACTCACCAGAGCACATACCCTTTCCAATGTCCATAACCCAATTCCCTATCCCTCCCCCCTACCCCCCAGCAACACTCAGTTTGTTTCCTGAGATTGAGTCTCTTATTATTTGTCTCCCTCCCAATCCCATCTTGTTTCATTTATCCCTCCCTTCTCCCACAAACCCCTGCCCTGCCTCTCAAATTCCTCATATCAGAGAGATCAGATGATAATTGTCTTCCTTTGACTGACTTATTTTGCTTAACATAATACCCTCTAGTTCCATCCACGTTGTTGCAAATGCAAGATTTCGTTTCTCTTGATGGCTGCGTAGTATTCCATTGTATACATATACCACATCTTCTTTATGCATTCATCTGTTGATGGACATCTAGGGTCTTTCCATAGTGTGGCTATTGTGGACACCACTGTTATAAACATTTGGGTGCATGTGCCCCTTCGACTCACTACATTTGTATCTTTAGGGTAAATACCCAGTAGTGCGATTGCTGGGTCATAGGGTAGCTCTATTTTCAACTTTTTGAGGAACCTCCATACTGTTTTCCAGAGTGGCTGTAC